>WBMW01000367.1:906-88279 GCA_013396635.1 Penelope pileata | reverse complement strand
TCCCTTTAACCTTGACCCATACAATCATGTATGATTGTAGTTCCTGTTACCAACCTATGCTCAACCAGCAAAATTCTTCAATTACACTTCCTAAGATATCATCATTCACTCTAATGTGGCAAGGTGGATTTTTCCCCAGTGTAGCATAACATCCAAAGCTTTCTGGAGGTCACTTGGAGCCCTGGGAGCTGGTGGCCTTTGGACGCAGTAAAAGACAGAAGTACATGCTGATAAAGGAGCTGACAAAGCAGAAGCCAAATGCAATTAATATGCATCAGAAAAGGCATTTCCAGGAGGAATAGGAAACTGTTAATGTTACTGCACAAGCAATTGCTGCTGTCTCATCTAGGGTACAGTCCACTTCCCTGGTCACTTTGAAGTGTCTGAGAATTCAAACCAGGTTGGAATAAAAGCTATGAGGATAACAAATGGAGACATTTTTATTGGGATTTTGAAAGAGCTGGGCTAAACTGGCCTGGAGAAAAGACAGGTGGGGAAAGACATCCCGGTGGCTTTTCATACAGTGTTTGATCAGCAAGAACAGTCCAACACAGTTGTTTGCTACAGCAAGGGGCTAAGATGCTGTGGTCCCAGAGCATTTCTCCCAGTCCTGTGCCTGAGTATCCATCTGAGGCAGTAATCCATTGACAGAAATAATTAGTTCTTAAGAATGAGATGACAAATGCTAACATTGAACTATGTTGGAAACAATATTTTCTTCTCAGAAGCTCAATCTTCTCTATACAAAAGCCAGAGACTTCAAAGATGGTACAAAATATGCTGGGGGAAATGACTCCCCCGTTCCCCTCTGACTGCTTGAGTACAGAGAAGCCCTGAGAACAAATTCACACAATAATGCATTATTCAGATACAAAATGCAGCTCCACTAATAAACTTTTTAACATCAAAGGACAACGTTACCACTAGACAGCAAGCAAGTCGCTGTGATTGCAGAGCAATTTTCTTGTGAGGCGAATGACTTTAAAAAGAGAATTCAAAGCTGTTTCCTAGGGTGGCCAAGTTTGTTCTCATTTTGCAATATTTGTGGCAAATTCTAGCAGGAAAGATGAAGAACAAACAACAAAAAAGGCATGTTTCTTAATTATGAGGTTCAACACGATCCCTCCCTCTCCAAGCTGGCTGTACCAGCGCGTGACGACACGTTCTGTGATTTCCAGTCGTCCACAACTACCAGCTATTGAATGCCGACCCTACCATGTGCAAGTGTGATCTGGCAACACACTGGCGGGAAGGATGCACTCTGGTCACATGCAGGAGGCTCTTCATAAGCAGACAATTGGGAAGTGCTTCCTGAAGTACGTGGAACAGGAGACATAAATGGCATATCCCTCTAGATAAGATTTTTAGGGTCAGTGCAGCTGGAATTAGTTCGTGTTTGCTGTTTATGTGAAGGACTGCAATGAGATGGGGAGATCATTCTTCCTGAGCTAAACAAAGCACTCTATTCCCACGCCTCGGGATCTGCACTTTGATACATGGCAGTGCTACCGCAAGTCAAGTCTTTTTATGTGAAAATGCAAAGAAGGTGACAAGAGAAGGTAATTTGTCACAGCTGCTGATGAGTACAAAGAGAAAAAAGAGCCCTTAGGGAACTAGGCGCAGAGCAACTGCTGAGGTTTCCTTCCAATGACCAACTCCTCTTTACAACTCTGAGCTCTGGGTTTATAAGACATCAGCGACAATAACTGCAGTTAGCTACTCTTGGATCTGGTCTTTGAGAACTGCCATGCTTCTTTGGATTCCACTATGTTCAACCAATATAGCATCATGTGTCTGATGTAATCACAGTTACTAATTTATCTGGGAAAAGGTGCCATCAGAAAAACAGTAAGTACCAGGTTCTTTCCCCAGTGACGAGAAGTGACATTGTTCCATGATATTGCAACTCTCTTTCTCTGTTAGATGGATCCCCACAACTCACAACGTATAGATTTCTTCAAGACTGGTCAATAAGCCACTGTGGGCCAATTTCATGAATATTTCTAGAACTAAAGTAAACAAATGAATATTTAAAGAGGGGTTTTGATGTATTGCTATTTCCCTGATGCTGTTGTAGGCAGAAATGTCTGCATTTCTTTTTGTCAATACACTATCCAACACAGAGAGGCGACAGCACAGCTAGGCCTGAGATACACTTTGTTAAGCACTTTACATGTCAGATGAAATATTATTTGAGATATCAAATGAGATAGCAGTGCTTAAGGGAGCTTCCCACATGGATCAAGAAGAGTAAGCAGATGGACCCAGGGAACCTGACATATATATATAGTTCATTTATTGCCTTAAGATTTTTTTCTGCTAAGTACTTTTCTTTTGAATAACCCACCTTTTGCTGAAAGACCTTGATCTTCAACATCCACTGTGATAGCTCCAAAAGGAACAGAACAGCAGGTGCCTCCCCAAACCTCTCAAGAGCAACCATAGATCAAAGTCTGAACTAGTGGGTGGCAACTCTGCCCACAGCAAGGGGGCTGGAACTGGATGATCTTTAAGATCCCTTCCAACCCCAACCATCTGATGATTCGACAGTTCTGTAAATTGAGCGAAATCCTGAGAAAAGTTTCAGATCTGAAAAGGAAGAGTTTCACTGATTTGAGAGGACCAGATGTGCGCAGTAACTGAGATCTCTGGTTCACCATGAGATACTGCTGTAGTGGCTTTCAGGTTGCTTTAAACACCAGTTGCATCATCTGTGCCTCTCATATTATGATAATATCATAATGGGCACTCATTAAAGTTCAGCTTTTCCTACATTTTTGTTCAAAGATGAAAATGTTTATTCTGAAGGCCTTGCCCATGCTCTTTCCCCATTCTTTCTATCTTCTGTTACGTCCAGGCTAACAGATTGACATGATGTTACAGTTGCTTGCAAATTTTATAATATTTGAATGTACAAGGTTTAAACAACCAAACTTGAAGTGTAAGATGTTCTTCCTATTGGTTAAACAAGTCTCAGTGAGTGCTCCTCTATCATTTTGCATGCATTTAACATCCTACTTGATTTTGCTTTTCAGATGTACATATATCATTGCACTTGTGAGATCCTTGCCTATACTTTTGTCCTTTTTTAGCATGAAATGAGATTAGTATGAAGTACGAAGGGTGGTGAAGCACTGGAACAGGTTGCCCAGAGAGGTGGTGGAAGCCCCATCCATGGAGACATTCAGGGTCAGGCTGGACCAAGCTCTGAGCAAACTGATCTAGTTGTAGGTGTCCCTGTACATTGCAGAGCAGTTGGACTAGCTGACCTTTAAAGGTCCCTTCCAGCTCTAAGGATTCTATGATTCTATGAAATTGAAATCAGTCCATTCAGTCCTCACAAAATCTTTCCCACTGATAACAAGGGAAAATGATGCAGTAAACTCTTCTGTAGGATAGGCTTGGTTTCAACACTACTCCATGAGGATGCTCTTCTTGATGTGAGGAAAGGGAGGAGAGGAGAGCAGTTAGTCCTGACATTGGTCTGTCTGCTTAATTTGCCAACAAATCAAGATTTATTGCTGACCTTGTTCACTAGGACAGACCAATGGAGCTGCCAGTAATGAGCATGAAGGAGCTCTCATCACAAAAGGCTGAAAGCTTTCGTGTGAATCCCACTAGTTCTCCTACTGAACTAGCTCACCTGCCAACAGGACATCATGAATGCAAATCCACAGAGACCTAAAGACATCCTAACACAGTTCTGCTAACAACAGTGGCACATTGCTGGTTATAGGAAAACAAGCTCAGCTGGGAACTCATCAGGATGTTGGTTTCAACTCCTCAGCCCAACCTCATGAGAGGGATTCTCATTTCAATATTCATTTTTAATGTGCAGTACATTTGACAGATAGGTCAGCAGTAGCCCTTCATCAAAATACTCAGTAGCTTCCTTTTTGTCTTCTTAAGAAACCACTCAATCTACCTTGACCACTGAGAAGCTGTCACCAAGATGTTGTCATTCTTTCAAGTCACCTCACTGAATCACTAAGACGAGGAACTCTGGGAGATTTTAAACTGGCTCGTTGCCTGTTCAGTTCAGTTTCACTTAATTAAATGACTTCTAACAAGTAAAAATGCAAGAAAAAAAATCCATCCCATTTAAATGTAATTGTCTCCTTTAATGCTAACTGAGCGTTGTTCAGTGTGAGACTTGGGGTGCACAGACTCAGTTTTGCTCTCTGGGTGACCTGTGGGGAACACAGGCATTGCACAATTTGGTCTAAGATCAGTTTGTTCAAAGTGCAATAGATCCAAACATACAACTCTTGCCTTCAGGAAGTCTGGATAGTGACTGTCCTGGGAAGTACTCAGCTTCTAGTTTTCCAGATCCCTCAAAGCACATTTGGGTCAGATAGAGGGCACCAGCATGAGACACAACAGTACAGAAAGTGTTTTCTTCTGTACGCTTCCTCCTCTTTATACCCTTTGCCATGGGTTAAATCTTTGTCATGGACTTGGTATAGCTATGCCTATATCCTTCACTTTGGCAGACACCAGAGTTGCAAAACTATGGTTTAAATGTGATGTTTCCAAAAACCCTTTTCCAGAATATTTTCCTCTGTAGAGAATGTAGTGCCTCCCTGCACTTCTAGTCACATTTTATTTATTACTTTCAGATACTCCTGAACAAGTTGAAGCCATATACTAAATAATAAGATTATTATTTTTTTATGTCCAGTTTCAGGACATGGATAAATCATTGATTAAACAGGGAACAAGAAAAGCTACAGCAGCAATAGTACAACCAATACAGAAGTGTTTCAGTGACTGTGTCATCTGGCATAGCAGAGCCGTAAGACACCTGGCCCCTTCTTTCAATGAACGCATCTACAAAGTCTTAAATCATGTGAAAACATTCACTTTTGCAGCCTGTTCTATGCAAATACTGCTTGATTGAAGAATTCAGTATAATTCTCTCCGTGCAATCAGGAACTCATGAGTTAGGATTTCATTGGAGCTGCCAGATGAGGTTTATGACTCAGGCAAAAACAAAGTTAATCTTCATTTTTAGATCTTGTATAGCAGCTATTTCTGGATTTAGAGTGAAAGTTTAGATGCCAGCTGTAGCTGGGGGCTAAAGATGAGATGAGGAAGCCTAACATGAGCCTTGTCCCTTTGGAGTCCTGTCGCTCCATCCTGCGAACTCACAGGTACTTTAGAGTGAGCTCTAAACCCAGTCAGCGCTGTGTCAAACACATCTGCCCCCTTCCAGTCAGAGACTCACAATTGTCTCTCCTGAAGATGAGCTGAAGGAAGATGGGGAGGATGGCCGGGAAAAGGCTGGGGCTGTCAGCTTTAGAGGTTTTCATGTGGCGCGTTGCTGCTGGGCAGGTGCCGCCATGGCAGTGCTTTCCTGCATCATGTTGGCATGCTGCCCTGCCATGCCCAAGTGAGACCTGACCACTATCTGCCCTGCTTCATCTGTCTTCTGCCATTCACTAATGCCCAACTCCCTGAGCTGCAGTGAAGCACACAGGCATGCTTTCCCCTTCATGAATCCGTAAGCCACTTCAAAAGGACATCAGCTAAAAATTTACTTAGGGGAACAAAAAGGAAGTGTCTGACTCACGGGTAGGCTGACAAACCTTGGGAAGGCTTTCTCTTGAGAACTGAAATTCCTGGTTTAGTTTCTTGCCAATTGAAATTAATGCCAGCTATAATTGCCCATGACTCATTGATCCAGCTCTGTGTTGTGGCCACTTGGGTGCATTTGGCCTGTTTTAGCCACTGCACTTTTCTTTTGTTAAGCGTCAAATAGCTCTTATATCATCTAGTGATGCATTGCTATCACTGAAAACGGCTCTGGAACCCAGCGCTGGTAAGTGCCTGCAATCATGCCTTTTTTTTTTTTTTTCCTTTCTTCCTTCTTTTTAATTTATTTTTTTAACATCTGAGCTATTTTTTGAGCTGAACAGAGGGCTGAATGCTATGATGTCTTCCTTCCTGTGAACATACCACTTATCTGATTACTGAATATTGCAATAAATTATGCCCCCCTACAGTAATTTTATGTAACCTTCTGAAGATGCAGCAGAGAAAAAGGACTGCAATTACAATAGGAAGGTTATAACAAGAAATATTTTACTTGCAAGATATTTTTTGGCCTTTTTGCACAATTTTTTATATACAAGTGGAATATTATCCTTACTTTAGTTCCATTATTAACTTTCCAGAGATGAAAACTACGTATATGTACATACAAGGCACAAACCTCTGCAGATGTCTGTATATTGTTCTTCTCACCATGGTTGGAATTAAGCAGAGCAGAAAGCAAAATCAACTAGATCTGATCAGACCTCAGCTAAAATTTTATCTCAAGTTGGGCAGAACGTGGGGTAGTTCATCTGAACCCCTCTTGCACTTCCCTCTTTGATCTCAGGTGAGGCTTAAATCACCTTTCCTCTTGCTGCCTCCTAAGGGCGGGATTATGATTACACATGGTAGGATCAACATGCTTTGTTCACAAGTGTTGCAATCCCAAGTCTTTGATGCAAAAATATCTCTATCCTTTCACTGCGGAAATCCATCTAGAATGATAGCAAGCACTTCTGTACCACAGTCTGCACCTCCTTCTTGCAACTCTGATCAGGGCTGCTCTGACTTAGAGCAGCATATTTTTAGCAGAGTTGTGGTTTATGCATTGTCATGAAAAGAAGTTACAGATAGACTGTGGGGTACCTGGTAATCCAAGGAGACAAAGCTGGAAATCGAACTCTTATCTCTGTTGGCTTGCAGTTATATCTGCTTTCTTTAATACAGAATTTCTGTTTATGATAGATCACAAAAATCATACAATATGGGATTTATATGGCAGATCCAAGCTCCTAAAGATATCACTGTAAGTTTCCATTGAAAACAACATTGAAAACAGAAAACAAGCTTTCAAATGTCTGGAATTATATTAGATTAAATCCAGATGGTACCAGAAAATTGATACAGTCTTGATTTTAGGTTTTCATAGCTGAGAATGCCTGGTCCACCAAAGTGAGGAAGACTAGTGATTTTCTTAGGCCTGCACATGAAACGTCACACATACGTATGTGGAGGGCACCACTCACGACTGGGGAGCCCTTCCACCACAGGGACACACCAACCTCATGGGTGGGATGACAGAAGTCCTGGGTCATCCCAATGCAAAAGACTTCATTATACAATGTGAGTGAAGGCACCATACCAACTTTGCGTGAACAAAAGCTGAAAGCAATGCAGGTCTATGCTCATGTAACATTGCGCAGACCTGCCATGGACTTTGGGCAGCCCATAAACATGGCTACAGAGCTTCTGCACCAGAGCTGGTACCTTGGCATGGTTTGGTGGTGTTCTGTGTGGGGCTATCATGGAGGGATAAAGTTGCCTGAGGGATCTCTTCACAAAAGCAGATGTCTGCGAAGCCCCTCCAAGTGGCAGTCACCCACCTTACCAGGGACAGTGCTATTGCAAGACAGGCAAAGAGCAGCACAAGTGTGACTTCAAATCCATCCACTTTAAACATGATTCAGAATCCATGATTTAAAATAAATAAATTTTTCAGAATCACTTAAATCCTTCAGAGAAAAGGTCAACTTCAGTCGATAAAATGGCTGCTGCAAACATTTCATCCATCACCACAGTGGGAATCCTTTCAGAGACTTTTAGAGGTACTTATAAACTTTGTCCTCTTCTGTGATGTTAAAATGATTATGAGTCTCCCTTACTAATTACTGAACATCTGAGAAAGCAGAAAATACCAGCCAAAAAAAAAAAAAAAAGACAACCAGGTGCTTGAAAATTCAAACACTGAAGAGCAATAAAGAAATTAGATGAGTGCTGGCTGCCATTTATGATTTTAATTATTATGAGCTAATTCAGCTACATCCTGATGAACAGTGACTGCTTTGCCTTGTTCTAGCAAGACTCAAGCTTGCCCATCCCTGGGGAGGACTTAATGCTGACTGTGGAGAACAGAGACTAGGCAGGCGTGTGAATTCAAAACATAGTTTAGGGCAATTGGACAGAAATCACCATAAAGCTGATTCTCACAACTGTGTGTTTCAATGAGAGTCTGGGTATTTCCACTCCTTCCATGAAGCCATGCACCCATAGCAAGATTTCAGAGCTTCACTGCTGTGTTGCAGGATGAGAAGCAGCCAAGAGAGTTATGTCAAATTCCTGCCCATACAGATCACTGAGTAAAGCCCACAGTAGTATCTTTTTCATAATAGCATGATGATCCTGTCTGCCAGAAACCAACGTAGTGCTTATCTCTCACAGCAGTTCTATGCATCAATTTATATTTCAGGCACTATCTTGCAATTAAATTTCTAGGCTTAAAATGCCTGTTTTCCACTCCCTCCCTCTTTCCTCCTCTCTGTCCTCCAAGATTAACAAAAACTCCGTGCCAGCAAATTAATCACACTACAAAACTAAACCACTCATTAGAGCTGCAGCATAATACAACTGCCATTAAAAACTCAATATTGCTATTTTCTGTCTTTAATTTTATGGTGCTGTTTGCAGAAGTCTCTCCTCTAAGCATACGCAATACCACAACAAATACCCTGATAAATGCTGAACTGTGGTGGGTATTGATGTGCCACTAGCATGCCATGTGTTATGACAACAGAGCCCTTTTTGGGTTTTTGATGTCTACAATGTGCAAACACTCATGCACACAGGCTCACATAGGATTCACATGAAGTGTCCTACCAGTCTGTGTTGACCGATGCCTTGTTGCAGAGAATGAGTAGGGAAGATGGTCACTGTGCATGGATGAAGCTGCACTGCTGGCTGTAACAGCCACTTTGGCAGTGCCAAGTGCACTGTTCTGATCTCCCTTTCAAAAAAAGATAAAATAAAATAAAATAAAATAAAATAAAATAAAATAAAATAAAATAAAATAAAATAAAATAAAATAAATCTTCTTCCTTCCTGATCCTTCACTTCTCCAGAGAGATCAGCACCTGCCCCTCCGCTCCCCTCGTGAGGAAGCTGTAGGCCGCCATGAGGCCTCCCCTCATCCTCCTCTGCTCTGGGCTGAACAAACCAAGGGACTTCAGCCACTCCTCACACATCTTGCCCCCCAGATCCTTCACCCTCATCGTAGCCCTCCTTTGGATGCTCTCTAATAGTTTTATGTCCTTCTTATATTGCACCACCCAAACCTGCACCCAGTGCTTAAGGTGAGGCCGCAGCAGCACAGTGCAGAGCAGGACAACCCCTCCTCTTGCCTGGCTGGCAGTGCTGGGCCTACTGCACCCCAGGGTACAGTTGGCCCTGAACAAATAGAATTTTTGTTCAGACCCTAATAAAAACTCATTCTGCAAAGGTAACACTGTAGAGCTAGAGACAACCTGTCCTTGCAGTTAGTGTAGAAGCAAGATGGTGTCCTGCACTTAGATAGAAAATAATGGAAGCATTTCATAGTTTTAGACAACTGAGACAAATGTACAGATTGTGTACAACCTGTACAACCAAAAGCTGAGCTCCTTCATCCTAGTATGGTAGCAGAGGGATACATCACGGTACCCTGTTCCTAGCCGTCTCATTTCACATTCAACAAAGAAACAAAACAAGAAAGGAAAACCTCAGCCCTTAAACAAAATATAAACATTGGCCCTCTCAAGGACTGGTGAGATCCCCTGGGAGTCCACCAGAAAAGGCAGCAGTCCTATCAGCAAATTTCCTCAAACCCTGCAGACACAGCTATTGCATTAAGCTCTGTAAGAAGCCCTCAGGTTCATGCAACTCTGACTTGGAACTGAATTATGCATGACTTTAAGCATGCAAAATGAACCCTGGCAGCATTAAGAACCCCTTTATGTAGCTTAAACTTATGCAATAGGGTCTTAATCTGCGAGCAGCAAAGCTTTGAACTGAGCTCCTCTAAAAAGGCACCTGAACTGGTGCAGGCTGTGGCCTCGGCTTGATGAAGTCAGTGTAGGCAGAGCTTTGCTGCAGGACTCTCTACCACATTCCTGCTCTCACCTCGAGGCCCAGCAGGTAGATCAAAGGCACGGCAGGAGGTACAGCCCCAGTGATCTACCTCTCTCCTTGGGAACTGTGGGAAATCTCCAGGACTCAGGCAAACTCAGCACTCCTCCAGGAAAAGCACCTGCCATGTCACTTAAAAGCACCCTCCTGACTTGCACCACTCCTGATCTAAGTGTGCAAAAGGGAAGACGATGAGATTGCCAATGAAACTTGCTTTTCTAGTGCACATAGATCCCCAAGACTTGCTTACAAAGTGTTTGTGCCAATAATCTTGTAGCTATTTTGCTCACATAGTACAGAATAACAAAGCAACCCAAGCTTTCAGATCTGGCATACTGTCTCCAGCACTCAATTGCTCTGATTAAATATACATCAGCTGTATTCACGCATTACCAGCAGCCCTAACTGCCATACAAAGCACTTTTCCTTGAACAATCTAGCTGTGTATTTTGCATGTTGTACCTGTGTAAGATGCAGTATGTTGTGTAATACCATGGCCTCTGTCTATCAACCTTAGTCATGCAGTTGGCTTGCTCCTGTATGAAGAGATAACCAGAACCACAGAGGTATTTTTTCTCACACTCTTAGCAGCATTATCTAACATGTTTTGCTCTCATGCACACACCAGCTTTTACAGCTTTACCAAACACCTCAGGTCCTGAACAAGGAGTCCTGAACCCATCAAGGAGTTTTTCCTCTATTTAATAGCAAGATTACAGCAGACTTTCCCTGAAAACCAGGTGTTTAGGTCCCTGCTGAGTGCTGGACGCAGGGACCTCCAGGGTCCTGCTGCCTGTGCAAGCTGGAAACTAGAGGAGAGCACAGAGGATGCTGTGATGGGCGAGGAGTGACATGGGTGACCAAAAGCTCAGGTAAAAGCTAAACTGGTCCCATGTGAGAGCAATCAAAAATAAATCATCCCTCCCTGATGGGAAAAATACTGCAAAGAGAAAACAGAAATCCTACGCTGAGTGTGAGGCTGTGCCTAGGCTCATGAACAGAGGTGTGAGGAGGTGCTGAGGCTCTGTCCCAGGCTGGGGAATCCCAGCTGCACACCGGGAGCAGGGCAGCAGGGATGCCTGAGGGCCTCTCCACCCACCTGTCCAGCTGCAGCTTTCCCATCCTCTGTCTTTCATTCTTTTCAGAGGGAGCAGCTATGTTTCCTTTGGTGGTACATGTGATAATGTGATTTATTTTTTTTTTAAATGACAATCAAAAAGACCAGCAAAGCAACATGGTTTTGTCTCAGATCTTTCCTACTTGTTTGCATGTAGGTTCATATACTTGTGTGTGCATATCTGCAATTACAAAAACAGAGAAGCAGATTAGTTGACTGTTACCTTAATTCCCTGTGCACACACATATTTTGCATTTTTATGTAATGACCTTCTTCAGATGCCTGGTACCGCATTGAAACGGGATCTGGAGCCAAAATGCCCTTCTGTTAGCACAGGCAGACTAACTATGCAAAAGAGCTAACAGCTGCATACTACATTTCTTCAGAATTTATAGGTTGCTATTAAACCAGCCCTGTCACTGTGTTGGTGGCTAAAAGTTTAGGGCTTTCCTTATTTATTTTCATTGCTTCAAACTTTGCAGATTCATTTTCATTATTCCTTGGGGAGACACATTTTAAATCTCTCTCGAGGTGTGATGCAGCACTGGAGTCATTCTTCTTCAGCAAGACAATAACTTCTTTCCTGACCCTGCTTTTTCTGCTCCTTAGCACATGACTCCACACCTCCCTTTCCCAACCTACACAGTGAACTTCTTCAGGTTTGCTTTGATGCTCTTGCTCTAGACATTGGTACACAAAGTTTCAAGCACCATAGCTCCAAATCTGAAGCTGTTTGGAGACCAAGGCAAGGACAGTGAATGTACTGATTTCTCCAGAGCTCAGGTCCTCACTCCCTGTTCTCCTGCCACCCCTTGCAGGACAAAGGAAGGCACACTGGTGGTACCACGTCTTCTGTCCTCCAGACTCCCAACACTTCTCTTGCCCTGGGATTTTGAGAAGCTAGGCTGTGCTGGTGAACCAGAGAGCACTTCCCTCCTTCTTCGTGTCCCTGACAACGTGGCATAGGGTCAAGTTATAGCCTTATCTCTAGATCTCCTCTAAATGAGATTCAATTCAGCTTCTTTTAAAAACCCAAATGTGACTAAGGAGAAATCTCTCTTTTTTGCCCTTAAGTAATTGAAGGAAGGTCCCAGAAAATATATTGCTGGTTGAACAGTTTCCAAGCCAGCTTATGTCTTTGGATGCCAGACTTAAAGCTGTTTTAAAGGTGCTGATTTTCAGAATGAGTTTCTGACACAACATACGTATCAGAAAATAATTCTCTTAAAATTGCCAACACTTCCTCAACAAGGAGGATAGTAAAGCATCCAGCCTGACCTTTGTACAAAGAACCCCAATCTTGGTGCCTATTCTCTCCCCAGACTAAACAATCAGAGACACAAACAATTTCTAAAATAGTTCACAAGCCAACAACAGCCCCCATGACAGAACACACTACTGTAGAAAACACTAAATTCAGAGCCCTGAAGACTGGAAACCATTACTTACTGACAGCTCAGCTTTAGGAGAGGAAGGACTAAACGTTATTTCACAAGATCAGCGTATCATAAATACATTTCATTTCATCTCTATGAAATCTGCCCATAAGTGGGTGAGTCACTGATCAGCTGGGGTCCAGTGCTTTGCTCCTGACCTCCCAGCGGATATGCAATTTGCAGATGTAAAATATCCCCGATCAGCATGTCTTTTTCTATGAGCAGGGTGATTTCCTAGCAAGATTGTACATTTGCTTGTTTAGGCACTGTCATTCATGAATCCCTCCACCAATCAGGTGGAAATTGTTTGATGCAAAAACTTGAACATAAATGCAGCAACATATTGCCACCCAGTCAGTGAATTCCAGTCAATGGTTGTATACTCTTACATGATTTCTGGTCTGTATTTGAAGCAATCCATTGACTAGAGTTAATGTAATGTTTTATCATAGTTATCTGGAGTTTGCTTTTTCTACATCCTGAAGGAATCACACCTGAACTTTCCACATATTTGAAAGTTCAGCTGAGCTAAAAATGGTCAAGATCAACACTGAAACTTCAGAGAGGTCTGAAAGCCTTCTTAGGGCTGTAAGTAATATTAAAGGTTATCCTTGTTTACACTCTGCTGATGAACATGACTCAGCCCTTTTCTCTGAGGCCATTTCAAAGCTTTGTGTCTTCTCAGTGTTGAGGGACATACTGCCTGTCTGCTCTGCTTTGTTTATGGATGGGCCATTTGGATTAGTGTTGCAAAGAGGAGACATGCATGAGTAACCGCACAGAAAAGCACCAGCCTATGCTCTGCTCAAGCTTCGTGCCAGCCAGAAATACCAGCTAAACTAGTGCCAAACTAGACACTGTGTGGCTGTATCAGGATGAACCAAGCTCAAATGCTCTTTTCATGAGGGTTTGACTTCCACTGCCTGTTATTAGGCAACTGGATATTGCATATCTTGGACTTTGCAAGGCCTTGGGTGTTGTCTCCTGTAGTCTCCTTATAGTCAACACAGTGTGGTGTCACCTGGGATAAAAGATGGGTGGAAACCTGGACTGCAGCCTGAAAGGGCTGTAACCAGTGGGATAAAATCCAGCTGGCAGCCCAGCAATACTTGAGTGAATGGTGTGTATCACCTTTGTTAATACCAGAACAGGGGAGTGGGATGAAGTCTCAGCGACTTCAAAAATGCTGCCAGCCTGAGGGGAGTGCTGGGCACGCTGGCTGGCCAGGCAGCCATTTTGAGAGCTGGATAGGGAGGAGAGACGGGTGGATGGGAACATCATGAATCTCAGCACAGGCAAAATCAAAGCCCTGCATCTGGGAAAGGCATGAGTCTTCTGTTGAAACAACAAAGGCTTGGTGTAGGGCCTCACAGGGTGCAAGCTCAGCAGGTAACGAGCTAGTAAAGGTTTTTATCTGAGGCCATGCAGGCAGACTAATAAAGGTGTATGTGCTGACTGGTGGCACGTCCTGTTATCTATGGCCTGACAAGCCAAACACAGGCAGCACCCTCAAATCCACAGCTCAACTGCCATCCGATTGCTCATCCAAAAAGTTTCAAGGTCAATAAAAATGTTCAATCTTTTAATTTCATGACTACATAATTTGCTTTCCTCTCCTCTTTAAACCTCAGGATAAAAGATTTTTACTGACAGCTTCAGTATATATCTTGTTTTGTGTCTCCTCTAAAACGCAGCAAGTTGAGCAATGGTATATCCCTCTGTTATTTACTGCTGTCAATTTAAAATGCTTTTGTGATACTTCAGAGAACTCATCTTTTACCAC
Organism: Penelope pileata; assembly: GCA_013396635.1. Taxonomy (NCBI): domain Eukaryota; kingdom Metazoa; phylum Chordata; class Aves; order Galliformes; family Cracidae; genus Penelope; species Penelope pileata. The sequence goes on along the minus strand of WBMW01000367.1, from coordinate 73,971 downwards.
CTCTTCCTCTATCTGAACAGCAATTTGTTTGTACCATTACTTAGGAAAACACTTGCCAGGCCAAATATGCTACTACAAAGCAAGGTTAAATGTACTCAAAATTACATTTCTGTGTTCTTATTAACACTAACATATATTGAGAGAGAATTGCATTACTCTATTATTACTAACACAAGCGTGTATCAAGAGCTATACTTACATAAGCAGTTGGATAAGGCTTAACCTCACGCTTCTGTGCAGAAATCAGATTCTGGTGTGGAAAAATACTGTATTTTGCATTCAGAAGAACAGAGTATTTGGCTGCAGATGAAATGCAGTTTTGTTTTGTAAGCAGAGGTTATTAATTATCAGACATGCCCATGGCTATTTCACTGGAGGTAGGGATATGAATATATACATATTTACCGGTACTTTGTAGGGAATTACAGGCCATGCTAACACATAAGCTAAGTTTATTTTTGAATTAATTTCTATAAACACAAAAACATTGTACAAAATTCATAGTTAAATTCTGTCATGTAAATATATGGAAACCTCCTCCCTTCAAAAAGAAAAAGGAATTTTGAAATTATTTTCCAACAAATCTATTTTCAATCAACACATTTGCTTTGCCTCCAGTCCTCCTTTCCTTCCCTCTCCAGCCCTCTTTGCCTTTCCAAGAGGCAACATTTACAGCTCCCCCACAGCTGGGCTTTACATTTCCCTGTTCAGCTGGTAGTAGCTCACCCTTGAGTGCCAAGCGTGCAGCAATTATTTCTAACAGGAAGCCCACAGAAAAGTTCAGGACAGACAAAAAGCTAATGACATGCCTTGGAGATGGAGAAGTAAAAATAACTCCTGCAGGTGTGAATGGTGCCTTGCACAGAGGGAACCTGGAGGGAACCAGTGATGAGAGACCTTTGCCTTGCCATATGCACATCCAAGAAAGATTCACATGTGATTAATGCAGTGCTTGGTGCTCACTGAAGGATTTAGGGAATCCATTTGGGCATTACCATGCATCCCGATATCACACTCCAAAGAAGTCAATATTTGGTTAGTATTTATTACATCTGTATCTTTGCTGAGGATGTGCAGATGAGGTTTTCTCTGCAGATTTGGGCACCAAAGCAAAGATTTCACTGTTAGCTACATGAGAAGGCACAGTGATGAGATCCAGAGAGGTTTTTATTTTAGTAATCAATTTTTTCTCTCATTTTTTCTGCTGACTTTCAACCTATCCTCTCAGGTCAGGACCTCAGTCAAAGCACAGAGGTAGACTGTCCCGTATTTCCTTTTGCCAACTCCAAAAGTAAGAAAACTTCAGGAGGTTAAAGGAAAAAACATGAAAGGAAAATGTGAAGAAAAAAAGAAGAAAGAGAACAAACCTACTCCTATTCTTTTTGTATGGGATTTAATGATGGAAAGAAAAATGGGACACACGAGAGTTTCTGTTTTGATGAAAAATCTACAGGCGAAAAAAAAGTTATTCATTTTGAACTACTTCTGAAGGGAGAATTCTGACTGCTGCTAAAGCAACACACCTGTGTGACTCGTGTTCCAGCTGAGCATGCTGACTTAAACTGCGGGATATAGGTGTGACTGGGGCTGCCAGGAACTTTGCTCTGTGAATTGGCAGTGCCACAGAACCACATCTGTGCTTCCAAAGAATAAAGGAAAACACCCAGAAACAAGAAGCATATGGGATATATGCCTGGTGTACAGCACTTTCAAATGCCAGGGAAGAAGCAATATTTTCACATGGGCATTAAATAATTCTCAGTCTTTTACTGGCATCGGGGAAGGTGTTGGGGTGAGGAGCTGGTGAAATACAAGCTGGTGAAATATAAGCTCTTGGGTGCCACTTGGGATCTCTATTCTCCTGTTCCTCGCACTCCATGACTTTCTTTACACTCTGTCTCCCACTAGCAGACGGTTTGAGGTCTGGGAGCCTCCAGAGTATTGCTCTCCAGCTACTGCAGCATTGGGAGAAAACATAGGTGGGGAATAAACCTTGCTAAAAACCAACAACCTAGCACCAAAATAGCCTCACCTGATTGTGAGGAAGTCCTACACAATGATCATTTCCCAGCTACAGTTAGCTGGGTGTGAAGGGAAGGTGTTAGGCTGAAAGTATAGAATCATAGCACGGCTTGGGTTGGAAGGGACCTCAAAGCCCATCCAGCTCGACCCCTCTGCCAGGGGCACAGTCCCCACCCACTGGATCGGGCTGCCCAGGGCCCATCCAACCCAGCCTAGAGCACCTCCAGGGATGGGGCACCCACAGCTTCTCTAGGCAGCCTGTGCCAGTGCCTCGCCTCCCTCTCAGTGAAGAACTTCCTCCTAACATCTAATCTAAATCTCCCCTCCCTTAGTTTAAAATCTTTCCCCCTTGTCCTATCACTATCTGCATGTGTAAAAAGTCGATTCCCCTCCTGCTTGTGAGCACCCTTCAAGTACTGGAAGGGCGCAATGAGGTCTCCCTGGAGCCTTCTCTTTTCCAGGCTGAACAAGCCCAAATCCCTCAGCCTTTCTTCATAGGAGAGAAAAAAAAATTCACTAGGGAAAGCTTTTTCCTTACAGCTAATCAAAGTCTCCCTTTTCCCAGTTTGTGCCTGATGATGAATATTAGGCAAAAATGTCCAACTTCTCTCAAATGCCAGAAGTTCACTCTGTGTAGGTTGTACCTTGTCCATTTTTAATTTTGATTTAAAGCATGATTGCTTAAGAGGAGAGAATAGGAAGTACAGTAATTTGGATTACACAGAGTAGAAAGTAGCGGAAGAAATAAAAATGATAATACAGGCTATGTTACAAACAAGGATTAAATCACTCTCCAAAGGACAATTCATTTTCTTAGGAACCCTAACAATGAAATCCAAAAATGTAGGACAGGATAAAAAAGACTAGATGCAGGACCTGAGACAAGGGCCCCGAGGTTACAGTCGAAGCAAAGTTAATGAAAAGAAATTCTGATTCAAAGCACAGAATCCATGAGTCTTAAAAAATCTTTAAAAATGGCACTGAGGAAAGTTATTCAGAAAAATTCAGCAGCTTGAATAGTCTTCCTCACTTCTCCCTAAAACAATTCAGGGGTGTCTTTTGCATACAAATCAAATCAGTTCTCTGTATTATTCTGTAATATCTTCACATCACCGGGAAATCACAATGCATGTTATTGTACAAAAACATTAATGCACTAAGCAGGAGATGTGTTAGAGAGACAAGCCAACACTTTTAAATGTCAGCTCAAAAAATGGATTTTTACAATAAATATTAAATGAAAAAGCTGCAGAGTGAACGTCCCTAGCCATTTCTCATCATGATCTCTTTTCTTTAACTGGAGTAAATATTTCATTGTAAAAAAAGCTAAATGCTTGTTCTTAAAAATTGGGTTTGCTCAGATTTAGATGAAAATCTATTTCCAAAGCCAGAACAAGCGCACTGCTCTTAAATCCAAAAGTTCAGCTGTGGAATAGAAGTAGTGAGAAGTGTTCTCACAACAAACCCTCCCAAGGTCCTAGCTGCTGCAGCTGCTCTGCTCTCATTGCAGGAATCCCACAAAGAACTCCTCTAAACCACTCCAGTTCCTACAGTCCAGCATCTACAGCTTGTTTATCAAAACCCACAAGATTCTTAATAAAGTTGTATATGTACAAATAAGAAACTGAAGAGGTGGGAGATGGTGGTTGTCTCATGATGAGGCAATGCTCCCAGTCTCCTTACCTAGCTAGATGGCACGTTCAGACATAACAGGCTCAATTACAGCAATGCTGTCCTAAAGGTTTTAATTCATTTCCTTTGGAAAGTCCCTGTAAATTAGAATCTGGCTGTAAGAAATCCTTAGAGACCCGAGGATGCCTGCAGGTAATTATTTCTTTTTCTGACTAAAGGAGAGTTTCCCCATGCATTTTCACACAGTTTGGGGCTACTTGATTAAAGTCCAGACCAAAATAGAAATCTGCCAGCTATTTCAGTAATCTCTCTATGTCTGAATAACAGCCTGGCCTTCTGCAACACCTGAAGGGAACCAGATCTGATCCTGTATGATCTACACGTGCAGGGTAGCTGCAGTGCTGGAAGTGATGTGCAGTTGGGTTGGGACTCACTCTGTAGGTACCTCCACCTCTGCACGTAGCCTACAGGCACTGCCACACTTACTCTGTGCCTACAGCTATTCATGTTCTTCTGGGCATGTTAAACTAGTAGTCAGCTGGCTACCGAAATCCACTTTCTATTTGCTTCGCCTTTGAGAAAATTGACATTAGAAGACTCGCGGTAGTGTCACTTGACAATGTTATCAATAAAGGTAGCTGGTTCTATGTAGGCACGGTTCTTTTAATCCTTATAACATAATATCCAATATATCTCCATTATGTGAATGGTTTATGTAAGAAAATGAGTAAGAAGCAGGTACTGTTACATTTAGCAGCATTTCGTTGTAAAGCTGCAGCTGTCGGGCTATTCCCCATTCAAGGACCATGTCAGTCACTTCTCAAGGATATGTTAGAATGGGTAAAGCCAGGATTGTAGAAGATGCAAGACTGGGCAGAGCTTTTGCTGAGCTGAAGAAACCTGAGTCTTTTCTAATTTTCACAGCTACCAAGTGACTCAGTTTCAAATCACCTACCCTACAATGACCCATGCCCTCATACCACTCCTAATTTTTTTCCATTTTTTTCCTTTAAGCTTCATATTTCTATGCACATCACACTACCACAGCCACTTCAGACAAAGCTGCGGCTAGGTGCACTGCCCACAGCCCGTTCGTTGTGTCACCTTTGGTGTAAGCAGATGATAAACACTGATGAAACGTCCATAGCCCCGCTCATTGTTCAAGCCAAGGCTGCCTGTGCCTCCCTAAAATAAAACCTGTAATGGCAGCTTGCCATCTGCTGTGGCACAAGCTACATTTAAGATAAGACAACCACTTTTTAATAAGAAGAAAGCGCAACTTCTCATTTATCATCAGCAAGAGTAATAATAACAGCTACCGACCTGTGACCACAAGCACGTCACCGTTCACAAACTCAGAGAAAGGCAATTAAAATCTGAGGCAGCCAAACACTGAAGGCAAACTACAAAGACATGCAAATTGAGGTGAGGGAGTCTTTTGAAAGAGGATCGGTTCAGTACTGGGAGGAGATGAGTAAATACACAATTATTTACACGATGCTGAATTAGGTGAATGGGTCTCATGGCCCTGTCTTGTTACACTAATTTGCTTTAAAATATCATTTCCAAAGCTATAAAACCACAGGTTTTAAAAAGCAGTCAAAATATATCCAAAGAGGAAAAATCACAAATAGAGCCAGGACCACCCTGCCAAGCTACCACCCCATCCTCCAAAACCTGCCTTCCCCCTGGCACAGATAGTGCACCTGCACCCAAACCTAATGCAAGAGGAGACTGCTATGTTGCTGGACTCCATAATTATAAAGTACCTGCAATTTAATGCCCGACAGGACAGTTTTGCTACACCTAAAGCAGTCATTCTCATTCTTTTGTTTGCCATCAGCTAACATATCTTAAATTCATTGCCCCTGCTCTTTCAGCTGTGCTGTGTACCGCTGCGCTACCACCCAACAAAGCAAACAAATTAAAAAAACACCCTGATGACCAGGTTTATTCCTCTTTACATGTTGGCAGGGCTCCTGCATGCTAATTAGACAGCGCTGGGCACTTGTCCAGCCAGTCACTGCCTCAGTATTCATTCTGTGTCTGGATACCCCAGGCAGCATCCCCAGCTATTTGCCAGGGCCCAGTTAGCAAGATTCATAACATCTTGCAGGAAGAAGCAGGTTTTATCCATTCATTACCTCTAATTCTAAAGAGAAAGCAGACAGATGTTTCAGGTTCTAATCTTTACAATAAATATTAAAAGCAAAGAAAGTTTTTCTCGGCAGAAGAAAGCAAATAGCTGCTTTTCCTAAACTGTGTTAGATGAGAAAGAAATGAATGAGGTTTATGATCTTCAAATATCACTGCAGTGGACTGAGTAGAAGTGATAAAATGGTTGCATGCTTCTTATAGCAAAATTGAAGCTAGAAACAGAATAGATAAAGTGATCCCCAGTTTCCTACTACAAGCAAACCTGTTTTATATGAATAAGTTATAGAATGACAATCTAAGTGGATTTCAGAAACTCTTTTGAACTATTATTGAACACACTCAACTTTGTCTCTTTGGAGCTTCAGTGAAAATACCATCAAAATTCAGTTTACTGGATGCTGAGGCACAGCACAAGCTGTGAGTGTTAAATGCATTGATTTGACTTAGGCAATTATCAAGATAAACTGTGTCCATCACCTTTACACATAACAGCCTGCCATGTTTCAGGTCACTCATTCAGTAGTAAGAAGCTCCTGCTCTCACATCTCAGGCTCATGTTTGTCTTTACCTCAGTAATTTTACCATGCCCCAGATAGCCTGAGCAGCTATTTTCCTGAAAGAAACACCTTTTTCAATTGTTCTTCCTTGCAACTCACATACCTGTGCCTCTAGGTTCAACGTGGATTTTCCATCCCACTTCTTCATATTCTTTCCATGGTCATGCAGGTAAAACCATGCCATGTGGTGTGTACCCACTCTATCTTCTTTCTCAAGCAGAGGAATGCTTACTTCTAATAGCTGAGATACTGGGCCATACAGGTGGGGAGTAGGACATATTGCCTTTTAATTGCTGGAACTCCTCGGAAAGTTTCTCCACAACTGAGACACAAGCCTTGAAGGAGGAAGAATGATTTTGTTCTTACTGTTGAAGTAGGGTAGCCACTACATCCACCATCATTTTTTCATAATCTTTCCAGGCTATTACTGCTGGTGTGTTGGCGTATGATGATGGTGCACTCCATACAAATTTTCACCGCATAGGTTGCAGGCACTTGGTGTCGTCTGGATATTGGAATATATGCTCATTGTTCAGGTCATTATCATACGTCACCACCAGGGCAGCTAATTCTCTCAGGTACTGGATACCTTTCTCCATGGTATTCCACTTGCCAGGGTAACACCCTAAATCTTCCTTGAAGAGATATCTTTCTTTCACAGTTGACGAGAGTCGTCTCCATAGGGTGAAGGCTTGTGTTCCTTTTCCAATTGTGTTGTCAATGTCTCCTTCCCTAGAAAGGTATCCCAGCTGCATGGCTTCGCTGCCCGCTAAGTCCAGACTACTGGCCCCATTATCCCAGCATTGGAGCAGCCAGATGACAATGTGCTCACCTGGATGACAGCTGAAGTATTTTTACATATGTTGCAGCGCATCCATAGTTAGGGGTTGAAAACTTATTGCCTCCCTTATTAGTTCTTTTTCCTCCTCCCATTCTTGTGATGGCTCTGCTTCATCCTCATCTTCTTCCACTTTCATCTTAGAAGGAGCTTCCGTCCTTACTAAATTAGCTGAATTTCACAGTCATTTTTTTGTCTTGTGTATAAAGGCGACTGATACTAGCACAGATTATATATAATATAACTATAGCATATATAGTATACATAATATGTACTACAATATACATATATAATATGTATATTATATATTCTATATTATATCGTATGTTATAACATAAGCAACATGTATACACTATATTATACATTCTATAGATATATGTTAAATATAATATATAGATACTGTATGTATCATATATTATATATATAAGATAATTTATTGTAGCTGGAATACAGTACATAAAAATGCAAGACACCTTCCATCACTGAAATGCAGCACCAGTTCAGACATGAAACATGACAGTTCTTTAATGGCAGCAGAGCACCAGTGTTTAAGATAAAATGTTATTAAATCCTATTGTGGATATTTGGGTAGGCAGAATGTCATTGAAAGGAAACTTTTCTATTTTCTGCTGTTCTCACAGGGCAAACAAACTACTGAGAGAGAACAGCACAAGTGGCCAAGAGCTTAGTAAAGATTTTAACCTGCGGATAATAACTTTCAAATATCAGGCATTTAATCTCAAAGGGTGAAACCCATAGTAGCTGTAATGCTTGTGTTGTCAGCATTTCTGAGCTTTTCCTACTCCCCATATGGTATTGTCCAATCCAGTCTTGAGACCCTGAGAGCAGGCCAAGATTGATCCCAAAATACTTAAGGAAGCAGCAATTTATTGTTGTATTTATTTATTTTTAGGTGAGAAGTATCTGAAAACTGGGACTGAGAGGCTACCACACAATACATTCATGCCCTACAAGCTGAGCACACACTCTTCAGCAAAGGCAGAGTCAACAATTCACCAAAGGGAAATAAAAATAAAGCATCTTTAAGCTTGTTTTCAGGTACTACCCAAGGACAATCCCAACAACAACTGTTGTTTGCTATGTGCAAACAAGATCCATCGACAACCAAGACATCCCCATGCCGATAATTACTCTGTAGCAGGTAATTGTAGGTCAGCAGCACCTCTCACACAGTCTCTGTGCACACAGTAACAACTGCATTCACACACACACAAGTACCAGCCCCATACTGGAATCACAAAATGTTTCACCTACAGGAAGCACTTGCTACCTGAATGCTGACTACAGTCACTCCTGGTTTTAACTACAGTACACTTCTCATTAAAGAAGAGATGCCTGAAGAGATATTTCAGTCTGTGGACCTATTGTAGTGGGTCCAGAGGAGGCCATGAGGATGCTCAGAGGACTGGAGCACCTCTCGTCTGGAGACAGGCTGAGAGAGATGGGCTTGTTCAGCCTGGAGAAGAAAATGCTCCAGGGAGACCTCGTCATGAACTTCCAGTACCCAAAGTGGTCTACAGAAAAGCTGGGGAGAGACTCTATCAGGGAGTATAGTGACATGACAAGGGGCAATGGCTTTAAAATGCAAGAGGGAAGATTTAGTTTAGTTGTAAGGAAGAAATTCTTCCTCGTGAAGTTGATGAGGCACTGACACAGGCTGTCCAGAGAACCTGTGGATGCCCCATCTCTGGAGGTGCTCAAGGCCTGATTTATTTATCTTTCCATTCCATAACTTCAAACTTGGATATAACTCAGGTATATTTTATCCATGTTTCTATTACTCAGCATTACTCTAAAGTACCTGGAAACAGCCAGGGAAAGAAATGGAGATCAGAACATTTACTGCCATCCTCATCTCCTTATTACCAAGAGTGATTTCACTGCACCCTCCGTCCCTCCCATCAGACTATTGTGAGAGTTGCTTTATGTGTGGAGCAACTGACGTACCTTCCTGGGAGCAGCAAGGGAAGGAGATCTTTCGTGGTCACGTGGCTTTTTGGTGAAGCCACACAGATTAAGCTGACGAATGAAGCTCTTCATGTTTTCTGTCTCAAAAGCTCTCAAAGGTTCTTTCCCAGTATTTCCACCCTGAACTTTTCTTCATCGATTACAATGCATTTCCCACCATGACCCCACCAAATGTTCTTAAAGTGGTCACTTTCAGCCAGTACCCAGAGTTCCCATGGGAAGCTGAGGGCTGAGTGGGTCCTGCTGTTGCTCTCCTCAGAAGAACCATGAGGTGAACACTGGGTTTCCTCTTCATCAGTTTGAGTGAAGCTTTCATGTGCAGCCATTTCTGCAGTGAGGCAGTCCTCACCCTGTCAGTTGGCAAGCAAAATCCAACTGAGCTGTCTGGGGGTTCCATAGGGAGGTTCTCAAACGTCACCACGGCACCCAGGTGCCATCACAATGACAGGACTGTGTGGCACCCAAGGCCTGGCTGGCTGAGCAGCCAGAGCAGATGTCGCTGAGCAGCACTTGTTGCTGGTCCTGTGCACAGCTGCAAGTGTTTCAGCTTGAGTCTGGAAGCAAATAAAGTTGTGTTTGAAGGGGATCACTCCTCACCTAGACCTTGCCTCCCCTTCCCTGTGTGGTCCCCTGCATAGCTCCCTTCTGGCCTCCTTGGTGTCCCTCTGGTTCTCCAGAGGGTAGACATAGATCAGTTGTAAGGAAGGAAGTCTTCCTTGTGAAGGTGGTGAGGCACTGGCACAGGCTGCCCAGAGAAGCTGTGGATGCCCCATCCCTGGAGGTATTCAAGGCTAGGTTGGATGGAACCTGGGCAACTTGGTTTAGTGGGTGGCCACCCTGCCCATGGCAGGGGAATTGGAACTGGATGGTCTTTAAGGTCCCTTCCAACCCAAACAATTATATGACTCTGTGAATCAAAACTGTAAACTTTGATTTTGGGGGGGCTGTATACACTTTCTTATTGGTTGAGTTCAGCCAACAGCATGGGCCATGCCATAAGTTCAGCGTCTGAACCTTGGTCTATGTGAAACTCAACTGCTTTAATTTGATTTGCAACTGATATGATTTTAAATTGATGAGTTAACCCTATGCCTGCATATACCTTCTTCAATCTATATGAATCTTGGGTGTTACTTTAACTGACGGTCCACAACTGTCTGTTTTGGGGAAAAGAGGGAAGTAATTGCACATTTTAAAATAACTGCACAGAGAGCAGTCAGAGAGACCCCAAATCCCTCTGCAGACTGGAGACAGCTGCACAGAAGGAAGAGGCTGCAAGCATGACTGACATGCTGGTCCATCACCTTCCTTACCAAAAGCATCAGCTCTCATTGAAGTTTGCTTCCTTTATCATTACAGGCACTTGCAGATTTAGGATCATGAATGTATCCACCATACAGAAGATCTGCCTCTAGCAATTATCTTACACTGTGCTATGGTGCCACACAGAATTAGGGTTGCTCCTTCAACACATCAGACAGGTGCACTTCCTGCCCAGAACTATTTTTCATCTGACAGCAGCTTGAAAGGGATTGGAAAAGACAAACCAAGAAACGAGCTAAAGCAAACGGGGAAAATTCACAATGCTTGAGCTGTTTGCACTTCTGCAACCCACATCAGCAGTGTTTGGTGCTTGGGTGGCATTTTTCAGAGGCAGGGCTGGAAAGCAATGGGGTGCCCTGCTGGTCTCAGCAGTGTCCCCAGGAGCTGGCAGAGAGCGCTGCCAGGAGGCACTGAGCAGTCGAGCAGAGCTTGGGGAAGGCTAGGAAAAAGCAAGCTCTCTTTGCCAACAAAGCAAAATCAGAGATAAGGGCTCAAGTACACTAATGTGGAAAAATTGTTGTCCCTGCTGCATGCACACTGGGGAGCTATTGGTATTTCATAGCCTTCTCCTGATATCAACAAACTTCTGGTCAGATTAATAAAGCTTATTCTTCCAAATGAAAGGATACAGATTAAACCCAAAACCTCTCTGAATCTGGATTGTACAGAGGCATGCCACGGCTGCTCTGCTCCCCTTCGCCACTTGACACAGCCAGAAGTTCATGTGAATCTTTCCATCTCCCTCACATAAATGGGAACAGGATTCTGACTGTGTGTGAGAAGATCTTTCATTTTAAAGATCAATTCAAACAATCCCTGACCTCACCAGGGCTTGTCATTTTCAGATAAGAAATAAGAGAAACGTTCATCTGCCTTGAAGATATCTCCAACGTTTTAGCTACCAGCAGTGCAGTGCAAGCAGCATGTAAAGTGAAAATAAAGACCTTATCTGTAATTTTAACTGTTAAAATAACCATCTCTGCATGAAGAAGATGCATGAATTTACACTTTAAAATACCACGTATTTGAGAAATGAGTGAAGAGAGCAAGCCATCTGGCACCTGAGAAATATTGTGACAAGTCTGATACTCTTTCCAGATCCTTATGAATTGTTTCCTACAACCCAAACAAATGGATTAAAAGTCAATGAGACGGGAAAAAGTGTATTTGTGTCTGACTGTCTTCATTATGCTTTATGTTGGTCTGAGAATGTGAGATATCTTACTTTCATCTTCGAGGGAGGGGTGCAAAGAGAAAGTTGTTGGAGGACGGAGGGGCCTGTGTCTTGGGAACTGAAGGGCAGTCATTCAGTCTTCCCTGGAGACTGTGACTAACCAGGAGCTGACAGAAGCTGTGAGTATGAAATCTGACTGACCAAGACAAGACTTGCTTTTTATTCAGGACATTATTTACTTTTATTAGTGTCTATTTAACTTTTTTATAGTTGGAAAACTGTCAGTCTCTCTTCCCCGTGGAGATCCCATTGCCATTTCCAGAAGAATCAATAGCAGTGATAGCATTAAATTTAAGGTAGGAATCTGGACTTCATGTAACTACAGCGGGAGACCTTTCCTTTTCAGAGTTTCTTAAAACTTTTAAAGGAGATAAAGGTACAAACATTTTTAGTCACCTTAATGACCTTCAGAGAGGAGTTGGTGGTGGTCATCCATACATAGGTTCTTGCTGTCAGCTGGACAGCAAGTCTGGCAGTGAGGGTACGTCTTCAATGAAGCCTACAGCTCCCAAAGCTGTCTCAGACACTGCTAACTACGATGGTAATTTGTCAAAGGGATACTCCAAAATCTCCCATGTGCGACTGTATCTTTCTGTACCTTAATGCCTACATTGATGCAGACTTCAGTGGTTGAACTCAGATTTGGAGACCAAAGCGCTGTCAGGATGGGATATTTAGCCCTGTCATGTGTTAAGCCATGTTGCACAACAGGTAACCTTATGTCATCAACTCTACTCCCCACAGCCTTCCAATTCTACAGAAGTTTTCTGGAAAGGAGAAAAGATCCAACACATAAAAACACAGCAATGTATTCTGAAATAGCGTGTTGCTGGGGAGCTGCCCAAGTTACTGGCTGAGTTCTCATGGATTACAATAGAAGGCAGATTTAATTCATAGCCATAGTATGGTTTACATGAACAAGTTTGTAAACTTCCCTGCTTTTATTCAAGAACACAGACATTGCCATACCCTTTCAATCACCTGCTCAAAAATACCAGCTGCCAATTTACAAAATACTCTTGCAAAATCTTCATCAAGAAATAGTACTGTTTTAAAATTCCCTTTACTGTAGCAGCATCCAAAAATGATCAGTGGTCTTTGCAAATGGCTAAATCAGCTGGAATAGCATTGCTTGAGGCATTACCTATCTTTACTTGTTAGAGGGCAGCTAAGGACATGGTAGCCAGTTTGATTTTAATTAATGTTTTTTGGGTTCCATATTAAAGTTTGTTGATCTGCTTAGACTTCACAAATACCCAAATTTTCCATTAAAAAATAAACTTCCAAGTATTGAGGGAAATAACTAAGTTGTACTCTCTTAATTGCCAAATACAGAATCAACTACTCCCACCTGAGCTAGCTCTTCAGCAAGGGCAGTTTTTGATAAAGATGTACACTCCCTGTCAGCAATGATATGGAGCTCTTGGTGACAAAGTCACTCAAGAGCACGAATAGCTGTACTCTCATTTGAATTTAACAAAAACCTGGATTTCTGTGATCTGCTACATTCTTCCTTCTATAATAAAATATATTTCTTCAACCATGTAGCCTCTCTCTCCTTTGAACCAAAGAAAGTAAATTTGTAACCAGGGCCAAGAGATCTGAGAAAACGATGCTTGATACAGGTCAAAGGAAAGCCTTTTGTTTATCACACTTAAAGAATTCTAACATAACATTAATGCAAGAAAACTGTAGAAGCCACAGGCCACTGTGGGGATAAAATAGACTAATGGAATTAAACCTGATCTGTACCCCAGCCAATGCAGGTTTTTGCTTTGCTCTGCATCCCTCTGATGCTCCAGGATTCTTGTCATCCTTATACTCTGGATATGTTTTATAGTATATTATGCCAATGAAACATCTTAAGTATGAGCGTGACTGAGAAGTGGTGCCTTGGGCTCATCTTTCCTCCATTTAAACGAGCAAAGCAAAGGAGACTATCACAGCGATGGGTTACTGTCAAAACATGAGAAGAGTGATGTGATTGTGTGTAATGATAGAGGGAAAAAAAACCTTATCCCTTACAGATAGATTTTAAATATGACCAAAACAGAGTCAATTTCAATATTCCTACTTGAGCATGGCTCCAGGCAGCCTGTCTATTTCCAGAGAAAACAAAAGGGATAAAGAGCAGACTGGGGCAGGCAGTATTCAGATACCCTGATAATAGCTCCCCAGCCCAGATCCTCCCTCCAGAGCAAATCAGCAGGAAAGGTTGGGTTTCTGTCCCTGGAATTAGAGAGGCAGAGCAAATTTCATCACAACAATGAGGATGGTGTCATCTGCTGCTTAAGGCAGTGCATGGAGCCCTGATGCTCACCCCAGCTCTGTTATGAGCCCACTCTGCACTCTTCAGCAAGGCAGCATTTCCACTTACACACTTGTCTGCTCAGGCTACAGGTCTGTCAGGGTCATGGCTGTTGTCTTCTCTGTGGTGACCTCAGTGTGCCCTAGGTCTCCTCCTCTCATGGTCTCCTTGACATAACAGCATCTAAGAAGCCTTCCTTCAGGCTGACCTTCTGCAATGAATTGCTTAAAAGCATTGCAACACTGTTCAGTGAAGAGGGCTTTGATGCACCACCGTGCATTTGTTCTTGGAGTTATTATTGATGTGCTGGTACTATCTCCTGAGTATTGAAGATGGACCACACAGAAGAGGAGACTGCCCTAGGGAGCTCCTTGCTCAGATGCAGGCACTGTTCCTGCTGCAGCTGCAGTTACTTATTCTTCCAGCTTTGGGAAGCCTTCACTAACAGCTCATCTCTTCGGCAAGACCAGAAACACAAATACGATTCAAAGAATGGTGATTATCTTAGGAAGTTTTCTGCCAGAGCAAATGACTGACTGGGCTTTTAGCCTTCAACACTGAACTAAAACCTAGTAAGAGAAGCTCAGAAAGGAAAATAAATGTTCTTTTCTCTGCAGAGAAGGACTTCAGGTTGCAAAGAAAATGAATGAATTATAGTCTGCTTAGCTTGAACTATGCATGGAGATGCCATTTATCAATAGATAATGCAATTTATTCCTCTGACATTTGCTAGTGACTCTCAAGAGCTTTGATAACAGGATCTGCACTGCCAGACTAATTTTGCTTAGTTTGACTGCTCAGTGGAAGTGTGCAGAGCAAGAAGAATTTAGCTCCTATTTCTAATTTGAGAAACCTTTTAATAAAATTATTTATTGAAAAATAAACAATAAGTGATGTTGGCTCTAGAAAGGTGGAAAAGTCGGAGAGAATAACACCCTGAAAAAAGCTTTCTTACCATTGTGTATACTGAGATGCTGATGATCCAATGTCTGCGAACAATAGGAAATGGAGTTACTAACTTGCACACAGAATACAGGGAGCAGAGATAACAAATTCCTGAGGATGAAGACTCTGCTGCCTGTGGCTCTTTTTGCTTGTGCACATGCCCTCTCTGGAACAACCAACAACAGCTACCACATGGGAGCTGGCCTGGCCTTATGTCCGTGAGGAGGGCAGCAAAGAGAAGTACAAAGGAGAAAATGAAATGAGCTCTTATTTCAGAAAGCAATATAATTTACTGTGCTAAAAATGATAGAGGGGGAAAAAAAAAAAAAGCATTTGGTATTGCTAGCTGAATTTCAAAGCCACAAGAAAGCCAAGCAGTCAACCAATCAATCCACATTTGCATTTCAGCTTCAAAAATCTAAGATCTAAACAGCAAGACTGAATTTGACTCAGAGTCAGTTCAAAGTACCTCAGATAACAATTTTTTCAGACTGAGCACATCCTTTATTTGCTTGACCCAGACAGAATTTAGGATAGGGATGTAGAGCTGGAAAAACCACACACAGAAGTTGAGAAGTAAAAATCACAAAGTGCTTGCCAGTGTTATATCCACTTGGATATACCTGGATTTTCAGGTCTATATACTCGGATTTGGCATGCCAAGCCAAGACCACTCTGCTACCCAAGCTCATAACTCATCCTGAAGCTGCAGTTGATCCTTTTGCTGTGCATCCTACTTGGAGCAATTGAAGAAATGAGTAGAGGAAAAGTATGTGCTGCTATCATACATGTGTAATCTAACCAGTGCTGCTTTCTTTTCTGTGTAGATTTCTGTAAAACACATGCAAATCAAAGCAGGGTCTTAACAGCTTTTTCATTCCCTTTCCATTGTAGTATGTAAGCATGCCTTTTTCTAGCAGATCAAAAACATGTTTTTATGGCTAACAAAACACTCAACAGAACCAGTGGAGGACTGCTTTGGGAGACAGCTGAGTCAGTGACCCGATAAAACGCAATTTCATTTGTTGCATTTAGGAGACATAACAGTGTTAGCCCATTATAAAGATTTTCCAACTCTCTTAGAAGAATTCAGCAAAATGTTAAAAAGTGGTTGCTGATAAAAGTGGTCAGCAGTGGAAGGGAGGGAGGGGGGAAAGCCACAAGCTCCATTACACTGCTGAGCCTCTGGAGCAGCTGTGCAGCAAAAGACTGCCTCTCCAGGCCAGACAGAAACGCTTCCAAGTTCACACAGGGCGCACAGCACAGCTTGGCTGATGCTTCAGCAGAGACAATCACGAGCATAAAAGAATTGAAATGAGCACTCAGTGAAGTCTGTGTTTGAAGAAGTGTGTTGGAGGTATTTGAATTGGGAGGTGCTGGCATGAAAGCATGAATTGCCATACAGAAAGAACCGTTGTCTCACATTGGATCCCATCACCATCAGAGAGTGAAACTCCATCAAAACATGTTTCCACGCTGTGGCAACAACAGGAAGCTCTCCAGCTGCATTCATTGCACTGTGCGGTGTCACTAGAAATGGATGGAAAGGATGTTTTAACCATCTCATGAGCAAACTGTATTTTACTGAGGAAAGAAGAGGAAGGGAGGATTTGGAATCTGGTTCTAAGAGCAGAATCCTCACACAACTCTGACCAACCAGTACTTGCAAAGACAGTAAGAAAGCAGCTCAGCAGCTGGCTGAGCTTTTACCCCATCATGGCAGTTCTCCAGCAGGCAGCCCTGCTCAGCTGCCCCACTGTTCTGAGTCTGCACTGCCTGGGAGTGTGCAGAAATCTGTGGTAAATCTGCTTCTATAGCAAAGGATGTTAGCTGTCCCCCCCATGCTCTATTTTTGGCCAAGTGTGGAGTGCCATCCATTCAGTCCAACACAGGCATCCTGCAGTGCAGTGAATTTCTTCCGAGTCCTTTAATCTATTTCAAAGGATAAAGCCACTCTCACAAGGAGCCAATTCAGCTGTGATAATGATGCTTGTATGGCACAGTTTAGTATTTAATAGACATATCACCATCTGTTCAAGCTTTAAACAATAAAATCAGAGACAATGGAACCAGCAGCTAGCTGCGATCACCTGAAAAAAAAAAAAAAAAGGAAAAAGAAAAAGAAAAAAGAAATAGAGGAAGGAAGTAAGTGAATACATGCAGTACATGCATGCAAAACAATTGCAGGGGAAAGTTTCTCAAGGTACTCTGCAAAAGAGGGCTTGTTGCTATGTTCTGCATTCTGCACAGAATGTATCCATCATATTTTTTTTTTTATGTTTTAGACATAAACCAGTGGGGGAGAGGCGGGAGTAGAGCCCTGTGCTGTAACAGTGAGTCCCATCAATGCTGATTTCATCACAGTAAACAGGAATTCTCAGCAAGACCCTTTTCTGATACCAGAGAGCTGGTAAGATTAAATGCAGTGAGGAGGACAATATTTTTCTCCATGGGCTGCAAATGGGTCTGAGTTGGTGCTGGGGTTTATTTCATGCTACATGAAGGATCTGCATTTTCCACAAGGCATGTGTCTGCCAGCAGCGCAGCACCCAGAGCAGTGATGCTTCTGGAATCAAGCGCAGATTGAACAGGCTGCATTAAAGTTATAGGCAGACTGTATTCCTTCCCAGCATCAAGATAGTTTCTCTGCCAGCGAGCCAAAGCAATAAATTGACTGTTTTCACCAACCCTCGATGAGTGTCTCTAGTGAAATAGTTATAGCCCAGACTAGAAACTTTATTTTACCTTTTCAAACACAAGTACGTTTTACAGTATTTTGCTAAGAAAATTTTTGAGGTCAATAAAAATCACAGAATCACAGAATCACAGAATTGCAGGGGTTGGAAGGGACCTCAAGAGATCATCGAGTCCAACCCCCCTGCCAGAGCAGGTTCCCTATAGCAGGTTGCACAGGTAGGCATCCAGGCGGGTCTTGAATATCTCCAGGGAAGGAGACTCCACAACCTCCCTGGGCAGCCTGTTCCAGTGCTCCGTCACCCGCACCGTGAAGAAGTTCTTCCGCATGTTGGTGCGGAACTTCCTGTGCTCCAGCTTAAGGCCGTTGCCCCTTGTCCTGTCCCCACTGACCACCAAAAAGAGGTTCCCCCCCTCCATTTGCCTCCCACAACTAAGATACTTATAAACATGTATCAGGTATAAACATGTATCAGGTAAATCAACCAATAAATGATAAATCTCTGAGTGTCTGTAAGAACAGGACTGTGAAAGAGGCTGTAAGGATATGCAACAGAAGAACTAAGATTTTGGATCCGATTTTAAGCTTGTGACATCTTTATACTCTGATGTAACATCTACCAAAATCAAGAGCAGCATAGCTACCGCCAGGAGAGCTGAACCCATGTTAAAGAGTTGAAGCCCACACAGCTGGAATCAGGCTCAGTTTCTTAATATCTCACACATTCAGTATTCCTGTTGGCTTTGTTTGTTTCCTTTTGGGTAGTATTTCGTTTTGTTTTTAAAAAATCCCACTGCAAATTGCAAACTTTGCTAAGAGCTTCAGAGAAATATCATGAGGGCAATACTAGCAGAAGGGATATCGAGATTGTCTCATCTCTTTAAGAGCAGCTGTGGACAGAATTTGGTGGAATAGCTAGTAAATAAATTGGCCATCTAGACAAAAAAACTAAAACAACTCCCTCTTGTACATATTACACCAAGCAATACACTACAAATAAAAGGTGTCACCATACAACCCTCAATACAGTACAGAAATCTCTAAATTAAGTCTTATTCTCCGTTTAAATTGGTGTCACAATACTGAATGTTATGCAGCCAAGCCTACTTGTGCTAATTAAGAAAAGTAGAGAGTTAATCTTGATGTTATTAATAGCTCAATCTGCAAGACTAGTCACAGAATCGCAGCATGGCTGAGGCTGGCAGGGACCCCTGGGTCCATCTTCTCTGATCTCTGCTTCAACATGCTCCCCCAGAGCAGGGTGACCAGGACCATGTCCAGGCAGTTTTTGAGGATCTCCAAGCAGGGAGATTCCAGAACCTCTCTGGGCAATCTGCACCAGTGCTCCATTACCCATCTCAGTGAAGCTTCTGCTCCCACCTTAGCTATCCCAGATGTTTTGTTTTGGGATTTACTCTAAGTCCTTCTGCGCTTTCTCCTAGGAGTCCTTGCTTTCTCTTTGCTTGTAATTAGGTTTAACAAAAAGTGGTTTGGGTCACCCCATCTGCCTATAAGAGGTTGTCATAAATGACATCCTATGATAACATTACATATAGATTTCAAGACTGCATGACTGTCTTTCTCTGTGCTGTTACTTAAATGCATTTAATGTAATTACAGGTGCTGAAAATCAGATTTTGACAAGACAGTCCAGATATGTATCATGCACTCCTCTTAAACACTTTGTCACAATAGGTTGCAAATTTTCAGTATATCTCTTCTCCTGAATTTTTTTTTCAAAACACTTTGTTCATTGTAAACCTGGATAGGTGGCCTCCAGGTGGAGTCAGCTTCAATAAGACATGGAGCGGGAATGTGATAAGGTCACGGGAAAACAGCTAAGCAATGATATGAACTAGAAGATGAGAAAGGTTATGTTAAAGATAGAAAAATTATGCAAACTGAGCTAATGTACTGGAAAGCTGCTTTTAAGAATGATGAACTTCAGAAGAATTAGTACAGAGTTAGAGCAGCAGTATCCAAGGTGGCAAAATCTGAGCCAGACAGATTTATTTATTTCAATGTTTTAACATGGCTTTTGTAGAGGCAATAATCGTTCCACGTGAATAGCTTGCCCAAGATGGTCGCCAAAAATGAAACTTGGAGAGCACAGCATTGGTTTTGTTTGGACATCTGCTGCTACTGCTCTTATTTACATGTTGCTGGTGAATTTTCGACTTGTTTGCAGTAAACATTATTGTTATTGAGGATCTGGAGCGTATGTGTCACATCTGCGGAGCTGAGCAGTGAAGAACGCAGAGCTGGTGGATGCGCTTGGAAACAAGCAATAAAATCAGCTACTTCGATTATGTGTAAAGCTAAAAAAAAAATTGGTGTTAGTAAAATCAGTTGTGGTCTTCTGAGTACTGAAACATGAAGAAAGATTCAGTACATACAAACTATGTCGGTCGCTCCAAAAGTAATGTCTCCTATTTGTTACCGTGGAAACTGTGACAGACACAAATTGCATCATAACACTATTTGACAGAGCAAATTCTCAGCTACAAAACATTATTTTTCAACATAGTCACCACCGTTAGGCATGCATTCTTGCCAGTGATGAACAAAAGCCTGCATGCCATGCTTGTAAAAATCTGCACCAGAGGAGGTGACCCAATGTTGCCACTGCTGAAATGCACCACCCACCGCCTCACTGTGCTGACATCCACTGTTTGGTCTCCACAAACGTTCAGCAAGCGTTGATGAATGTCAGCAGGTGACATCTTTTTCTGCACTGAGGAATTCAATGACACCCCTTTGCTTCATCCACACTTCCACGTCAGACGCCATTGTGTCAGACTGTCCCTCTGCTGCCATCTGTCGCATGGCAACAAAGTGGAGTGGAATATTGATGGGAAGGTTCAACCCCTACTGCCATACCACCAATGTCTGCCTCTGATGTTGTGGGTTGATGTGGTAAAATAGGAGGTACTTCAAGCAGCTGATACGCTCCTGAAAAGCCTTGTTGTTCTCTCAGATGAAGAAGAAAGTATGCGCCGCTGAAACACACTTTCTGGCCATGTGTTCTGAAAGCATGAATAAAAGCCTACTTGAATACTGGATAAATTGGGACAGCGTGTACCTTCATGTTGTGTTTCCATAATAAAAATTAAAATTTCTCTCCTTTGAGCTCTGCCCTGGCTTGGGTCAGTGCTGACAGAAGTGTGAGAACAGCGAGCGGTAGAGGTAAGATGGTGCACGACTGAGACACCAGCAGAGGCCCAGCCACTGAAGATCCCGCACCACAAAGAATGAGTGGGGTGTGGACAGCCTCCATGTTCAACAACCATTACCTGTGGCTATTGGTATCAGCTACCACAGCTGACTCCTACCAGCCTCCTGCCCACAGAGGCCACCTATCAGGGCATGCATGTTATTCCAGCTTTGGGTATAAGACAGTGCAGGGGACTTCGAGCGCCATGTAACTGTCCCACCAAGCCACGGTTTGAGCAGCTTGCTTCCACAGAAGCCCACATCTAGTGGTAATGCTGCCATAGAATATGTCCATGCCACAGGCAAGACTCCTCCATTTCTCCTGTGAAGAGGCACACCAGAGAAACGGTTGACTCTTGGTCCACCAAAGCATGGCCTTATCTGAATCCAAGCAATTAAGTTAGAACAAAGCCACTTTCAAATTCAGGACCTGTGGAAAAGGCAGGTCATCCTCAGCAGAATGTGACATTTCTTCCAGTTTTGAGTTCTGGTCCAAGCAAGCAGCTTTCTGAAACCATGAGCAAATAAGTTAGCAGTTGTTCCATCTGCTGGGGGATTTTCACAAAGTTTAGCAAGGCTAATGTCTCTAGGTTCCCTGCCTGTCACCGTCAGTGATGAAAAGAAGCTTCTTTCTTGGCCATGTTATGGAAAAAGAGGGTCAGTTCCTCCTACTGTGCTTCATGCATGATGAAGATACTTCAAGAAACACACCTCCTCATGGGGGGAGTAAACTCTCTTCACAACATTACACAAAAGAATGACAAAGAGATAGCACAACTTATGCAAAACATAACTACGTGCAAATGTAATAATATGTAATGTATTACAAGTGGACATAAGTTATATCAATACTGAAAGAAATTAAATGCAATGAATGCAAAAGCCTCACTGAGATCTCTGTGAAGATTTGTGATTATCTGCAGCATGCACAAATGCAGAACTTGGAAAATTTCACCTAGGATTGAGGCTGATTTATTATTAAATTTATTCCTGACACAAAACTATCCTACTGTATATGAAACAAACATATCTGTTTCATTATTTGTGCCTGAATAGGTGCTGCCAAGTCCCCTCCTGCCAGGTCAGTAACCACTTGGGTATCTCCAACAGGAGGCTGAGGAACACCCTGCATTAACCCATCAACCAGCCAAGAGCAAGATTCCAGCTAGGAGGAGTTCCATGAAAATTGAGAGGAAACCTACAGTGTTGTTTTAAAAACATCTTTCAGATAGGATTTGTCTCAGTTGTTTACACTTTCATTCCATGGACACCTATGTCTGAGCAAGCATCTGAGGATGCATCCCATAGTCAGCAGAGAAAGCAAGAGACTTCAGTGCCACAACTCCTGGCGTGTCTGAGATGTCTGCATGGCAGCAAGCTTGAATTCTGCCTCTAAAGTATCAGCCCCTCTGTTGACTAGAAATTGAGCTTATGGCCTCTTTAACCATTGGAGAGATGGATTCACTATTTCCTAGTATTTAGATGCTCTTTTTGACCAGTAAACGTGTAAGACCAGTGTAATATATAAAAAAATCATCATTAGCTAGAAAGTTTTGTCATCAAGAATATAGTGACTTTTTTGAAGCTACTTCTTGGTAAAGGTTACGTAGCTAAACCAAATCCACAGATACAGAAGCCTTCAGGAAGCATCATTAGATCGTGCCAAGTAAAGTGGTGTCAGGAGCTGAAACTTCAGATCGTAAATTTGACAAGTGGGAGAAAAACAGAGAAGTTATAGCTTACAGACTCAATGAAGCATTGTGTCTGCAGGCAAGCACAACAGGAGAACTCTGTACTTAAAAGTAAGAGGTCCTGGAAAGCAGGGAGGATGATAATTTGAAAGTAATAACTCCATGATGAATAGCCTGTTCAAAAACAGCAAAGCACACTAAGACAGACTCTCAAAGACTTGCTTGGAGATGCATCAAAACTGTTGCTGAATTACCCCTGAAACCCTTGCTTGCTCTCAACAAGGCATGATTTCAAGAGAAACAAGCAGAACAAAATTAAATCTGTAAGCATGGGAGGTATCTTCAGGAACACGTGAGGAAGGAGTTGGCAATCTGTGTGGAGAAGCAAGAAGTGCCAAGTAAGGTTGATAGAATTTTACAGCTAAAAACAACTGAGAGCTGTTAAGAAGTTTTCTTCATGGTTTATATCTGCATATGCATTAAGATGAGTCTGAAACACTGCCTCTCTTCAAGTGGCTTTATAAAGCAGATGACACAAATATCCAATTATTAAGAGAATAAGCAAACAAATCTTAGTGACAACTTCTAGAAAAAGAAAAAAAAAAAAAAACAATGAAATCCAGCCTCAGAGAAGAGCTCACCATCCATCCTTTCAAAGGACAGAGAAGTCTGGGGAAGATGAGGGAAGAGCCCCCACACAAGTGCTCCCTGTGAGGGACTGTGGTCAGGGGGATGTCCTCCACAGGCACAGCCATGAAAGGGGAGTCACTGGACAGTAGTGCACTTGAAAGTAGGTTTTACTTCTCTAACAGTCACAGAAAGGCAGCTATATAAGTCAAATGCAGATGCTACTGGCAACAGATCTATCAGAAGAGAGTAGTGCATGGTCTCAACTCAAATATGCCCGGGTGCTCCTCCTCTTCCTTGGACCAGGGGGTGCTGGAGCAATCACAGAATAGAATCATAGGATCATTAAGGTTGGAAAAGACCTCCAAGATCATCTAGTCCAACCATCCATCACCAATATTGCCCACTAAACCACATCCCTTAGTACCACATCTCCACGTTTCCCAAACACCTCCAGGGACAGTGACTCCACCACCTCCCTGAGCAGCCTGTGCCGGTGCATTACCACTCTTTCAGAGAAGTTCTTTGTAATACCCAACCTGAACCTCCCCTTTGTGCATTTTGAGGCCCTTCCCTCTTGCCTTAGTGCAGGCACTAAGCCACCAGCCACAACCCTACACAACTGTTCAAGGTAATGATCACATCAGAGAGGCCCGTAACGCTGGACTGCCATCGCTGCTGCCTCACCGTGCTCCAGATGGGAGCTGCACTTCATAAGAGGCAGAACAACATCCTTTCAAATCGTCAGAGTTTTACTGAACTTGTAGCAAACCAAGGGCAGCACAGGAAGAGGTGGCATTTTAATCAAGTGCCTTTCTCGTTGCTGAGACACGGCCAAGCAGGGCACTCATGCCTTTCTGAGGAGGTGGCAGTGATAGGGAGGACACGCACAGGCACCACGCTGTCCTTGTGCAGGGTATGCAGCAAAACCACGGGGGATGCAACAGGAGGGGCACATCCAGCAAATCTCAGATCCAGGCTTGAAATACTCTGGAACTAGGATTTAGAGTTATTTGATCTTCCTTTCCAGTAGACATGCTTTTGTATGAGTATAAAAATACTCCTAAGAGAAATTACTACCCAGGGGCATCAATGTAGAACTAAATTGTTCTGTGTGATTTTCACATCAGGCTGAATGATACCCGATTCTAAGTGAACATTATGAAATTCTGTCTTCTTTTCTTCCTCTGCCAAATGAGTTCTGTGCAGCAAATTTCACCCTACAAAAAAAAAAAAAAAAAAAAAAAAAAAGAAAAAGGGGAGGAAGNAAAAAAAAAAAAAGGCAAAGGGGATGTAGAACAGAGTTTCTGAAGTAATGAATGGCTTCAGCTGCCTCCACCTTTCCACCTTTCAGGTACCAAATTCTGAAATATCTTAAAACGTGGTGGAATGATTTTGAGAAATGGTTCTTAGTATATCTTTTCTGGGAACCAGGATCCTTCACGGATTTTGAAATTAAGAATCTAAAAAACAACCCAAGTGCTTTAATTTAAAACTCCTATTCTTGATCCCTCTCTCTGACAAATGGTCAAAAGATCTGCTAGCAACTCTTCAAAGCTACAGCTTCACAGTTAAAGCGAGCCCCAGAGCAAAGGTAAATGTTGGTTCAGTCTCAGATGCTCCATTATGTCAGTGGCAGGAAAACTGCTCTGCAGACAAAGGGACTAGATCCAGGGCTGTAGCCCTGGGTACATGCAGGCTCCAGCAGATACGTGGGCGAATTTTCCATGACTGTAGTGATGATAAACTTATGATAGGGTAGAGGGTTCCCAGAGTTTAGGGAGCTAAACCCCCAGTTTAGGGAGCAATGTGAACCAAAATCATTTTTTTTTTTTTGACTGAAGATCTCATGCAGCTTTGAGTAACTACCATCACTGTATGGAAAACAAAGATTAGATCTGGAGCGGGGACAAAGCAGACTGAAAGCAGTTACAAGCATTTCCTGAACAGGAGGAGTTCTAAAAAGCATCCACATAGGGCTACAACGCAAGCTGCCTTTGTGCACATATTTATTTCAAGGCATAATGATGCTTTAGCTTTATAACACCCTGAAATCAACCAAAAAGGCACTGTCTTTATTTCAGGAGGCTCCTGGAGGGGAAGAGAGGAAAAAAAAAAGAAAACAAAACCACATGACTGCATTTCTCTCTTGACACAGAGCCTCTCCGCTAAGGACCAGCTTTTGCTGCTGACTGCGTGCCCAGGGCTCTGCACGGCGTGCCACGACTCCTCCATTCAGGAAGCTGCAGTGTGTGTACCAGGCTTTCCCTGCCTCTGAAATCATGAGGCATCTGTTCCCTGAAAGGCAGCCAGACCTTCCTGGAGGCACTTTTCTTGGGCTGACGTGGATCCATCTCTGTGTGTGTCACAAAGTACTTGGAATGCAACAGGTATAAATATACAACTGAGCAGTGCAGAGGACTTTTCAGGGGTTCTCAGCCATCAGCAAGCACCCCCAAAGCCTGTAAGTGGACCTTTTTGTCCTTGATCAGGGAAGCATTTTGGAAAACCCACCCAGCATATCAAAATTTCCAAGGCAGGTATAGAAATCACATCTTCTTTCTTCCAAACGCCTACAAACCTAAGCTAGGTATAGGCAAGATAAGACGTTCAATTGCAATGCAGAATTAAGCAAACACATAAAATTAAATGCTCCAAGCCAAAGTTATAATGAATCAAAATATAATTACATCCACAAATTGCCCTAATCTGACAAATTCAACAAGTCATCCTAGACTTCAGTTAACATTATTGCCTCTCCAAAATTAGCATAATGATATTTCACAACTCCGGCAGCCTCAAGCTAGTTTAACCACTGGTGTTACTTAGCTCCGGGAGCCTTGCCAAGAAGCTGTGGCATTCTGTTTACTCATCGCTATTGACGTGATGGATGTCATCACTGAATCAGCCTTATTTCCTGTCCTTAACCTGAGATGCTTTGCTCCGGACGATACTCTCCAACACTCAGCATGGAAAACGATCGTCTACGCACAGTGCTTTACAACAACTTCTGCTGACATAATTGCTGTGTCATTGTAGTAACACCCTCCTTTCAAGGACCTGAGTGCCTGCAAAGTTCAAGCCTGGCTGTTGTGCTGAGCACAGTGATGGAGAGCTTGCTCTGTATGTTCTTTGTGTCAGAGACGGGCATCTGGATGTAAGATGACAGACAGCAGACCACATGGCCACAACAGCCAACAAGAGGTGATGCTGATTTTAAACTTGGGGTTTTTTTTGGCATCTAACTAAGGCAATATAAAACAGCCATTTGTACGAAACAGTCCATGATAGAGGAATGCTGGGTTGATTCTCTTTAAAAGATCCAAGAGACAAATCAGTGTTAGCTTGTAGACACAACTCATGGAGAAATACAGAGAAATTCTGGAAATATGGACAGAAAAGCTCAGAGTCTTTGGGTCACAAGAGGTTTAATGTTTCCATACATCCAAGGGAAAAGAAACAGTGTTTGGAATCTTCATCCTATGCCTTGGGAGAAAACTGTGAGAAAGGGTTCCCAGAAGGAAGAAGGGCAGAGCAGTTGATTTGCTAAAAGCAAGAGGCCACAAGCATTAAAGAAAATAGAGGTTCCATCGAAAATTTAAGAAGAAATGGTTTTGCCCATTTCTATCTAGGACAACCGTATTAGAGAGGCCAAGGCAACACAGCTGGCCCCATCACAGGAGGCTGTGCAGCGCTGCATGGAAGCACAGCAAATGCTGTACCTTAAAAAAGGCCTTAAAGGAGGGCTTTGAGGACAACCTCAAGATGTGATAGTCTGGCATCAGCAGCACACAAGAGTTCAGAAAAAAGTTGTGGGACTGGGGGAGAATACTAATTGAAGACATAAAAATTGGAGGCAACACAGAATACAGTTTTCAATTCCAGTTACATCAGACTAGCCTCTTGTCTTTCTTTGACTAGAAACTTATTTTCTAGAGAAAGGAAGCCTGGTAAATCACATCTTCCTTGCACTGGAACTTTGTTAAACCACTACAGAGGGTTACTAAATGAATCAAGCATTTATACAGGAAATTTCAAGTGGCTAAAGTGACTGCAACCAGCTGGGCTGAAGAAAGGTTTCATCAGGCCAGAGGAAAATTAGAAGCAGAATTCATTATAGATCAGTCTTCTCATTTTTTCTATTCACATTCATCAGTGTTTTAATTAATTACGTCTCGTCATCAGCACATTTCCTACCAAGACATCAAAGTGGAAACTCACTGTTATCACAGAGGACAATAACAAAATTGCATTCAAAATTTAGACAACCTTAAAGACAGGACTAATGGAAATCATAAGGAGCACCAGACTGTGCATTTAAATACTGCTGTTAACCAGATCCCAGTATGTGCGGGGACTGGGGAGATGTTTTCACAATTGCCAGCTAAGGGCTTAGTTTCTTCTAGCTGCTGGTGGGACTGGACACACAGCTGCCCACTGTAAAAGAGAAAGGCAGTAAGTAGTGGGTCAGAAGCACAAAAATGCCCTTAATAGAACAACCCACATACGAACTGGCCAAGGATAAATCTAGCTTGGAAATTACAGCACTCAGGGTTTGAAGCTGCATCCAAAATGAGCAGGAGAGGCCAAATATCTGGAACTAACATATTTTCAGATTTATAGCCTTTATACGATCTATTAATATTCTATAAATCAACAACAGTGAGGGCTGCATCCATGCCCACCTCACCAGTGGTGAAGTTTAGTGCAGACATCTGCAGCCCCTGATTTCCTCTTTCCTCTGAGTTGGTGTGGTTTTCTCTAGGAAAAAAAAAAAAAAAACACCACTGCTGTGTTCTCACATTTAATCTGAACCACTTGAGAAACATTCACAGTCTAAAGTGGTTCTGGAACCATTGATGTTGGAGACTACTCAATGTAGTTGCTTGCAACAGCAGAGGCTCAGACCTGTGGTTGTAGAAAGTCCTGTATGCAGTTTTAGTTCAGGAGAGGGAAAAGAAGACATAGGGATGGCTATACTGCGCAGGACCAGAGAGCCACCAGTCACCAAATGCTATTTGCTCCAAAGTGTCCAAGATAGAATGCAAGAACAGGACAAGTCCTTAGAAAGGTCACCTTGTGCTCTTTGGGAAATGAGGACTGAAGCATTTTGTAAAGGCAGCAAGAAAGGAAGGATTATTGCTTTATAAAAGGCAATAATAATGTACCCTCACTTGAGTCACTGCCTCGTCTACCAAGTAAATTGAAAAACACCATTGAGCATAGACAAAGGAGCATTACCATGTATCGGACTTCGAGTCACAGGATGCTACACTGCGACTTCCCACATAATTTATTTCTCCTGTCCCCAAAGAAGACAGATGTTGTCAGCAGAAATCAGGGAAATCCCTGTCCTTACACTGCTAGTGCATGATACATAGTGACTGGAAGTCCTCTGTGTTATTCCCATAAGCAAAGATATTAATAGGTGAATGCAGGTTGACCTTCTTGATAGAGTACCACCAGCTTTGTCTGCACCCTGACTTTTCTAGATATAGAAAGGTGCATAAGAGTTCAGATGGTCCTAAACAAGCAGCCAGTTCACGCATTAAGATCTCATGCAGGTGTGAAAAAACAGCCCCCAGTAACACTGAACTTTTCACTGTTTCCCAATACTGCGGACTATTCAGCAAACGCATAATTCCTTTTCTGTGCTGATAAATGCTGCAATATGCAAATCCAAAGCATATACCCAGGAAAAATTCTATTATTCTCCTGTGTACAGCCACATTCGGCACAGCCAATGCTGTTCTACAATTAAATGAATTATTTGAACTGCTGACATCCCAGGCCAGCAAACCTCTGATTTCCTTGATTCTGTCCTACCTGGTTCTAGCTCCATACTCTGCACAAATGTGGATGAGAATTTCTCTAACTTACAGCAGTGTACTGAAAGCTTGGTAACAACTCAGCAGCATGGATAGTAATCATCTTGATTTAGAGACTAAAAGATGGCTTTCCAGTGCACAGGCACTGGTCACGCAGTGTATAAGAGAAAAATCAAAGGTAATCACCACCAGAAATGAAGCCTGCTCCAGCCACCGACTCTTTGCTAACAAGACAAAGGAGAGGGAAGATATTCCGTAAATAAAGTAGAAGGGAAACTGCAAAAGCATTTTACAGCAAGGCAGGTACATATTCATCATCTGCACAGCAAACAGGCTCAAGAACAAGAATCTCTATGAATTTCAAGTAGGTAAGAAGGCTCTGCAACGAGCAAGTAGAGTTACAGAGTTCATCCATCAAAACCTCAATTACTCCCAGTTATCAGGGTGGAGGGAGGCAGGCACGGTGTGAAGAACACACTATTGCTTGCTCCACGTCAGCTTTACGATTTTGTGTCAGAGAGTTTGCTTGTTTTCCTGGCAGAAGTTGGTATCTTCTGTATGTTGGCAATAAAAAAAAAAAGTTGTTCTGCAAAGAGGGTGAACAGGGGGACCTGCAGCAGGGCTGCACTTTGGCAGCAGTTTAGGTCACGAGGAGGCTCCCAGGAAGCTGGAAACAAGCATGTTTCTGTAAATAACCAAAAAAGGAAAAGGCACTCTTAATGGAAAAGCGGAGAAAAAAAGTCACAAAACATGGAATAGTCCTTTTGTCTTTCAAAATGAGGAGAAGGAGGAATTTTTGAGCCTCTCCACCTCGCCTCTACTGACCTACTTCTTTGGAGAGACACGTGGTGATGAGTCTCTGCCCAGTGCTGATGGGTGCCCTCCTAATAAGTAGGGGAATAAGTGTCAGGGAATGATCTGCACTTAAAGAGCTCCATCTTCCTCCAGACCAGCAGTGAGTTTCTTTTCCTTGTTATGACTCATGATTTTCATGACTGATGGATCATAATTGCAAATTCCTGTTTATTTTGTGTGCATGTTATGTAGAATTGCATATTAGGTAGTGTTATACCAATTTATTCTCCCACCCCAAAATAAAAAAGATCAGGCTCCCACATGTTTGAAGCTCCTAAACATTCACTTTCTGAAAACATAATAAGTCCCTGAAAAACAGCCTAACTTACTAAAAGCAACCAGGGATGCTTCAACTGGCAGCACTGCCAGACCAAGGGAAGTAACAAATGTGTATGTTATGTGCGTGAAGGTAGCTGGAGAGGACACCAGAGGACCCTTCTCACAACTGAGAGGTTGAGGAAGGGAAGTAACATTTTTATTGAGTGGATGTGGAAGGACAAATCAATGGAAATACTCCAGATCACTCTGAAATAATCCCATGAACAAGTAAGCTCAGAAACAAAAAAGCTTCAGCTGCTATTCACCAGAGAAAGATTTCTGGACTAGTTTTACCTATCCAGAATAAGATAGCATCTTAAGTCATCATTGACCTTATAGGGCTTACAAAGACTGTCCTGACACAGTTTTACCCCAGATTAGAGCTTTGCTGGCTCCCTCCAGGTAAGGACTTCTTTCACCTGAAGTATGATTTGTTGATGGCCGATCAGACAAGAGATCATAACTCAACTTTCCCTGAAACATGAGTACACCAGTCCCCTCAACTACTGAAAATTATGACTGATTTTCTTAGAATCATAGAATCATAGAAACACTAGGTTGGAAAGGACCTACAAGATCATCTAGTCCCACCTCCTCCTATCACCATCCCTACCCACTAAGCTACTAAATCATATCCCTTAGCACCTTGTCTAGATGCTTCTTGAACAGCCCCAGGGACGGTGACTCTACCACCTCCCTAGGCAGGCCATTCCAGTGCCTGACCACTCTTTCAGAGAAAAAGTTTTTCCTCACATCCAGTCTAAATCTTCCCTGGCACAACTTGTGGCCATTCCCTCTCATCCTGTCATTAGTTATCTGGGAGAAGAGGCCGACCCCCTCCTCACCACAACCTCCCTTCAGGAAGTTGTAGAGTGCAATGAGGTCTCCCCTGAGCCTCCTCTTCTCCAGACTGAACAATCCCAGCTCCCTCAGACGCTCCTCATAAGACTTGTGCTCTAGACCCCTCACCAGTTTTGTTGCCCTTCTCTGAACACGTTCCAGGGCCTCAATGTCTTTCTTGTAGTGAGGGGCCCAAAGCAGAACACAGTACTCAAGGTGTGGCCGCACCAGAGCTGAGTACAGGGGGATGATCACCTCCCTGTTCCTGCTGGCTATGCTATTTCTAATTCAGGCCAGGATGCCATTGGCCACCTGGGCACACTGTCAGCTCATGTTCAGCTGAGCATCAACCAACACCCCCAGGTCCTTTTCCTCTATGCAGTCTTCAAGCCAATCTGCCCCAAGCCTATAGCATTGCCTGGGGTTATTGTGGCCAAAGTGCAGGACCCGGCACTGGGCCTTATTGAACCTCATCCCATTGACCTCAGCCCAGCTATCCAGCCTATCCAGATCCGGATCCTATCCGGATCCAGATCTATCTATTTTATCTTGCTGGAGATAAAACTCTGATTTACAAACTTTGCCAATTCATGAAGCAAATGGATTACCTAAAACACAGT
This sequence comes from Penelope pileata, assembly GCA_013396635.1. Lineage (NCBI taxonomy): Eukaryota > Metazoa > Chordata > Aves > Galliformes > Cracidae > Penelope > Penelope pileata. The sequence goes on along the minus strand of WBMW01000367.1, from coordinate 42,279 downwards.
AAAATGCAGAGAAGCTTATTTTGGTGCCATATTCAGTACCACTGTCACCTGCTCAATATAAGGCCATATTTCTTGTCTCAATGCTTTGAAGATGATAAATCTCACACGTACAAAATTAGGTGACATAAATTTAAGAAACCAGAGACAAATTCCTGATAGGTTCACTAGCGGTGTCCTACAATTGTGGATGCAAAATAAATGGCCAGACCAAACAGCACCAAATTTGTATGGCAAAACTGGGACCAGTATACGCTAAGACTTTGAGTGATGGCTCACATCAGGTGTTTATGTGCCCAGAACATTCCTCAGGAAAACTANCAAGAATTCTCCTTTACACTGTAATCTGGAAAGAAAAAAACAAAACACAGCATGAACAAGTTGTTGATGATGGGAAGGGGAAAAACCAAGTCCTCTTCCAAGCATTTTTCTTGTTTATTTTCAGGTTGTTGTTATGTTTTGTAAGCCGAAGGGTTTAATAAGATCCCTGGAGCTCCAAGGTGTGAAAGATCAGCACAGCTGAAAGTAGCTGAGGGAGGGAATGCTCATGAGCTATATCCTGCCATAATTAAATCATTTTGCTGAATACATCAAATCGCTAAACACAAAAATATTTACATATAAATCAATGCATCTATTCACATTTCTAGCACAAATACAAAACCCATCTTATTTTGGTAACATGATGACTGAGCCGTGCCAGCTCCCATGCTGTCCCCCAGGAGGAGAGTCTGGTTCATGTGTTCCATCCAAAGTTGCCCCATAGAGAGGGATTCAAAGCTACAGGTAGTTACCATGAGAACCTGAATCAAACACATCATAACTCAGCAGCCCCTACACTTCTCACATCTTGTTCAGACAACATAATCTACCAATGGCAGCTATTATGACCAGTGTTGATAGTTGCCATTCCCAAGAGAAAGGGCTTTGTGCACATAAAAGAAAGGCAGGGGTCATAGGATTATGCCTTTGGCGTGTCAGGGCAAAGCTTTCATCTGTTTAAATTAAGGCATGGCATTAATTTATCACTTCACACTGATTGATGCAAGCCAGGAACAGCACAGATCATCCGCATCCACATGGATTTTGTTTTCTTGCAGAATCCATCGCATCTCCTCTCACAAAACCTACATGACAAAAAGGCCCAAACTCCAAACACACAGTGGAGGTTTTCAGCACTTATTGATTTTGCTATTCAAGTAGAAAGAGCGGTTCCCATGGCAACGAGCCCATCACTCTCTACCTACAGCATCACTTGCTCTCATAACATGAGCTCTTCATTTAAAGAAATATATATACTCCCAAGGCTGCCCCTCAGAGACCAATTCCCTCTCAATTCACAAAAGCAATGACCTGCCTTGTGTCTGACTGCTTAAAAATATAGCAGAGGCTCCCCCATCTCCCACAGAGAGCTGCCATCATGGCCTGGCAGGCGGCCACTGCTGGGGTGTTAGGGCTGATGCTGTGCTCCATACCACCAGGGCTGCCCCAAAAGACCTTGTGCCACCTCATGAGAAGATGGTGGATCTGAAGCACTTTCAGATCACACATGAGAGCACATTGGGAGCTCTTGTGTTGTAGCTGGCTGGGTTTGCCATGAAGCCCCACTTTCTGAACATCAACGTTAAGCTATGGCAAAGGTGTCCCCCAGTTTTTCTTATTCATGTTGGATTAAACTTGGCATCAGTGAGAAGCAAATTCACCATCATTCACAGGATTTCCTCATAAATCTGTCTAGCATTAATTAGGGAAGAGTAAATAACTCTCAAGCATTATAATATATATATATATTAAAGTGCTCTCATATCATTACAGAAAGATATGACAGCTCTGAGAAGAAAAAATGTAAAATCAACCACTTTTGACATTTGCATCACTTAAATAATACGCTAGCAGCAGGGGCTGCCACCTCAGGAGGTGCAACTCAGCACAACTCCCTGATGCTTTAATAGCTGACAAGTTGCACAGGCTGATGAGCAGATTCCTCATCTCAGGAAGAAATGCCACTCAAAAATGGGAGATGGAGGGGATACTGGCAGGGCTGTGCTCAGGGAGATTGGGGAGACACCACTACCCATGCCAAAAGGTGGCAGCTGGCTCATGATGCAACTTCTCTCCCACACCAGGAAAGGAGAGAAAATGGCACAGGGGCTTGGCTAGGAAGCATGGAAAGGATCAGCAATGCCGATTCACCTTGAAAGGTAAAAGCAAGATCTAGGGGCAGAGATGATGTAAGACCTCCTTCTAGAGACTGACCATTAAACTAGAGAGACCACAGACAGGTTGGGAGGGCCTGGAGGAAGGAAGCAGCTTGGCTTTGCTTCTAGCTATGCTGAGAAGGAAAACTCATGCACGAATACAGACACACATGAGCAGCATCCAGAAGATGGTAAGGAAAGGATGGAGAGAATCAAAGCAAGGGAGAGCAGGCAAGCCTCAGCTTGGGAGAATTAAAGGTGTTACAGCTGAAGAAGCAATGGTGGGGTTGAAGAGAATCAATTTTAAAAGTAACAGGAGGAAGAAAAATCAGTTGGAATAGCTTGATGTGAAAAGGCATAATGATAGAGATATTACAGCATGGAGCTTGGAGACGTGCAACAAAGACTGGAAAGATATTAATGGATTAAATAAAAAACGATGCAAGCCCATGTGAGATGTCAAGCTGTCAGAAAGGAGCCAAATCCAGTTATGGGACAAGGAGACAAGGGGAAGACAGCCAGGTGTGGGACCAGTGGTCAGGCGAGGCAATACAAATTCACAGAGATAGGAAGCTATTGCAGGAGAAGACCACTGGGTCTAAAGAGGTGGTGGTACAAATAGTAAGAGCTGCCTACCAGCCCGAGCTCACGCTATCAGATGCTGTCAGGAGAGGAGGGGTTGTTGTTGGGGAGATAGCTGAAGGTTGGCCTCAAAGGCATAGCTTTAGGGACTACCACATTCTGGAGCAAACTGATCCCATCGGCTTGCCTAGAGGTTATGACGTCGATTTGAATTAGTTTTGATCAGTGAGGGAGAAAATAGATACAGAAAAATGGGAAGAGAAGCAAATGAAAGCATCATCCTGCTTGCTTGATATGCTTCATGGATCCAAGAAAAGTTGGAGGGGCCACTTNTTTTTTTTTTTTTAAAGTAGTCTGCTCATCTCAACATCTACTTTTGAAGATTGTATCTAGTGGCTCTAATGGGACTCCAGACCTTCATATCTGTGTCCCTCATACCCCCCATGGATAAAATAACAGATAATCAGGAGAGGAGGGGTTGTTGTTGGGGAGATAGCTGAAGGTTGGCCTCAAAGGCATAGCTTTAGGGACTACCACATTCTGGAGCAAACTGATCCCATCGGCTTGCCTAGAGGTTATGACGTCGATTTGAATTAGTTTTGATCAGTGAGGGAGAAAATAGATACAGAAAAATGGGAAGAGAAGCAAATGAAAGCATCATCCTGCTTGCTTGATATGCTTCATGGATCCAAGAAAAGTTGGAGGGGCCACTTTCTGTTATTTTTTCTGAGTGCAGTCAAAACTGAACTTAGATACTCTCAAGTAAGATTTTTCTTCAGCTCATATTCTTCTGCTCATTCTTAGCTTGAAGGCTGGAAAACAAATATTTGGGTGTATTTTCCTGCCTCTACAATCTGCTTGGATGAATCTGGTTCTTGAAATATCTTTTCTTCAGCTTATTATTGCTGTATGGTTGTGTTCTCGACTGCTTTTAAAAATAAAAGGTAAAAAAATAATTTAAAGAAGGCTTGAATTGCAATAAGTCAACCTGCAAGGTGTTTTCTGGCTTTTTTAATTTCCTGTGCTGTTGTCCAGGTCTGTAAATTCCCACTCATAGAAGGGAACATCTGTTTCACAAAAAGAAATGGTACAAGAGCACTAGGAACTATGAAGCACACCAAAGGGTGACAGAGAGCAGGACTTGTACAACATCAGTCAGCCCACTGCATCAGCACAGGGAGGCAGAACTGGCTCCCCATTGTTAATTTCCATTTCAATCTACTTATGTAGCTGAAGACACAGTCCTTCTAGGACACTATAGAATTATTAAAAATAAGATGGGAAAGAAGGTTATTGATATTTTATATCATGCACTGCTTATCTAACACTGATGATTACCAGAAAAACTGCTTATTTGCCCTCAAGGAATAGAAACTTCAGGTTCTTGCTATTTTGCTTCCTTTTCACTTTTTAATTTTCCACCAATTTTCATGGAATTGAAGGCTGTGTATTACATCTCAGAATCAGTCTATAGAGAGGCATTAAAGAGGAAAGAGAAAATTATTTTGTAGCTCTTATATCAGGATGCTTTGACAAGAATAATAGAATTTTTCAGTGTCCATTTCTGGATCTGCACAGAATGGCAAGTAATTAGGAACCTGGAAAATTTTTTAGGGATAACTGTAGGCATCCAGGTGCTCCACGTGGAGCCCGTCCTGGTTGCCTTCCTGTCCCGATCACAGCACAGTCATCTGTTGGCTACTGTCATGGAAATAGGGCTGTGCAACACAGATATCTACTTTCAAGATTGATATCAATTTGATGCAGTCAATGTATGAACAACAAAAGCCTTCTCTCTGCAAATAGGATTGCTGCATTGTTCACAGCAGAAGACACAAGATGTTTTTTTTTTTTAACTTCAATGCCGAACAAGGCCAGAATTCAATAGAAATGATGTCCTTGGCATCTCATACAAGGCCACATAATAGTAGGCCTTCTGTTCATGTCCATTGCCTTAATGCCATTACAGTGCAGTCAAGAAAGACCACTTTATGTTAAAAAATAACCAATACTCCATGATCACATCCGTTCGGATACAAAAGAGGGGTAGAAAAAGAAGAATTTCCTGCTATTTAATCTAACGATAGAAGGTGGGGATGGATGGCTACTTTCCTGCTGGCATTTTGTCATTCCATGAATTAGTCACAATGGCTCAATTACTTTAAATATGCAAAGTGCAACCTTTTAAGTAGACTGGTTTATGAATTTGTTTCATGGCCCTCTACATCAGTTTACCACTTAGTCCCAAATGAAAGGGCTGAATCTGTGTTGGTGAGGTGGCACTTCAAAGAATGTGACAGCAGAGGGGTATGAAAGCAGTATCTGTCCATTCCCTTTTGCATGTCATAGGGAGAGAAAACTCGACAGCCTCTTCCATAGCACAGACTCCAAAAGGACGCGGTTGTCCCCATATTAAGCCAACGAATAAGAAGAAAACGATGAAAGAGGATGTCAGGATTGCAGAGGGTTAAAGTGTTTAAGTTCTGGTCACCTCCAGAGCTGCTTCAAGTTTAATCCATCTTGTAAGAGCAGGATTTGACTCACACCATCGTGGTCCTGAGGGGATGCTATGCAGTTCATATGATAGGTAGTTTGGTCACTTAGTAGTATCCACTCAGTCCTGGTCATCATTAGCAAAAACATAGAGATTGTGCCAGAGCTACGTGAAGATTAACATGGGGCTACCCATGCGGTCACTCAGCCCTGCTTTGCCATTGCTGAGCACCACAGTCTGCAAAGCTGCAAGAGAGGTGGGGAATCATTCACTAATAAAGAGCAAATGCAGATCTGGGCTGGGTGAGAAGGAGCACCCAAAGCAAAAATGGTGCAAATTCTCCGTGAAAGGAGACTACAAAAGAAGAAGTTTACCTCTTCCATCCACATTCCAAATAATTAATTGGCAAATGCTGGAAAAAACAATAGCTTTGTAGGCTACAAAATTCTACCTTATACCTTGAGACAGAAGCAGTTCAAACTACGAAACTTAGCCGGAATTATACCTAGACCTGATTTGGTTAGAATATTTCTATGCTACAAAGAGAAACAACTAATCTACTGCATAAGAGCTTGAAAAGAAAGACAGAAAGACAGAAAATTACTGACAGCAAGATCAATCTGGCCAAACACAAACCAGATGGAAGAAGTGAATTTCTTCTTACACTGATCAACAGAGCAAGGCAGCTCTCAATGTGCTGGTTCTTAATTATTCAAAGCCCTTGGCTACTCTGAAGAGAGATAGTTGAGTTCAGTCAAAGATTTATGTCACCTATGTGACAGGGAAAGTCAGATTCAAGGATCACAGTGATTCTTCTGACTTTTAACCTTACTGGTCCCTATGTCTCTGCAGGTTGGGATTAGGACCTCTGCCAGGAAGGGTTCTTCAGGTGCTGGAGGCCCTTAGCCTCCGGCAGCAGTGAAAAGCCTCCATGAAGAGCTCCAACAAGATTTTTGCTCATTTATCACTTCCCTGGTCGTACATTTTAATTTGCAACATCCTAGTTCTGAAAATCTCTTGCTTCTTAACAAGCTGGGAGCTGTACAGAGCCAGGATCTATGCCATTCCCACAGAGACTATTTTTAAAATTGATCGTCTGCTACATTTAAGCAGGTTTCTGCTGAAGTATTCAGCTTTTTGTAGTGGGCCACAGACGTGTCTTCTTTTTGGAGTATATAACTAGGTGCTTAGTCATTAACTGGAGAGAAACAATGGGAAAGTGGAGCCAGGTGTCTGTATGAATGAATGCCCCAAGAGCTCAACTTTTAACCACTGATCAGAGAAATATCTAACAGTTAATTGGGAAGCAGAAATCAGATTACAAGAAGCAGCATTCAAAACCCCAGAACGAAGAGCAGCTTTGGACATGAACCACCAGCAGAAGGGGGCACTGAGGACGGAGAGGCCTCTCTAGGCCCCGCGTGCCCTGTCCTTCATGTGGGGACAGCTGCTTGGCATTGCCATCCACCAACCGTATTTTAAACACGGCTTGAGGTAAATGTGCAGCAAGATGGCCTGAAACAAATTAACAGATGCTCTCTCTGCTTTTTTTTGAGTCTCCCAGGGCAGGCAACTTTGGATTTAACAGCTAAAAATGCAGTGAACGCCAAGCATCTGCCAGGTGCTTGGGAAGGCAGTGGAGCTGTCACAGAGAGATGGCCGTGGAAGAGGAATGGCTGCTTCTGGAGTAAAAAGCATCATCTCCTTCATAGTTTAAAAAACAGGGAGGCAGCACAAGTGATGTGTGCCGGAGAGCTGGGGAGGTGGGCAGAAGCAATCCTGCGTAACACAGAGTCAGGAAATCTGCCAGAGCCTGCTTTGTACTTGCAGTGTTTGTTTAAATGCATGAGTCTTCTCATAATTTAAGTCCACAGGGATTTTCCCTCCCCCAGGAAACTAATTAAGCTACACAGTATGTTTTGTTAGCTAACAAGAAGCCTATACCTTTTATGAGACTGGAAAAACCCATGAAAGCTGACTATCGCAAGTAAGTGCAGTACACACAATGCTGACGTGGCCAGCGCATGCTGCTTCTCAAACACATTTCTAGCCTGTCATAGGGGAAGGCCAGCAGTGTGAGTGCAGCTCTGAGCCCATCACTCTCCAAAATTAGAAGAAAGTACCTATTTACTCTATTTTCTTCAACAGTTTCATTGTTGCACATTGAAATGCTGCATTTCAAGATCCACACTGCTGGCTTCACTGCGCATGACCTTGAACATTTAATTACAGACCATGGTGATGCCCTGCGCTCAGCATCTGCACAAAGGCCACAGTGCAATCAGTGCTCTGGGGAAGGCCACATATCACAGCCCTCCTCTTACACGCCTGCAGGTATGGGACCTCTCATTTTGACCACCAGCTTTAGCTTAGGTCGGCATGCCTGGCCGCAGTGCCCCAAGTGCAACCACTCCTTCCTGCCTTTACAAGCAGACGGCCCCTGATCACCCCTCATCCCACAACCTACATCACCATAGAGGCTGAGAGGGCACAGGCCATCAAAAGCAGCCACCAAGATGACCCCATCCTCCTGTGATGGCAACTGATGGGGATCCACATCTGGGGCCACCCTTTTTAATCAGCGGTGCAGATATTCCTGCAGCACATCTGGCTTGCCTCTGCCCCTTACGACTTGATTTTAGACCCAAATCACTTTGACAGACACTTTTTGTTCTGCTCCCAGCACACTGCACTTCCAACCAAGTTGGTTTCTTAGTACAAGAAACTCATGAGAACTCATGAGAACTCATGAGAAACTCAACATGAGCCGGCAGTGTGCGCTTGCAGCCCGGAAGGCCAACCGCATCCTGGGCTGCATCAAGAGAAGCGTGGCCAGCAGGTCGAGGGAGGTGATTCTGCCCCTCTACTCTGCTCTCGTGAGACCTCACCTGGAGTCTTGTGTCCAGTTCTGGGGCCCCCAACACAAGAAAGATGTGGAGCTGTTGGAGCGGGTCCAGAGGAGGGCCACGAGGATGATCAGAGGGCTGGAGCACCTCCCCTACGAGGACAGGCTGAGAGAGTTGGGACTCTTCAGCCTGGAGAAGAGAAGGCTGCGGGGGGACCTGATAGCAGCCTTCCAGTACCTGAAGGGGCCTACAGGAAAGCTGGGGAGGGGCTTTTTACAAGGATAGATAATGACAGAACAAGGGGTAATGGTTATAAACTGGAAGAGGGTAGATGTAGACTAGATATAAGGAAGAAATTCTTCCCTGTGAGGGTAGTGAGACACTGGAACAGGTTGCCCAGAGAAGTCATTGATGCCTCCTCCCTGGAAGTATTCAAAGCCAGGCTGGATGGGGCTTTGGGCAACCTGGTCTAGTGGGAGGTGTCCTTGTCCATGGCAGGGGGGTTGAAACAAGATGATCTCTAAGGTCCCTTCCAACCTGAACCATTCTATGATTCTATTATACAATAACATTAAGAAAGTACTGACAATACTAGTATTAATAGGAAGCATAAGAAGTCTGTGTGTTAATGTCCATGCATCACCATGCTGGTTGTCTTTTTTTTCCCCCTCTAATTTTAAGCAGCATGCACAGATATGATTGTGGGTTCACATCTGGTAAATGTTGTCTTTCAATGGTCTAACACAACAGCACCTGCACACAACAGAAAAGAATTTGTTCACCCTACAAATTATTTTCAAACAGCTGGGGAGGAGAGAAATAAAGGCAGGCTGTTGCAGGAATCTTTCCAATAATTTCCTTTTTTTCCCCTCTCTCTCACCTGCAAGAGCCACATGGCAACTTCCCCCAAGAGACACATCTGCATTAAACGCACTGAACTACAACCAGATGCTCAATCTTTCTCTATTGAAAAAAAGAAAGCTCATCATAGGACATGTATTTTTAAGCATGGAATACACCAATGTTATTTCTATTTCATTTTAGGAGCAAAACAGTCAAAGTAGCAACATCACAAATACTCCCTTCACAATAAACTGGAAGCACAGCCAGACAGCTGGTTTAAAACTCAGCACTTTACTCAGAGGAAGCACAGCCAGAGAGAAAGTCTCCATATTTCTGCTAACAGCCTCAAAGATGGCAGAGGTCAGGTGCAGGCTGTGCCTGAGGTGATGACTGAGGTTTGTGCTGCCTGGCCAGCCTGCAGAGACCCACAGCCAAGCCTGCCATGAGCCCTTCACGCAAGCACCACAGGACAACAAAGCAGTCTTCAACCTGTCTTCGCTTTGGAGAATAAAATGACTTCTGTGCTTCACATGGTGCTGGGAGAGGAAATTACTGGTGGCTGTAAGTGTGCAAGTATTACAGTGCCTAGAGAGAGGGCTAACACCCCTAGCTTTCCACATACCAAGCTGATTCTCCATGTGTTATCCTTGTATTTAAATGCAGGCTGGAAAACTCAGTTGTAGTTTTCCCTAGTATTAAAAAAAAAAAAAAAAAAAAAAAAAAAAAAAAAAAAAAAAGGGCCTAGACAAACCATGGACTTGAATACTTTATAATAAATTATTAACGATACTTCTTGAAATCACTGACTTTGAACTCAAGCCAGCATTGACAGCTACCCAGCTCCCGCCTGCATTTCTAAAACACATTTTCTGAGGGGAACACATAGATAACAAAGCAATGCAGCATTGATATCTACAGATACAGTTACAACCAGGTTTCCAACACCAAATAGATCCAATAATTGTCTTCTGCTGTCCAGTCCAGCAAGTTCATTTACGCGCTTTGGACCTTCTCACCTCATTTAGGTTCTCACACTTAGGTACAAATCACAAAGCTGTATTCACAAGCATGATATATGCATATATAGCAAATAATTTTCAAGAACAGAGAAGAGTAACTTCTTTCTCATGCATTTATGCAAGCTTGGAAAAGGTTTTCCAAAGCATTTCCACACTGTGCTGAGCTGGCTGCGCACGTGCCAGAATTCATGATAAGCTGCTTAGGAAGAAATGAATGCAGATAACAGAATAATATATCCCACCATTATGAAAAACAAAATAAAAATTGCCAAGAGCTTTCTGACCAGCTCACAAGAATCCCTGCGTTCATACATATTAACGTTCATACTTTACACTCTGACTTCCCAAGCTCTGTCTGCCTGCGGTGAGGGTAACCACAGCACTTCTACTGATGGTGCAATTTCCCATGGCTGTACCAACTGTTTTCACTCTGGAATAATATTTTCTGTCAACAAAGTAACAAAATACAATGCTTGGTAAAACGCTTATTTTCTCTAAACAACACTGAAAAACCAGTAGGTGTTCCAGCATACCCTTGCTTGGACTCCAGTACAAGGATATGATGTGCAGGCTATTGCAGCACACAATATTTTTTAGCATGAGAAGTGAGGGCAGGTAACATATCACTGATGGAGTAGCTATTGACAGATTTGTTTTGAGGAAAACAGACTAGAAATCAAACCAAACCTGAAATGTTCCAGTCAGTCTGCAATTATCGTCCTAACAGATTTCCTATCACAAGAATATTCCATAACATTTGCATTATGAAACGTTTACATTCACTTAACAGTAGCGGGGCAGCTACAACACAAGACAGAACAAAACCCTCAGAGAAGAAGCAATGGCATTGGCCTAGGATGGGAGTAGAAGAAGCATCTATAAAATCCCAAACTACATGATTCAGAGTAGGTTCCTCACCCTGAATTTCCCAAACCCCAGAGAAGTGTCATAGCAGCTACGTTATAAGAGTAGGGTGGACTGGTGGGAACAGCCTGCCCCGCTCCTGGCTCTGGCACAAAACAATGCATCCATCTGCTTGTCCAAGTACCTTGTTGGCTATGGTCAGAGATTGTTAATATTGCTGCTCCCAAAAGAAGTTTTGGCTCTAACCAGTTTGCATTCTCACCCCCTCTATTCAGCAGGTGAGAATCTTAATAATGGTGTTACAATTTTCTGTAAAAAGACTGCCATTTAATTAAAAAAAATCATCATAATAAAAACAAAACAAAAAACAACCAAACAACCAACAAAAGAATCCTAACCTGAGGAATATGGTTCTGCCTAAAACCCTCCAGTGAGAGAAATACATTTTTATTCAACGCATAGCTTCAGTAAGGAATGGATAATGTCTTTGACCTCCTTGACCTGATAGTTTAGCATATTTCAGAATCAGTTTCTCTGTAGCAAAACAGTAATAGAGCTAGGTTTCTCCCAGGGAACAATTCATTTTCTCTTCCCATTAGAAATCTAAAATAGCAGTATTTTTGTAACTTAAAATATCACACTACGAAAACTCTTTTAGCATAGCTTAAGAAGATAAAAGCCTGAGTCTTAGGCAAACCCCAGAGGGACACAGTGTTTAGCAGGTCAGGAGGAGGGCCTTTCAAATCACTTCCATACATGTAACAGCACAAGCTTCATCAAAATCTCTTTAAATATTCCATAAAGCCAAAGAAAACAAACAGCCTAGTGCTTGGGGATATGGGGAAAGCATTCAGAGTGGAATCTGAATTTCTCTCTTTCAGAAGGAACACCAACACCATTTTTGTAAAGATAAGGAGTGATTTCAGTTTCCCACCCCAAACTGAAGGTTTAAGACAAGAAGCCTGAACTGCCTCTTCTTCCTGCCTGGCACAACAGCTCCCATTAGCTCACAAGTACACGGAATTTTCCATTTATAAGATCTCTCAGGGTGAAGGCACCTCAGAAGGTCTCCAGTTCAACACCCTGTTCAAAATGGTGTCCCAAATGAGTTCAGATTAGAGTGCTTAGGGCTTTGGCAGTTTTGGTCTTAAATGCAAACAAATTATTTGCTCTCTTCAATGGCCAAAACACTGATTTTGATAAGTGAAAGGCATGTTATTAGGCTGAAGATATGACTGCATAGTGACAATGCAAATGAGTGCTTGCCAATAAATTTCTGCAGGAACAAGCAAATCCATTCTGCCTTCCACATAGGAAGTTTAAGTTTTATAAACAGAAGTTTGTTTTCCTTAAGTAACCTATCTTTCTATCTTTTACATTTGGATCTTCACAGCAATTAGCTTCAGCTTGTCTCAAACTCACTGTTAGTGACTTAAAAAATGAGACACCTGTGAGATAAGTCTCTGATCAAAGAACTACCCTAAGATCTGGGCCAATGTCCATCTACCTGACAGTTCAAAGCATTAGGCTAACATTCATTTTTCTGACACCACTACACAAGTGCAGTCCAGCATCAGGGGCAAAGCGATAACATTTAGAGCTAATCTACCCTGTGAATGTTGCACCACTTCTTAGGTGTTTGCCCAAACCAGGCATACGTTCTGTCAGCCCAGCCCCTGCCTTTTTCAGCTGCTGGAAGAACACAATTTGTCCCAGGTGGAAACTAAGTCCACAATGATGGAGAAGGTTGCTTGGACACATCTTCATTCAATTTTTGTTTCCATGTTCCATAAAAACCAAGTTTCACTGTGATACTAAAAACCTCATCCATGTCAGCTCTGTTGATATGGGGTTTACCTAAGGCAAAACCAGATCCTCTGGAAGATGAAGTCAACATGAGCATTTGTAAACCAGAAAGAATACAAATGTGCTACTGTCCCAGGCATACGGTAGAAGAGGCATGCAGATATGTTTTACATTACATGCTTACCACTGGATGTGAAGTTTCAGAGTACCTAGCCCTAACACAGAACTTACTATGTAATATAACCAAATTGATGTTGCTGACATCTTCAGTGATGAATGCCCTGGCATTTCTGTGATTTTCACCTAGTTGGCAGTAACAGTGCCCCAATTATTTTTCTACACACACAAACTCAAAGATGTAAACTTGTACAAAATGGTGATAGTGTGAAAAGGACCAAATCTGCCCTGTGTGATATTCCAGGAGTGTCTCTTTTCCCCTGAAACGGTATATGACCTCCAGGCAGGTTATTTCCATGCACATCCTCAATGTGCTAGTCACCATCTCCTACAGATTTAACTGCTCTACTGTGCTAGGCACTAAAACACGGAACCTTAAGTACTGATTGTCTTTTAAATCAACAGAAATCAGACTCCCCAAATGCTTCTTGGTAACTGGAGTGTAATATTTGCATGTTACAAGAACTATAGCTGAACGCTAACCACCATTCCAGGAGCACAGCAAAGCCAACTGACACCACCATTGCAGTACTCTGAACAAAAGGAGATATGTATATGCACACGTGCAGTCATATACAGATATATGTACGTACATACACATCAATAACAGTAACAAATTATCCTCTTCTTGAATCTCTGAGGAGGAGGGTCCTTCTCACAAGTCATCCAAAGAGAGTAAAGGCTCTAGAAGACAATCTGTGACTTTAAATAAAGCACAGACAACTTTTCATAATCCAGTTACAGCAGCAGCGCAACCCGGACTGGTAAAGGCCAGGCCCTTGTCTGTCATGTTTTCCCAGGCAGTATTTAATAATACACAGACATTTATAATAATATGCATGAATATAAATAAAACTTCAAAAACATGTAACTTGTCGGGGATTTTCTTCCTTTGCCACAGAGTAGGTATTTGATTTGTACACAAGACAAAACAGCAAAAGCTTCCATCTAACTTGGGGAATGCTTTGCTATGAACGAGTATCTAAGAAGATTTGCTCAGGACATGTCATCTTGTTGCCTTGATTTTTGATAACCTAGTGGAGTAGCAGTACAGTTAAAGTAAGAAATATCATGAAAACAAACTCAAAAAAAATAGAGAGACAGCCCAGAAGTTTTTCCTTGGACCAGCCAGGACTGCAGATACCACTGAAACAGGTTTTTCCAGCATCAGTAGAACTACACCAGAAACCACTAGAGCATCACTTCTTGCCTTAGGTTCCCTAAGAGGCCCAGCCTCACGGCTTGTGAAACTATACCTAAGACAGCATGGCTGAGCTCAGCTGGATAATTCCACTCCTTGAAAACAAAGCCCTACACACCTGTATAACTCTAATTACGCATCTGCATACTTTCTTATTATTGTGCCTCACTACTCACCTCAGGATGCAGCCTCAGCCTTCCCCCACAGACTGCCTGGTTAGCACTGTTCAGCTGTAGCTTGTGCTTCATCATCACCTCACCCTGCTGGAAGACAACAAGCTTATTTCCTCCTAGGCCCTCCCCAAGTTATCTGGGGCTTTTCCTAAAGACCTTCATAATAAGTGACTGTAAAATACCTCCTCTCTTAGGCTATTTTCCAGTTTGGTTTTGGCACTGAGTGGGAACCCCAACCTCACCTGCATTCTGCTAAACACAGTGGAAACAGATTAACTGAAAAGAAAAAGAAAACCCATATGCTTGAATAGCAAGATGTTTAGCAAGTATTCCTTAAAAAAAAAAAAAAAAAGAAGGAGGAGGAAAATATGAAAAGTATTCTATTAAGGACTCAACACAATGTGAGACTAAGATTACATAAGACCTCACCTGTCTGTATCCATATGGTTTAGGATATAGTGAATGTTTAAGCCCACAAAACCCTCTCTTGCTTTCTTTGTTTGTATTCTGGTTTTCGGTTTTTTTTTTTCATTGAAGCTGAATTTTACCTGAGAATTCCAATTCTACCTGAGAAAGTAGAAGATGAAGACTTTGAGGGTACTAATAAATACTGTACCTTCAAAAAAGATGTTCACTGCAATCCTCACCCAAAGTTTTCCCCACGTTTCCCAACAACTACTCAGTATGCTCCTCAGCGCTCTCACTTCAGACAGAAAGTCGACATATTTGAAGAGAAGGTACTGACACAGGTACCCCTGCACAGAGACGTGAGGTGTTGAATATTAAAATTAAGGTCTCGAAAACATACAGGCAGAAGGCAAAGTTGTATTTGCATTTGGCTCTCATAAAGGAAACAAGTGCCAGGCTCAGGGAACTGTGTGGAGAGGAGGGCAGGGATGTGCCTCCCCTGCATCTGCACTTCTGCCGTCTTGGTCCTCCAATTCCTCTGTGTCTTTTGCAAGTACCAGGGCATCATTTTATTTGAATGATACTTCATATAAAAAAATAAGGAAAACCTTGGCCTAGGGTTTTGAAATTCATTTATTTTTATGCTTTAATGAGAAAATCCTCAGCTTTAAATTTGTGTTTAACCAAAGCAGCCTTTTTTCCACTCAGTTTCTTAGCTTGGCAGCCACCTTTAAGAGCCAGTTGTCATGCAGCTCTGGTTGTAGCCCCAGCCCCACAAGTCCCATCAGCCTGGAGGTGGGCACAAGGAGCATATTATCTTAATAACATGCACAAGGCACCACTGGAGGCGTGGGGGTGTGAAATGCAGTGGTGCTTTACAAACACAGAGACTGCTCTCTAGAAACACTCCTGGGGATTACAGCAAGCATAAAAAGGCCTTTTTTTAATTGTGATATTTCAACTCAGTACCACGCCTGGTCTGCCACACCAGATTTCTTTCTGAATCAGATGCTAATGAAATCACTGCTGACTCAGTAATGAGAAAGAAAGTAGACACAGTGTGAAGGAAAAAAGTAAATGCACAAACATGCCACCTCTGCCAGAAGAGAGGGTAAATCTGCTAAAGTGGAGCAATTTGCTATGCAAAGTGGCTGCCACAAGAGGGAGGTCCCATTGCACGGAACTGGGCTCGCTCACCTCAGCTGCATGGAGAGCAGAATGATAGGATCATAGAATTATCAGAGTTGGGAAAGACCTTCAAGATCATCAAGTCCAACCATCAACCTGAGCTACTGAGTCTCACTGCTAAACCATGCCCCTAAGTGCCACATCCAAACACCTCTTAAACACCTCCAGGGATGTGGAGTCCACCACCTCTCTGGGCAGCCCCTTCCAGCACCTGACCACTCTTCTCCATGAATAAATTCTTCCTCATATCCAATCTAAGCCTTCCCTGGCATAACTTAGGACTGCAGCCAAGCCATCTCAGCCCTCTGCCATGAAAGCCTGGTAGCCATGCTCTTCTCCTCCTGTTGTTGGGGCTCATCTTGCACATGGAGCACACCTTCCCCATGAAGCACTGTCCTATCTCATGTCATGTCACCACATCTCTTCCCTGGCTCCAGAGGAGCTGTCCAAGGGTGGGGAGGAGCTGGGGCCATCTTTGTGCTTTAAGATCAATGGGGAGGGCCAGCAGAGAGGGTCATCTCTGCTGGTTTTGACTCTGAAGGTCATCCGATGCTCTTTGATTTTCCACTGTGAACTAGATTGAGATGAGTGAATCACTCCTGAGGACCAGCCACTAGACAAAGGCTAAAAGACATCTTGATTGTACGACATCATGGACTTGGGCCAGACCTGAGCTGGCTAAGACTGTACTAGGAGCACACTGCACACAAGCAGTGCTGTTTCCTTAGGAGCAGAGGGGATACAAGTCCTGTGAGAGGTATCTGTGCATCACTCAGGGAGTAGCTGAGACTGTGGTGTGATATAAATGTACCTGGGAATCACTTAAGATGTCTAATGATCGTATTTCTCTTCCCCAAACAAATTGCTTTTGTTCTGTCTTAGCTGGCTCTCACACTGTGTGAGTTTGGTACACTATCTTGATTCTGTTTCTATGCTACATTTTATTCCCCCTAAAAACTTAACTGGAAAGCCCAAGAAAAAATTAATTCAAAGCTTTTCATTAATACAGATTTATGTTTCTAACAATGACACAAAAGTGTGTTCATTTGTTTTTCCAATATAAATTGGCTGTGTTATAAGGCCTTGAAGTAATTTTGAACAGAGATCCTGGTTCTGACTCCCAGTCCCTGCTCATCCCATCTTCTGACACTCTCACACAGACTTCCAATTCTGCAAGCGTTTTATGTGAAGACCACTCACGGTCCTGTGCGTCACTGAGACCATGCAGAAGCTGAGCAGAAGCTTTAGAGCTATTGAGCACAAACTCATGGCTGTTGTAACTTGTCAGAACCTCGAGAAAGTCACTAAAACTTGGAGAGCTGGTAGTGGCAGAGGGTCTGGCTTGTGCAGGTGCAGGCAAAGTTCCTCTGGGAGCTTAGCACATTTTAAGAAGAGGTCAGAAGCATGTATGATCCTCTTGCTATGATTGGATTGTCAGGAAATTTTCTCTTTCTATATTAAAAAAAAATCTTGGTTTTTGGGAAAAAAGTTTCCAGACAAAAGTGAATGGAATATTTCCCATAGAAATCCCCTCAGATGCAGGCAGAAAGGTGGAAATCCAGCAGCAAAATTTCCTCTGTGTCTGGAGGGGCTGGGCAAGGGGCAGCAAAAAGGCTCAGCGCCAGTGTAGGAGATTCTTCTCCTGACCAGGACCAAGCAGGTTTGTAAGGTAGAAAGGGAGCCCATCATAAATGTTCCTCCCCAAGAAACCTCCTGTTCCAGAATTAATGCAATAAAATTGCTGCCTTCTTGGTTTTCTGCATACATTCTCTAAACAAGAAGTTACTTCATATAACTCCTTTATGATAAAATCATGCTCCACTTAAATCCTGCGTGAGTATTTTGACCTTAGTTTCATGCTTCAGGAGATCAGACCAGTAGTTTCTGTTATTTTAATAATTCCCCTGTTTTCTCTTCTTGTCTGTGGAAACTTCATGGCAACCCAGAAAGAGATGGGTTGGGTTTAGAAATCAAAGTGGTTGCCAAATACCTATGTGCTTTGTTTGGAGAACTCTGCACTCTTGTGGATCTAGGAGGACTCCGAGCATGCACTCAACCTGAGACGTGGAGGCAGGGAAGAGAGCTGTGAGCAGGCAGACACCAGCTTGAGTTCCATCCTAGGCTGGGGTCTTAATACCTGCAGGGCTTCCCATGAGGCTGCTGCTCTCTTCAATCAGCTGGGCAATATATCATTAAAAATATATGTATTCTTACTGGCTTCTACACTGTAAGAAGTGGAAGACTGAGGGCTGTGTCCTGTGATTGATCTGATGCTCAAAGATCTCTCTCCAGCCTGGCACAGCTCCAGGACCTGCCAGTGCACTGCCTCCCCCTTCCTCCTTTAATTCTTCCTGACAGGCCACCTGAATTAGCAGCCCTCCAGCAGTAACTGTTCCTCAGCTGAAATACAGACTAACAGCATGTCCTGAGCTTGTTGCACTCCTTCCCAGGAAACTTCCAGCTATGCCTTCAGGCATCAGGTAAATGAAAGCCAAAAGGAGAACATTGTAAAATAATAGCAAGAAAGAAATGGGAAAAGTGATGGCTTGCCTCCAGGAACCTTGTGCTCTCTACCCTGGCCTGGAATTATTCAGACATGGGTTATTTCCATGGGCAAAGCACAAGCTGGCTAGGCACTGAGCTGAGCATCTCAAACACTTCAGAATTAGTCTCACATACACTCTTCCAGTGGGACCGAGTGCTGCCAGCCACAGTCCAGACCCATCATTCTGCATGGGAACCAGAGGGTTATCTTCAGAGACTGCAAAAAGCTGAGAATTTTCCTTGCCAGATTATGTTAAATTAATGAGACTGCCTACCCACGTATTTACAGCGAGCGCTGCTGATGAGTCCTTACTTTATGGGCATCTCCCTGCTCCAGACTCCGGTACCAAAGTACAGAGCAACTCCGCAGCACTGCAGGGATTGTGTGGGGGTGAGGGTGACCTCTGCATGTGTATGTGCTCAGGTTTAACATGTATCCCAGGCTGCATTTCCATGGCTTAGTCAGAATTTGTTTTGCAAAATAAAATGCAGATTTTAGTCAACAGACAGATTGGATCACAGCTGAGCTGGATCCAATTTTATCAAGCATGTCTGAGAGACCATGGAAAACATGATTATGTCCTTTCCCAAAAATATGTAGCTTTCTTTAACAGACAGTCAGTGCTGGGAAGTGATCTCTGACTTGTAAATATCTGTCTCAGATATGTCACCAGAGTCGTCTCCTACAATTTGCAAGCTTTTGGCTCCCATCAAAATATCCACATGCAGCTCAGGTATTATTGCTATTACTGAAAAACCTTCTCAAGTAAAGATTACTTATAGATGAGATGAATATTGAATAAATGTAATCCATGGATTAATTAGCTAAAGCCCTATGTTAATCAGAAAGCAAGCAAGAAAGAAACACTATCTCATTAAGCATTTAGGAGCATGTTGTATGTGCCTCCAGGATTCAGTTACCCTCTCTCCATAACACAACTGCTTTTTATTTAACACTTGGAGGCGTGTGAGAAGACTGATGTCCTTGTATGTTAAAGCTCGAGACTGTCAAATTAGGTAGCATTAGTCATCAGCGTGAGGAGAAACAAACTAAATGGGATAGGACCAAGAAGTTAGCACTAGAACTCCGCAAATCGCTCACACTCTGCATAAAAGCCTGACATTTACATAAGTAATAGCTGGATTCATGATTGTGCATTATTTATTCATACCTTGTGTGGAGTAACTCTGAGGTAACAGACTAATCCATTAATCCCTCCCGGTCTGTAATCCTAAGAAATCATAAACCCCGCAAGACACTTTATCCTCTTAGGAAAATCAAACTCATAAGCAGAGGACGATAGCATGTTGGGTGCTGCAGACAGTGTAAGCCCAGGTCAGCCCTACACGGAGCTGTTTCGGGATGGATCTGCCCCACCTGTTCGATGCACACACACTGACGTGGAAGGTCCTCCTGTGCGACCTCTCACAGAGCACACGGGATGTCTCGGTGCTTTCTCAGACCTGCCATGCCGGTGTTTGTTGCAATGGCTTTGTATATATTTACTTTAATGAAGCATTTTCTGTCATCAAAGAAAGACAGAAGTCAAAAGGAGGTGAAATGGTATATGTTTTTCTTACTTCAAATACAGCATTTAATAGAATGTCCCAGATTAAGTGTTCTTTATTTCAAAAGAATAATTCAGCTTTGTATATAAACAGTAAGACCTTCTTTTCTTTACACTTCCTCTTTTTGACCATTGCTTGTTGGTGTCCAGCCTACCCGAAATGCACTACAGATGCCATGCCATACAGGCAAAAGCAGCACAGAGGTACAAGGAGATCTTCATCAGCCTGATTCTGGGACAAAATTACAAATCTCTAAGCACATACAATAAATCATGACAGGAAAACGAGGCAGGATTATCAGTTGGTTAGCCTAACCACACTAGATCATTTCTTGGGTGTCATCTTGCATTTCGCCACCACACTGCACTAAACCAAGCTCCTTGGAGGTGCTCCAGGCTCACCTGCCCAGCCTTTTGCATCCCATCACCTGGCACTGCCTGGTCCTCCTCAGCCTCTCCCCACAAGGATGTGTGCCACGAGGGACAAAGAGCATGAGGCTTTTTGTCATTCTCATGTGGTTGCAAATCAGCCGTAGGTGGAATGCTGCTTCTGGAGGATGAAGGCAGTGCCAGCTGGAGTGGGTTGTTTTGTTTAGGCTGATTTGAGGCTCTCAGGCAAAGGGAGCAGTAGGTCATACGTAAAGGGACTGATGCATAATAGGCCAAATATGAAAAACAATGTTGAGATTTCACCTTATGGTCAAGCAGTTGGTCAGATGTTTTAATAACCCTTTTCATTAGGAAATAATTGCCAGCCATGAGGCACCTCCCTCTCTCCACATGAAGGAGTCCAGTGAAGCTGGCAGTGTGAAGGACGATGATCCCCACCTATAAAAAGGGAAAATGCTGCTAGCTCTAGCCTGGAAGGGTGCTGCTTGGTCATGGCCAACTTCGCTACATTTAGCAGTGTAGGTGCAGCGGAGGGAAAGTAACATCCATACAGAGCTTACTGCAAATACTCTGAGGAACTAAACAGCCATGGCAATGCATTATCTCACCTGAAATACAGCTGACATTCGTGCTCTTTCCTGTACACTGGGACTCCTCACTAACATCCTCTCCTACAGCGTGGTGGGACCTCACCTTTGTGCAGCAAGAGGCGAGACGTGGGGGCTGCAGTTTTCCTCCAAATGTGTTGTGCCCAAAACATCTATGGCTGCCATGAAAACATCATACTTCGCCACCACCTCTGTGAACAGGAGTGCAGATTGTAACATCAGAGGGCAGGCATTTCAGCTCAGCACAGGATTACTTTGGCCATGCGTTTGGATGCATTGGCTCCCCATGAGCAGTTGCACTGAGGGCAGCGTGCTCCTTCTCCGCAATGGGTACACAGATCTCAAAGTCACAGCAATCCACAGCAAAAGGAATCTGCAGTCCCCGTGACCTTCCAAAGTCATGTAACCATTATCTGTGGGGATGCCAAGTCACACAAGTAGTCCTGGAGCCCATGGCTTCCTCATTTTAGATGGTGGATGAATGACTGCCCACACAGTGGGGTAGAAACCAGGGCGCTCAGCTTGCTCCCTCCTGAAGCCTTTTGAATACCTCCAGCAATGAGATGCTCACATAAGCATGCAAACAGAGGTAGGTGCTCCTTGCTGGAGAAGGAGGGTGCCCTATGGCAGAAGCATTGCCAGCTCCAGGAGCAGTACTGGTTCTCCAGAAACCTGTTTTTCAGTTAACAAGGGAAATTAAGTTCCCTTTGGGGAAAGGATGGTTAGGGCTGAGGCACCTGAAGAAAACCTGCTCCTGTTGCCTCCAGCAGCTGCAAGTTGCTCCGCCTTGCTTGGAGCAGTATTAATTCAATGGCCCAGTGATCACATCTGCAACAATTTTTTAGCCAACTGCATCAACAGGTAGGGTTATAGGAGAAACTTGCTCACTGGGAAGACCTCCAAAGACTCCAGGCACAGTCAGACCCACAGGTGTGTGGATGCATGCTGGAAATGCCCTGTCTAATGAACCTGTAGGGTCAAAGCAGTTAATAATATATGGGCACATACTATACATTATGTATTTAGCTCAGGCGAGCTGAGCTGAAGTCAAAGGTAGATCAAACTATCCATGAGGTCAGGCTTAAAATACTCGAAAGCTGTTTGTGAACCAAAATTCAGCAACAAAGGATCTCCTCCCAGAAATCCCATGCTGAGGATACATCGACTCGAGTGAAAGCTAAAGCTGCTGCTGAATCCCTTCCCAAGGCTGTTTGCTGGGGCAGACATCGTGGTTTTTAAAATAGAGGAAACTCAGACAAACCTATCGCCGATGGAGCCCATCAGAAGACTCAAGCTGCAGGATGCAACACAATACTTTGCGGCACAAAAGGACCTTCCGAATGAGGGTCTCGCATTAATTAATTAAGCCTCAGAGCACCTAGAAGGAAAATCTATCCCATTTTACCAGCAGGAACAATGAGTCAGCAAAGGTCACGCAGAGCAGAAGGAGGGAAGGAATGAGAGAGCCTGTGTCCTGACTCCTGACTGCCGTCTCTTTGCTGTCTGATCACCCCTGAGGCCCCCACAGAGGTCACAGGTGAAGGACAGAAAGACTGTCAAGAGGCACCACACTGAGGTGTTTAACAGGGTGCAGGAGAAAAAACCAACAGGGCTACACAGATTGAGGCAGGTCAGTAAAGAATATGGCATGAAGACAGCTGATACCTCCAGAGCCCGCAGCCCCATGCTTATGCCAAAACCAGACGTGACTTGTGTCTGTGCTTCATACGATACCGCCGAGCATCCGCCCCAGGGCTTTCCTTCATGTTTAAATCATGGAATGCAATGTAATGCTGACAGCTGCCTTTCAGAGAGAGAGGGGAGAGAAGGGAAAGCGTTTGGGTGGGCTGAGGCAGAGCTGCGCTCCCCCCTGCGCTCCCTGCCCTGCGTGCCTGCATGGCTCTCACGCCGCAGCTCAGCCTCAGTGGGCCGTGTCCGTCTGCCTGCCATGCCCAGGAGGGGAGCACATGGGCGCTGGAACAGGGAGTGACCTGCCTATGATCGGGGTGCACAGCGGCTGCCGCATCCGTGCCGAAGGCAGAGGCTGTCATGGGGAAGAGGAAGAAATGCACGCTGCAGGTCATCATGGAAGACGGTTGGTATCGCAGTAAGATCGTTTCAGGTCAGACACTGCCACAACCTTAGTAGAATGCCTCAGGATTTTCCAAGGGCACCATTTTGAGCCTCTCGAAGACCGTGTAATTTCAATTTTCTCGTGAAGGGAAATTTTGTCAATTTTCCAAACTAAGCGAGATATTAAGAGCATTACTGTAGGAAAAGAATACAATGTGTAATCAATAAGGAACATTCTGCCAAGCTTGGCTGGCTCTTAAGGACCTGTTGTGTAAAGCATGGCGTCTGCACATCCCAGCAACAAGTGCAATTACTCTTTGTTCTTTGTCTTGCAGTCGGAATGGAGATTGACGGACAAGTCGAGAGTGACGCAGAGAGTGAAGGTAACCTAGAGACTAAAAAACGTGGCCTTGCTTGAAATAGAAGAGGTGATATCTTTCCTTTTTCTCTCTGGGTTGTGGCACGCTCTGCAACAGGAACCGTTTTGTGAGCTACTTGTGAGCACACAGATTTTCCCTTGAGGTTTGACTTACGATAGTTGTATTTAAAGCAACACTGAAGCAGCCTCCCCCCCATCCATGCTTTTAGAGCAGGAGGCTGCCATAGCCCATGTCCCTTTGCCATCACCCCAAGTGAACAGTTGTCGCATCACTCTGCGACTGCTTCGCACTGCACCGAGCTCCTGCCTGCCCTCCCTGCAATGCATGACACTGTAATACACAGCTGTCTTGATTGGTCCTGACCACAAGAAGATAAAAATGAGAATGGATTGGAAATGGACTAACAAAGAGAAATAGCTAAGGGGTAGGATTGTAATACTAAAATAAAGAGAGATAGCTGAGAGGTGAGATCACAACAGCGCTGGGTAGATGATATGAATGGATAGGCAACTGCAAGAATGGTTCACAATCACGTCTGTGTGTCTGCACTATCCATAAAGCATGAGAAAGTAATTAGAAAAATGACTGTTTTTTTAATATCATGTCCACCTTTCCTGTTCAGGAAAACAAGGAAATGAGATAAAAGTAATGAATGTTCCACATTTACCCTAGTGTTTGATAGACTGCAAATGAAAACAGTGATGTTTGGCTGTGCAAAACGAACATTTTTTCAAAGAGGGTAGATGGTCTTTTGATCCAGATCACTATTGAAATTCAGCTGAGATAGAACATCACATACTAAGCGAAATCTACCTATTGGCACTTTTAGAAATTAATTGAAAGCTCCTTCTCATTCCCAGTGACAAGTATGACTGCTATCTCCTACTAATTTTTTATGACTAGCAAGCAAAAATGATTTGCTTGTTCTTAATTTCTAGCTTTTAACCAAAAGAAAGATGCAAATACTAAAATCCTCTTTGCTTCCATTTTCCTCTCCTTTTAGGCTGCTCATCTTTTACTCTGAATCCCACTCCAGCTGAAGGTCCTTCTTCCATTACAATGTCTCCAACCATGGAGGAAAAATCCATCCCAAAATTACAAATCTCATTTTTCATGAGAGCACTCTGTTTCTGTCAGTGAAATTTTGAACAAACAGAAGCCAAAAGAACCTGAAAACCTGAAAACCTTACTACTGGTTTTAATGTACTTGGTAGCAAAAGGAATGGAGTTTTTTGAATGTTATGAATGAAGGGATGGAGTTTTTTGAAAGTTATTTTCCCCCTTTCCATAATACTCTGCAACTAAATCATGCTCCATATCAATCCTTCAAATTGGAAGTACTTCTGAATCTGCATAAATGAGTTCGCAATGTCAGAGGGAATCAAATGTGTATCTGCTTGGGGTGTTTTTCCTTCTCTGGACGTAGACTTCCTGTAGAACGGAAAGCTCAGAGAAGCAAACGCTGGTGCTGCCTAAGCCGTAGCTTTTCTCTAGATGAATAGGAGACCTCTACCCCTAGTTAAAGAGGTAAACAGCTTTCAAGGACATTGCACCAAGCAGCACGTTGCGTACTGTTTAACTGAATGCAGCTTCTGTTTCCACTGCTCTGGTGTGCTTACCGGTCAAGAAGACATCTGTTTGTGCTCTCTAATGGGTTGGCTTTTGCTTTTGTAACTAATTTCCAATTTTCTTATGGTCACACGTGCTAAAATGAGCCTTACTATCTTAAATGGGAGCTGGATGTGGCTCTTGGGCAGGGCATAATGCAAAACCCACCAAGGTGATCAGGCATCTGCTCACTGACCTCCCCGGGATTTGCACCAGGCATCCTGCTGGCACTTCTCTGGTGAACCCTCGTGGTGCCAACACAGAAAGCTAAATGTTTCCCAAAGTGCTTGTTGTTTCATTGTTTGGTTTTTTAAATCCCTTGCAGAAGATGAAGTAAAGAAGACATCTAGGAAACAGACCCGCAGGGAAGCTGTCAGAGCAAACAGGCTTGAAAGGCAAAAGTCACAGAAAGATGAAGAAAATGAGAGTGAAGAGGAAGACAATTGTCCTCAACAGAACAGAGCTTCTAGGAGGAAAAACTACCGAATGAAAAATAGTGATGGAAAAAAGGGAGGAGAAGGAAGAGGGGGAGACAAAAACGCTTCTTCTAAAGATAAAAAGGAATCTGAAAATAAAGAAAAGAAAACAAAAGGAAAGGAGGGGGAGAACCAACAGAAGAAAGGCAGAAAAAACAGGTAACTTGGCAATCCCTGAGCAGTGAGCCAGGTGACAGACCTGCAGCTGTATGGGCACGCCACGAGCTCATGGTATATGGGGCATAACAGCAAAACCAGTAAACTGCAAACATGTCACTGCTTCCCAAAAGAGATACAAGGGCAGAAAGCATCAGTGTAAAATGCCATGTGACCAAATCCTTTCCAAGGTCGTCTCTCACTATTGTTTCCCAGCCTGGATCAGACTCACACTACAAGACAAGCACTTTTAAACAAGACTGCTTAAATGTCTCGGATCAGAGTACATTTTTGGATGGTCTAGGAAACTTAAGGGTTAAAAGGCATCTCTCACCTTTTCAAATGTTATCCCATCCCAAATTTGGCTTTTTTTAGGCATGAAGAACATTTATCCACAGCCAGCTGTAGCACTAGGCAATGCTTCTGCAGCTGCAGCAAGGTCCAAAGCATGATGTTGGGTGAGTTTTGGTGGTTGGGTGAGGACAGCAGTCCCCATGGGATGCAGACACCCCCTTGCAGACTAATCAATGGCTCTGCACATTATACTGGGGCCTGTGAGATCTTCCCTCTAGCCCCTGTGAGTTTTTCCATTATGTGCCCTCAACTTTATGTCTCTCCCAGTACCTCTTCCAACTATTCCAACTCATCCGACGAGGAATCACTGTCAGAGGAAGAGCTTGCAATGCTGATGGAGCAGGTGGAGCAAAAGAAAAAACTGATTTCCACCATGAGAAACAAGCCCTGGCGAATGGTGAAAAAGCTCTCAGTGCTCAGGTACCGGGAACCTACAGCTGCTGTCAGC
This sequence comes from Penelope pileata, assembly GCA_013396635.1. Classification (NCBI taxonomy): domain Eukaryota; kingdom Metazoa; phylum Chordata; class Aves; order Galliformes; family Cracidae; genus Penelope; species Penelope pileata. Next base: position 15,878 of record WBMW01000367.1, on the reverse strand, counting down.
TGCACTTTGCCTCTCCTAGAAATGGCATTTTTGCTGCTGCTACCGTAACACCTCAGGCTTGGAAAAGCGACCAGCTGAACCTGGCCACCCTGTCTGGGATTAATGGAACAGAGTTAAAATGTGGAATTTGATTTTCAGTCGCTGTAACCAGAGAACATACAAGGTGCAAATCTGTTCAACTGATATCCGCCGCCAGGTCATTCTACCCTTGTATTTAAAACCAAGCGACTCACTGCTGTCAGTCTACTTGTTAAAGCAAACTGTTTCCTGCTTTGCTTATTCATGCCCGTTGTTAGACAGAAATCAAAGCAGCACGGTGACGTGCTACTTCACTCTTCCTGAGGTGGTGCTGCTTGGGAAAAAATGATGCATTATTTGCAGATGTCTGTGGAGCAAAGATAACTTTGCTGCCCACAGGTTGACAGGGAAGGGCTCATTGCAAACCATTCCTGTGCTGAGGCAAATCCCAGATTAAAAATCATCTGAAATTGCCTTTCCACCAGCAGACAATTTCAGCTTCCAAAATAGCACCATAAGGTACACGCAGCCCCGGAAGGATGTGGGTGATGCCCCGCTCTGCACCTGTCAAGAGGCTGCCCAGAGCTGCCACAACGGGCTGTGAAGGCAGCAGTCCCCATGTGCCTCTGCTATTCTTCAACACATCCAAGGCCTGCTCCATGTTCCCTTAGCATCAGGAGCCTTGAACACCACCAATTATTTCTAAAATTCTGGGTAAACCTCTGTACAGGAAAACCACATTAAAGCAGCTTTTCTGTCTCACAGCAACGCAATGAGCTCACTACAAATAAAATGTTATGACCCTCCCAGTCTGAAGTTCTGCAAGAAAAGCAAAAAAAGCAAAGCAGTATTATTTCTGACATATTTTCTCTTTGGGTAGCAACCTGGCTAAAATTCTGCCTAGGACCATGTTTGGCAATGTACCTCCATCCTTTCACCCTATCCTTGGATCACGGCAATCATTACCACCCTCCACCAAACCTAACCAAAAGTGTTGCACTACCTGTGCAGGGGCTCCGGAAAGGCTCTCTGAGGGGTCAATACCCATGGTTATTTTGGTTGCACAAACTCAACCATGAGACAGGAAGGGATTAGCCTCATTGCACAAATGAGTAATGGGAAGTACAGAGAGAGAGAAACCACGTGTTCAACACTTAGAAATCTGACTTTATGTTTGCAAATACTGTCACAAGTGGTTTTCCTAGGGTTACAAACTGAACTAGCTAACTCTTTCTACCAGGTGAAAGTCCAACTTTCTGACAAGACTAGGATTGCAAAGCATCTCCCAAATCCTTAAATTTAATCTCTTCTCATGTTTCATCAATCACATCAATATACAGCATAATTTTATTCACAAACTCAGCACACCCCAACAGCACCTACCCTGTTTTTTTCTGCTTTTCCCTCAGAAACCTATTCTACGACTAATTTCAATTTTCAGGCTGATTTTACTACTGACCAGCATACACTCATTTCTTCAGCACTGTTGGGCCACCTCCAAGGACAAATTGAGGTGTTTGTGGAGGGAAATTCTGTATCCTCTTGGACTTCACTTTGCTAGAAACTGTTATTTTCCCCTTGACCAATGCACTAGAAGAGAGAAGCTATCACAGACGTGCTGGGGTCGGAGAGGCAGAGGTGAAAAGCTGAAGACCCCCTTTGCTCTTTCAATAACTCACACTTGTTTATTTTCCAACTAGGGAGGCACAAGCTTTCGTTGAGAAGTTCGAAGGAGCCCTGGGAAAAGGGAAAGGCAAGAAGTTGTATGCATATAAGATGATGATGGCAAAGGTAAGCATTGAAATTATAGCAGAGAAAAGCATGTGAAGTGGTTATGTATCCAACATACTTTTGTTGGAGTTTATTAATCTCAGGATATAATGACATCAGGATGAATCTTCCTGCTCACATTCAAAAAAATACTAGCCAGCTTCAAATCTATGGTGATTACAGAAAGAACAGAGTGAAATTTCCCCCCACTTTAATCTCATTGTCACCTTCCCTGAAGTAAGGGAAGGTTTGGAGGAGAAGGAAAAAGCACAGCTTTCTGCCTGCAATCTCCAACAATGTTAAAATGTGAGACCCCTGAAGACAAGAGAGTCCGTGCCAAACTCCTGCAATGCCCCATGGACTCCTGTAAAATGTCTTCCTTCTGGTTAATGAGGAGACAACAGAGTGAACAGCAATGGTGTTTTGAGACTGGGGTTGGTAACCAAGTTGCATGTTGTCATGGAGATTGTATTGAGAAGTGCAAAACTGAGCCAGGCCTGAGCTGATAGGAGTTCAGCTGCTGGTTTGATGAGGAAAGATCCAAGCTAAGTATTTTATCAAATCAAAATTTGTTTTAAATAGAGTTGGCTCTACATCAATTCTTCCATTCCAGACCTAGGTCTGCATTTTCCACTCCTATGTGATATGGTAAAATCATAGGACAACTGTAGTTTTCCAAAAGCCTGGGAAAGGTTAAAATACAGATAATGAAAGTGAACACTTAGGGGGCTTTGATGTTTAAGGCAGTTTCTGAAGTAGTCCAGAAGATCAGACTCAGACCAGAGATTTTGCTTTGGACTTTGGGGCTTTACATCCACTTCCAGCAGTGCTGCCAATCCCTGGTATTATAAAGCCCTACAGACCAAGCAGCCTTCCTCTTCATACCCCTCTTCTCACAGCTGTCTCATCTTTTTTCCAGAAATGGGTGAAATTTAAGAGAGACTTTGACAATTTTAAAACCCAGTGCATACCTTGGGAGATGAAGATAAAAGAAGTGGAGAGTAAGTAAAAGTTGCTCCATACTGTGAGGTGGCAACGAGACGTTTTGTAAAGCAGCTGCACTTTCATTCAGACTACGCTCTGGTCGCTTGGTCCCTGCTTGCCATGGGCATCAGTGCTACACAGGGAGCACCTACCCTGGGCAGCGCCAGTCTTCTCCTTCTTTCATTCTCTTCATCATTGGAAGGGTCTTCAGCAATACGTGGAGGAAGACCTGTGGGTAGATGGCCCCAGGTCTTGCTGAGGACAGTTTTAACCCTTCTTAACTCCTAACCACTAAGTGTCTTTTGTTTCAAGGTCACTTTGGTTCCTCTGTTGCTTCCTATTTCATATTTCTGCGATGGATGTACGGTGTAAATCTTGTCCTTTTTGGATTAATATTTGGACTGGTCATAATTCCTGAGGTAAGTGCTTAATTATCTCTACAATACCTTGCCCATTGCTTAACATGAACTTGAGATTGCTGGCTCAATCAAGAATTTGTAGCAGACAATGCTTAAAAAAACAAAATGTGTGAGGATGATTATTTACAAAGAACAACTTATAAGGATGCTACTGAGACAGGAGCAAAAATTGCATTGAAATCAGTAGACCTGAAATGCTGCTGAAGATCCAGCCCATCTAGCAGCTAATACAAGAACTCAGAGACTTAGCATGAGGCTATTTTTACATTTTTACTAAAGTAAAAAACGTGACCTAGGAATCCTCCTAGGTGCAAGCTCAGGTCTGCAAGTGCCATAAGAAATGGACTGTGCTCTTAAACAGATTAAGAAAATCCCAATGACAGTATTGGATCTTCTCAAATATTTCTGTCAGCTCTCTGCATTGTACTAATCATAATGAAGATAATGAAGTAGGATCAGTTATTTCTATGTAATTATGAAGGACTAGAGCCACAGATGCAATGCATCCTCACCAGTTGTGTTGAATCCAACTTTGACAAATATGCCTTTGCATGAGCTTTCACAGGCTCCAGGGTAAGGTCATGGTGGAAAACTGCCCGGATTTCTGATGGATGGTGCCAATGTCAAGGTCCTCTCAGGAGGTCCTTTGAGCCCTCCAAGGGACACAACCTCAAGGCAATGGACACAGCAGAGCCCTGAAAAAGGAGCCATCAAGGGAAGGAGCAATTGCTGTCCCAAGCACTTTGCAAATAATGATTGCTTGGGAAATATTGCTTTTCTGTACTTCTGATTTGGATGATTCACAAGGATGAGCTTTATTTTTAGTTTCCTGCATTTACCGCTGTACTTGGAGAAGGAAAAGGATTTTGTAGCCAACTTTATATGATCGTTTATTGAAAAATTTTTTAATACAGCCATTATAGTTCTGGCTAAATTACTCGATATAGTCTTTAAAGGCTGTGCCATCCACAGGCAGTGGCATCTGCTCTGTTCAATGCAGAATTTTATGGAGCAAAAATGGAGCACAGAGTCCTTCCTGAGTACCGTGCTTTTGTTCTCCTTGATGTGGTTGTCCATATTACCAAAAGCAAAAGCTCTATTCCCTCACAGAACGAAGAGACGCTGCCATTAGCACTGAAAAATACAAATATATTTTTTTGGAGAACTGTGCATATGGTAGAAAACTAAATGTCTTGATATAATTTGTCTTCAAAGTATGCATACTGTTACTCATTGCCTACTGAGCTGCTACAATATGGAGAGAAGCTGGACAATAAACATAAATGATTTAAATTAACTAGATAGCCCTAAAAAGTAAATGACAGATGATATGTTAGGATCTTTCTACGCTAAAAATGCTGAGATATTTTGGTATGGGCACCAATCAGAGTTCACTGGTAAATATGTTACTAACTCTGTGTCCCTTCATATTCTCTTTGTTGGCTTCAGCAGCTGCTGAACTTGCTGCAAGGCCTGCAATGGTGCCGTCAGAAGAGGCTGTGCCATGAAAACTGTTCTTTGTGTCATTCTGTCATACACTTCTTTCCCAAACCTAACCGCACTTCATCTCACCTTGAGACCATTTTTCAATTCCAGAGTGTATAATAGAGAACCTATCACAAGCTTGACCCAGTGCTCTTGACTTCTCTCAAAGGAAGAGTCCTGCATAAATTGATAAAACTAATCCCTTTACTGTATTAGACCCATGAAATTCAAGCAACAAAGCCTTGTGCTAAACTAAGGACATTTAAACTGGAGATGTTCTTGGAGGGATGTAATTCACTGGTAAAACATTTTCTGTGCAATAGATGTAACCAAGGAAAGGGAACTACTCTAGTTATTTGCGTGAAATGAATTTAAAATATTTTAAACTGCCCTTTGGGCAGTAAGAAATAAAATATACATTAAAATCAATCAAAATCAAATCAATGGGGATTTGTGAAGGAAAAAAATGATAAAAAAAAATCTGTGCAGTGTCATGATATACATGCATCACTGTTATTAATGCTCAACAGGTCTTGATGGGAATGCCATATGGGAGCATGCCAAGAAAAACTGTACCCCGGGCTGAACAAGCAACAGCTATGGATTTTTCTGTTCTTTGGGATTTTGAGGTAAGCACAAAAGCATTAATCATAACAGATCAGTTGACTACATAGTAAAACCCTTCAGAAGTTAGAGGAGCTACAGGGATGGATTTGTCCCAAGGTAAATCACCAATGCATCTCTTTCTTCCAGAAAATGAAGAGATGCCAGCTGCCACGAGTGGTAGATAGTGCAGATCCCCAGAAGTTTCTGGCAAAAACAGCATGTGCACATGCAGGCACATGCAAATGGGTTTGAATTCTTCCATCTATAAACAGGCAGTATGGCAGCACCCGATTACAGGTTAATTAATGAAGCAGTAGGGCTGATGTTAGGTTTTTCCATGAGTGTTAGTAGAAGCCACTGACAAAGTAAATTGCCCAGTTGTGAGCTTGGTGCAACTTACCCACACCACATTCACAGTTTCCAGAGGAAAAAACACCCAATAATTACATTACTGCTGTATTTTAAACCTACATAGAACAAATATTACAACTGCATCATCAGCTCAGATTCATAACTAGGCACAGAGCGTCTTCCTACACCACAGAGTCTGCTCACAGCCTTGTGAAGGGGATCATCTCCTCATTCCCACTGTCCCCATGTGCCAAGGAGAAGGGATGCTGCTGTGTTCAATACCTTAGGGTATGAGATTCAGAGCTGCTGCTTCTGGAAACATATACAAAATGCTCGTTGGTGCTGGCCCACACATTGCAAGCATGGGTTGCAGTCATTCTGTCATAAAGACCATCATAGAATCATAGAATGGCCTGGGTTGGAAGAGACCCCAAGCATCATCAAGTTCCTACCCCCTGCCACAGGCAAGACTGCCAACCTCCAGATCTGGTACTAGATCAGGTTGCCCAGGGCCCCATCCAACCTGGCCTTGAACACCTCCAGCGACAGGGCATCCATGACCTCTNCATTGGCCTTCCAAGCTGCAAGAGCACACTGCTGGCTCATGTTCAGATTTTCATCCACCAGGACCCCCAGCTCCTTCTCCACAGGGCTACTCTCAAGAATTTCTTCTCCCAGTCTGTATACATATCTGAGAGTACTCCGACCCAAGTGCAGAACCTTGCACTGTGCTGTGTTGAATCTCATTGGGTTCACACGGACCCATCTTTCGAGTTTGTTGAGGTCCCTCTGGATGGCATCCCTTGCTTCTGATGTATCAACCGCACCACTCAGCTTGGTGTCATCATCATCATGATTTCCTTTGCTCAAACTAACAAACAAACTACTGTAAGCCAGATAACCTAGGCTAATTAACAAAGCTTCAAATACTGGTTCATTAAGGAAGCTGACAGGGCCAGAACTTTGTTCACCACCAATTTTCTGCTGAGGACTCCATTATATCTTCTTCTCCCACCCTTTTCAGCCACTTGCCAGAATCCAAAATTCACCAGAGTCAGGGGTGAATTAGCAACACTTCAAATGATTGCACTGAACAAAAAACTCACACACTAGCATGATGCAAAAATACAACATCATTTAAATTAATTTTCCCACACACCAAAAAAAAAAAAATCAAAACAAGAACCACTAACAAAAAAAAAACAGGTATATTGTTGCTGGTTTTATCTGAGAGACCATGAACTACACACATCAGTAAAAAATTTTCTCTTGGATGAGGCTGTACCATCACGTTAAGTATCTAGCAGGACCTGTCCATCTCATGCCAGTGGCTGGGTACACCCACCTACATAGCCCTGCTGACACCAAGGGCTTGGTCCTGCCAGCGCCTGCTGCACAGCCACACCAGCTGCACACCCAGCAAGCTTGAGAAGCAGCCTCCAGTTATGGGGTATCAGTGCACAGCTGCACCCTCTGCAGCCTAAAGACGTCAAATTAAGCTGTTGAACAGAGCCTTGCCCTTTGAAAATTAATGCATGCTTACTTCAGCACGCTCCATAGGAGAGGTGCAATGGGGAAACATATTTCAGAGCGGGTGTAAAATGATGAGCCAATACTGTGAACCTGAAAAATATGTTTCAAGAGAGAAGAGCCAGGGAAAAGCATGCTTTGGCAGCAAGGAGGTCGCATCAAGGAATAAATCTCACTTGGGCACCAGACATCATGCCTCACAAATGGAGTTTAAAGAACAGAGAATCATAGAATAGTTTAGGTTGGAAGGGACCTTAGAGATCATGCTCAATGATATATGGAGAGAGACACATTTTTTAGTCCCCAGTATTTGATGAATCAAAAAGATAAAGGTTTGGGGCTCCAACCTGAGAAAAACTTTCACTAGTGACTTCCAGAAATACCATCTCTATGTTTTAGGAAGCTTTTTTAATTACAGCTCCCCAGCACACACTATACATAACATGCCCCAAACCCAAGGAGATGCACTGTGTGTCTGCCAGCTGCAGGCTTGCTTCATTTTCCCAAGCTGCAGTCAGCAGCACTAGAAGAAAAACATGCAAAGTTATCCTGTACCTGTGGCATTGCACTTTGTGCAGGACAAATGTGCAGCTCGCGTTGTATCCAGGGATAGCAGGGATGTCTCTAAACCAGATCCAGTGCACAGTCTCTGATACACTTCAAGTGATGTCTCAATTTTGTTTTTTCCAAAACCTTGATTGGAAGGGAGCTTGCTCAACTGTTATGGGTAGACTGATTATCTATGCTTAACTTATGAGCTGAAAGATGCAATATGCAATGATACATACCAGCTTGGATGAGATACGACAGAAAAATAGGAAAAGATCAAGTTAAGAGAACTCCACACTCGTTGAATGCCCCATAGTTTGTACAGTAAAAAAAGAGGTCTACTTGAGACAAGGTGGTTGTTATTGTGTCTGAGCTCTGCTTTCCACAGGAAAGAAATACTTTGATTTCAGTCTTTAGTTGAATTTGCTCAGCAGGTGGTGGCCAGTAAAAGGAACTAAGTCTGCAGGGTATCGAGCATCAGCTGCTTCCCAGCTGAAAGGAAAAGTTCCGTATCATGGCAGGAAGCCCCTTCACTACAGCATTTCTACAAGATTTCAATGTTTGATTCTGACTTAGAGAAGCAGGTGGGCTAAGACACAAAGAGCAATAGGGAGCTTTTTCTGGTAAGGATGAAACAGTGATAGACAAAAACTGCATGTTAGTTTTGATTCAGTATCTTCTGACGCAATTCCCCTCTTTTTCCCTCTTGGAGGAGAATAAGCAGGGCACATCAATGGCTCTCAGAGATGACAGGGCAGCAAACAACTCAGAATGAGACACTGAAAAATTGCCAAGTTGATTTTTCTTTTTTTAAATTTTCTGTTTTCACCAAAAACCTCATCTCTGCAGAGGAACAGCCACATGGCTTACACAAAGGCCTGTGTTTGCTTTTCCTCCAGGGGTACATCAAGTACTCAGCGCTCTTTTATGGCTACTACAACAACCAGAGGACCATTGGCTGGTTAAAATACAGGCTACCGATGGCGTACTTCATGGTTGGGATCAGCGTGTTTGGCTACAGCCTGATGGTTGTTATAAGATCGTAAGTACGGCAGCGTTGCCCCTCTGTGAAGACCACTAGGGGCATCTCCTAGCTGGGCTCCTCCAGTGGCACGGCACGGAGCTGGGTCCAGCCTCTCTGCAAGTAGAGCAGAAAAAGGGCTTCGTGCCTGCAGGGCTCCTCTCTGATCTGCTTCATCCCTTCCTCCAACATTACGACAGGGCTGCCTCGCCAGTGGAAGTTGTACATGAAGGAGGATTTTACCTGCGCTAGAATTCAAAGCCTTCTTTTCCTACCCTTTCATTACAAAAAAAGGCTCCTGAAAGCCGCACAGCTGTCACAAGTGGCACAGAAAAGAGCCACATGCTGGCAAATTGCTTCAGGTGCATTCCCAAGCCAACCAGCAGAGTTTTAATCACGGGTCCCCCATGCACCATTCTCAGGCACTGGTGAAGCCCCGTCCCCAAGCAGGGCAGGAGCCAGGGCAGCAGAAATGCAGCTGAGGCTCTACTTGCTGATGAGCCCATCTCTGAGAAGCCAAAAATAAAACCCCGTCTCTCTGGAGGCCACACCATGCAAAGGTTATCCTTCCCTTGCAAGAAAGGAGAAGCCAATGGACTTGTATTGCTATTGAAACAGGCCCTATTGCTGTGCAGCAGAAAGAGCCACACAGGCTTTGGCTGGAGCAGGGCATGAGGATTCGCTGTATGTTTACCACAAAATGACAACATCTATTGTCTCCTCTTCCTTGAGGGGCCAGTGTTAGGAGCTGTAGTGGGAGTTACATGAGGATTTCAGGGATCAAACAATAGAGAGGAAACAGCAGAAGCTACGTCTGCTCCTACGCTGACTAACAAGAATAATCCCTTGCCTCTCCTTGCATGATTTGCTGCAAGTAGCTTTGACTCCAACAGAGCGCAGCTACTGAAATCTCACTAAAATGCCATGCTGCAGTGAGCACACTGGACAGCACCAGTGCTTTTTAGCTCAATTTAGCTAGCGAAAGGTAGTCATGATTGTTAACCCTACACCAAGGCCCAGAAGCGCTGTTTACAGACTTTCTTCATGCACTAGGTGGTGGAAGCAATCCCTAGCCTGCTTTAATCATCTTTGGTAGTTTTTCTACACATTATAGTTTTTAATACAAGGCCTGTGCAGGCCCAATGACCCGCTCTGACAGGTCAGTCTGCCTTAAGTGTTAACTCTGGGGCAGGTGTTGGACAGTCAGCCAGGCCCCAGGAGGGCCACCCCACTCTCCTCCCTTACCCACCTGCAGCCCCAGCAGAGCTCAGGGACGTGGTGGCTCTGTGAAACTCTCAGATGTGTCCCTTCACAGGATGGCACGCAATGCCAACGAGAGTACAGCAGATGGGGACGATGACAACTTCATTTTCAGCTGGAAAATGTTCACGAGCTGGGACTACCTCATTGGCAACCCAGAGACAGCAGACAACAAGTTTGCGTCCATCACCACCAGCTTCAAGGTAAGCCCTAACGTGCATTTCTCAGTTCGCTTCTGGAAATGCTTCCAGCACCTTCTGTGGCAGAGGGTTAATGTGCAATTTGGGTTCCTGTACAGCATGACCCGTCACGGACAGGGTATGTCCTGAATCACAGTGCTTCCCGCTCTGATGGCCTGGGTCACCCCAAGCCCCTGTGTAGGACTTGGAAATCCAGATGAGCATTGCTTTTCTCTGGAGCAGTGAGCGGGAAGGGTCAGCTGCTGTGGGCACGTGGGAACCTTCCTTATCACCTGTTTCTCCTTGGCACCAGGCAGAACAGAGAATTTGGTTCTCTTGATGCCATTGCCCCTGCTGGGGCAGTGCAGGGGACAGGCAGAGACCCAGGCCACCCCACAGCATGAGGTCAAGGCCACAGGCCCAGAGGACCACCACTTCCTCTTTCCTCCTCTCCCATCACCCCTGAAGCCAGGGCAGGTTTCTGCCCGGGCCCATTGCCGTCCTGGGGCAGGTTTTGCATCGTGACCTGATGCACAGAGAAGGCAGTAGGTTCATGGGATGGCAGTTCCTGCAGATTTCCCCTCCAAAACAGCTTGTCTCCTCTGTCCTGTGCCATTTGCAACCAAGCCGTACCTACCCAAGCTCCAGCACAGCCCTCTTGGTAAAACTCAGGAAGACTCAGTAACACTGCCCTGCATTTCTTGTGATGTTCCAGACCCCAGCACTCTCCCATAGAGCCTGTCCTCCACACCACAAAGCCTTTGGCTCCCTGAACTCAGGAGGTTTAAGCTTCCCATGTGGAGCCTCTCTTAAAATTTCAGCACAAATGTTGAGGGATTTCCTCACTGTGATTTCCATGAGCTCGCTGTACCCCATCACAGCTGCTCATTGATCTGCTGAAAGTTCATGCTTCCAAGATAATTTGCTTGCCTTGTTACATATACATGTAAGTATGGGGTCAACACCTATGTAGGCTGCTCCGAAAGTAAAGCCTCCTGATTATTTCCACAAAAACTACAACAAAGAGAATAACATGATTTGATAGAGAAAATTCTCAGCTAAAACACACTGTTTTTTGACACAGTCACCACCAATAGCTACACATTGTCACCAGCTATGAACAAGAGCCTGCATGCATTCATCAAAATCTGCACTGGCAGAAGTGACCCACTGTTGCCACTGCTGAAACGCACCACCCCACTGCCTCACTGTGCTCACATCCACTGTTTGGTCTCCATAAACATTCATCAAGCCTCAATGAATGTCAATGGCTGCCATTTTTTCCACATGGAGGAATTCAATGACACCCGTTTGCTTCATACACACTTCCACGTCAGACGACATTTTGTCAGACTGTCCCTCTGCTGCCATCTGCCACATAGCAACAAAATGTAATGGAGTGTTGGCGGGAAGACTCAACCTTTAGTGCCATATCACCAACATCCGCCTTGACATCGTGGGCCAATATAGGAGGCATTAATTTCGGAGCAACCCTCTTACATATAGCAGCAAAGCATTTCTGCTATTAGTTCTGTTGCATGGCATGAGAAATCCCATCTCCAGTATGCTGGAAAAATCCAACATGGTTTCACTTAAGTCAGTGAAGCAGTGACAGATTTGTAGTTATTTAATCAGAAACTGAATCTGAGCCAAACTAACTCCAGAGAAGATGATAGAGAACAAGCTTAAGAAAATTAAATGGATTTTCTTCTTTTAAGAATCCAACTTTAAAAAAAGAAAAAAAATCTGGAGGAAATGGAGAGTTTCACCAATGAAAGAAGCTAAAAGTAGGGAAAAAATGAAGTATGGAAAAACTGTCCAAAAAATTGCTTTTAAAGGTCATATTTAAAGGGTTTTCCTTTTTTTATTTATTTAACAAAGTGTACAAAAACGAACCAGTTTACTTGAAACTTTAAAAAAAAATAAAGATTTTTGGGTGAAAGCAATTTCTATATAATGTTCTGCCTCTGGGCTAGTGAGCCCTCCTTTATCCAAAAACTGTTTCAAAAAATAAAAAATCCCAAATAAAACGTGAACAAAATACCCCACAGAGTGGAGTCACCTTCGTGATTCTAAAACACATACAAAGCCATGCCAACTGCACTGAGCATCTCTCGAAGGAGTGAATACCAGTCCCAACAACAGCCTGCCTCACACTTTCCTTTACACATTCATACCAGCTCGTGTAAGGAGAAGGCAATAAATAAAAGAGCCGTCAGTCAGCATGTAGCTACTTGATCTGGAAAGTAACTTCATCCAGTTTAACCTCATTCAGAGCTAATGCTCCGTGTAAAGCCCCAGAGAACGGGGACTTGGTGGCACTCTTGCACACAGATAAAACCAGAAGGATCTTTGCTAACACGCACAAAACAATTTTTGGAGCGCACCAGGGCTAAGGCTTAGGATGTTGAATAGGAATTAGCCACAAAAATTACTCAGAAAGTTCAATACAGCCATCATAGCTCTAAATTACACTTTATAGGGTAGGAAACCATCTGATGCTACCTTAGGTGCAGTGCTATGACATACATGCTCCGTTTCTGTGAGCATCTCTGGTTTTTCAGGAATCTATTGTGGATGAGCAAGAAAGCAACAAGGACGAGAACATCCATCTGAGGAGGTTCCTGCGGGTCCTGGCCAACGTCCTCATCATATGCTGCCTGTGTGGGAGTGGCTACCTCATTTACTTCGTGGTGAAACGCTCCCAGACGTTTTCAAAAATGCAGAATGCTGGGTGGTATGAAAGAAATGAGGTATGGAAAATTTACTTCCAGTTTAACACCGTGGTAAATTTCCCTGCTCATCAACATAATCACTGCCTCACATTGAAGATGGCATCCAAAGTGGAGGGATTCGTTACCATGGCCCTGAAGTCCCCCTGTAACTCTGCACTTGTGTTAGCCAGGAAGAAGCCCGGTCTCACTAAGAGTTTCCAGGGCAAATCAACCACTCCTGCAGGCAGGGGAAAGTGCTCTCACAGTAAATAGCAATAAAAGTCAATGCACCTTCAGCAATTACACTACCACCATAAAAGCATCAACCTCCAGTTGCATATTAATGCTAACAAACTCTGTTGTACTAGAAAGCTCTCTGGGTGCTGAAAATGCCCATAATCAGGCTCAAAGCTAAATTCAAATCTTTTCCATTTCTATTCAATAACAGGAATAAGATTTTACAGCCTGCAGAAAACAACCAGTTGTCAAAAATCCTTCTGTGTCTGATTTTGGAATGAAACATAAAAAAAAGTTTCTGCCTATTGAATGTCTTAATTTTGATGCATACTTTATTGTCGTGTATCTATATCTATATATAAATAAGTGAAAGCATGCCATGCTTTAGGTATGGTATTTTATAAATGGTTATGTCAGTAAGGCATTTTTCTGAGAGCATTTTTTTCACGAGCCTGCTCCTGAAACATTCTTACATGAATTCCAAAGCAAAGATAAAATTTGAACTGAGATACACACACCAAACCAGCTACCCTATGCATTTCCCTATCAATAAGATATAGCTCATATTTTGGCAATTTATTGCATCTCTGAAAAGATTCCATAGGGTGGAATCAACACAGCCATAGTACATCTCATGCCTGATAGAAGTATGAATCAGGAAGTACCACTTAAAAGACGTCATGAGGGAAGCTGTCTTGAAAACAGTATTTTGTTGTTACTATTATTTATTTGTATATCTCTACAGCTAAGAATTTGGAGCTTGATTCTTACAGAAAGCCATTAACTTGATATTAGAACCACTACTTCCTTTTGAGAGACAAAATACAAACTCAGTCTGAGATTTCACCATTAAATGAATGACTGACTAAAAGGACATGACAACTGGAAAGGTTTATTACTCAAACATTCTACTTCCAGAATCATTAAAAAAAAAATAGATAAATAAAAGGACATTACAACCAGGAAGGTTTATTAGCCAAACATCTTACCAGAACTAGCTATCTATGAATGATGAACTTACCAACCTGTAACTGGGTGCTGCCATCCCTGCTGTCTGCAGTGGGCCCTGCACTTGAGTGCAGCCCCTCACCTCCATGTGCCCTGTGAGAGCCACAGGTGCAGTTTGGGTCTGGCTGCAGCTCTGTTGCAGCTGGGAGGGGCTGGAGGCTGGTCCTTCTACCTCCCTGGTGCTGCAGCAGGGTGCAGCAGGGCTGGGGCAGTGCTGGCCTGGGTGTGGATTTCTTTGGGCCCTTGGATGGTGGGGGCCCCATGTGTGCTGTGGCCTGTGTGCCCAATCCCTTTTCTGCTCCCTGCAGGCTGCTCTCTTGCCCAGCAGCAGCTCCCTGCCCAGGCTGGGCACCTGGGCTGCTGCTTGGGTGGCTCTCACTCAGATGCACCTGTGGGGCAGGGGCAGCCATGTCACATCTCTTCATGGCAACTCTTTGCTTGCAGTGTTCAGGGAGCTGTAGATGATGTCTCTGGAAGCATGGGTTAGAGTAGATGAGTAACTAAAAAATGCAAAGAGTTGGTCACTATCAGTTTGGGACTGAAAGGCAGCAAATGAACTAAGACTTCTAATTACTAAAGACAAACATGGGTATTAAAAATGTCTATCAGTCAGTTTAATCCTACAGCTTAGGCTGACTATAACAAAATACATTGCAAATATATTGAAATAAATCAAGTCATCATATCCTGATTTATCTTTCCATTCCATGGGTTCAAACTTGGATATAACCCAGATATATTTTATCCATATTTCTATTACTCAGCAGTGCTACCTCTAAAATACCTGGAAACAGCCAGGGAAAGAAATGAAGACCAGAACATTTACTGCCATCCTCATCTC
>WBMW01000361.1:0-71333 GCA_013396635.1 Penelope pileata | reverse complement strand
TTTTTTTTTTTAATTTGAATTCTAGCCAGCACCTGTTAGATAATAGAAGAGACTAAAACCACATTCTAAAACTCTTTAATCAGCGAATAAGCTAGCAAAAAGATGTGAAGTCTTGAAATTTCATTCCAATCAGAGTATCTGTTGCTATCAGAGCATAACTATTTTCTCTTGCCTCAGGCTCAGGAAAGAGAGGAAACATGGTCTTGTCTTTTTCCTGGGCATGGCCATGATCAAAGAAAGAAGATATTAAACAGTTTTCCTGAGTCCTTCAGAAAAATTAAGGAAGCCTGATTTTTAAAATAAGGCATGACATTCTTACCTTATATCTCAGCCATAACACATCAGAATTTAGGAATGCAAATTTCTGGGAAAGGAAATGAACTAGAAAAAAAGGGAGCAGGGTAAACAGTCACTATTCTCCTGTGTCATTCAGAATTTTGATTTTTGTCACATCTTCATTTTCTCTGGAGTGTTAAAAAAAAAAAAAAAGATTTGATAATCTCTATGTTTCTAACTTTCATTGGACAAATCCTTGCCCTATGATTAAAGGAACTGAAAGCTTGCTGGAACTGGAAGTGAGAATTTGTAGTCCTTTTTGTCCTGTTGATTAAAGGTGAGAAGTTGGATACCAGAAAAAGTCTCATTAATGTTGTAGTAACTGATTCCTAAAATAAAAGGCATGCTTTATGCATAGAAAAACAGAAAGACAGCTTTAAGATTGCATTTCTCTATGTGGAATTATGTTCATGGCTTAAAAATCCTTAGATAGAGTTTCTGAGATTTATCAGACAACAAAGAATGATACAGTCTCCACTGCCCTATACTGCGTATTCTAAGGAAAAATTTCAAAGCCAAAACAATGTAAGATTATATGCAGCAAACCATTAAACAAGACCTTTTGGCATGCAATTTCACATGAACAAACTGTATGCAACAGCCAGAAGGGAAGGAAAATAGATACCAAAGGATTCATGACAATAAAGCAGAATGCAGACATTTGTTACTCCACTGGGGCTAGTGAATGCCTCCAGTGCATCTCTACACAATTGTTCTCAGGACCTTTCATTATTTTGTTTTATAAATCCTGGGTGCTTTTCAGACACAGAGGCTTTGGAGAGGGGAGCCTGCAAACAGATAATCACAAGACAAATTCAGCTTTAGCTTCATGTATGTTGTGCTCCATGGTATTTACAATAGCAGCAATCTGTTTTCATGACAGCATGTTTTTTGTAAATCTGAAGAGATAAACTTTCTCAGCTATTTATAAATCAGATGCTTACATTATGATCTCCTGCCAGGAATTCTGTTTTCTATTGAACTTTGCTGTGTTCAGTTTGACAAATCTGTTTGTTACTGTAGTGCCAAAGGTGAGGAAAACATACTGGAATCCTGTAGGGAAGATGGAATAGCTCTTTGTGGCTGGAACAGTGGTGTCCTGCCACTGTTGGAGTAAAGGGAAGTCAAACACCTTAGTATGAACACAGCCATGAGCCAACGCTCACAGACTGCTTCAGATCTGCCACTAACTTCCTGGGTGGTCTTGGAAGAGAGGTTTGCTTTGATAAACTAAATTAATATCACTTCTCCATTCTTTAAGAGTTTGGTGGTCCTCTATTGGATAATATATGTAGTTAAGAGAATTGTAAGTAGCATTTTTCCCGTTCCTTAATTTATTTTTGCTATTCGTCGTATAACTAAAAATTAGAAGCAAAAAGCAAGCTGGGTTTCATAGCTTGCAGGAAATGTATGACAATAAAAGAGAAATATGATTGGTTTTCAAGAAGCTCAACAATTTGTTGCACCATTCTCAAGATGTAAAATGCATAAAGTGAACAATTTGTAACAAATCATTTATAAGTTGAATAACACTTTTTTTAGATTCCCACAAATTGTGTAAGCAGATCACAGTTTTCTTAATGTGGCTGTTGGGAGCATTTTGCTGAACAATTTGTGCAATTCTTGGGCTGCTTGTCACTTCTGGGCAGTGCTTTTTAAACCACTTAAGCAGAAATTTCAGGTTCCTTATGCAGGTGTTGATAAGAATACAAGACCAACCATATTTGATGAGACAACAGGTCCATTTAGTTCAGTGGCCAGTCTTTCACAGTAACCAAAGTGGATGACTGATGAAGAATGTAAGCGGAGACAAAGCATATTTGTCAGGATTTTCTCAGAGCTTCCAATAGTTTGTGGCACTGGTATATACCTGTTCGGATGACAGGTACTTTGAGAATCATACAAAATATATTTAACCTTCACTTTCCTGAGAAGGACTTGGGGGTCCTGATAGATGAAAAACTTAACATGAGCCAGCAGTGTATGCTTGCAGCCTGGAAGGCCAAATGTATCCTGGGCTGAATCAAAAGAGGGGTGGCCAGCAGGGAGAGGAAGGTGATTGTCTCTCTCTACTCTGCCTTCATGAGACCCCATCTGGAGTACTATGTCCAGGCCTGGAGCACCCAGCACAAGAAGGATGTGGAGCTTTTGGAGCAGATCCAGAGGAGGGCCATGAAGATGATCAGAGGGCTGGGGCACCTCTCCTACAAAAACAGGCGGAGGGAGCTGGGCTTGTTCAGCCTGGGGAAGAGAAGACTCTGGGGAGATCTCATTGTGACATTCCAATACTTAAAGGGAGCTTATAAGCAGGAGAGAAATCAACTTTTACACAGGAAGATAGTGATAGGACAAGGGAGAATGGTTTTAAACTGAAAGAGGAGAGATTTATGTTAGATGTCGGAGTAGATTTTTCATTGAAAGGGTGGTGAAGCACAGGAATAGGTTACTCAGAGAGGTTGTGATGCCCCATCCCTGGAGGTGTGCAAGGCTAGGCTGAATGGGGCCCTGGGCAGCCTGATCTTGTTCTGACCTAGTGGTTGGCAACCCTGCCTGCAGCAGGAGAGGTTGAACTAGATGATCTTTCAGGTCTCTTCCAACCCAAGCCATTATATGATATGATTCAATGATACAATAGCATCTTTATCCAGTCTATCTAACAGCTATCCCATACAAAAGTGCATTTCAAAGTTTAAGAAAAATATACGTTGTGTATAGCCAGGAATTGGTAAGTACAGTTTATAATCAACATTTTCCTTATTAACTACCTTTAAAGCTTAACACATCCTTCTTGCCCATATGCACACACATACAAATTCTCAACTTTTGAATCTCTCTCTCTCGTATTAATGGAAAAAAGATGTTGAAGTTTGAGAGCCTAGGAGAAGTAAATTTAGAAAATCCTGCAGAAATATATGCTATTGCAATCACAATGGAAATATGGTTCTGTGAGTTCAATTGCATAGGCACTGAGACTGTAAACACAAGAACTAAATACTGTTCATAAGGCAGTACCTCAGGCTACACTTTAGGATTCCTTTAAAATCAGAAGGATACATGAACTTAGGAAATGAGGAAAGATCTGGCCACCTTCTTACATATTCCCATATTTCAGTAACTTACGACTGGTCTTTGAAATTTGGCAGAGCTGAGTCTAGGTGTAAGAGATTGATGGGAAACTTGACTCAACAACTCAGGCTAGAGAGGAAAGGTGAGGGAGCAGACTGGGTCCTGCAGAGGCAGGGCAGCAAGCTGTTCTACCCACTTCTTTTTATTGCAGCTTACTGAGGAGGGAGCTGCATGGCTTTGCAGAAAATTCCTGAATTTTCTGGAACCCCGCGTTGTGCAGGCACAGGGGAGTTGCCACCCCGGAGGCAGTCTCTGACCATCTGGTCTACATAAAGGCAAACACGTGTTCTGCTTTTGTCATTGATCCACCACCCTCAGTGGTCAACCTGCCACCCGTGGATGGAGCCTCTGTCGACCCACCACCCACAGATGAAAACTCCAGCTCAAGGCTATCCAAGGATGTGGTGAAAACCTATCTCTTCTGCTTTTACTTTCTTTTCTTTCCTACTTTTTTGATCTCTACTCATTAATTTTCTTTACTAGCCTATAAGTAAGATGCCTCTGCCAAAGTGCCTGTTTATCCATAATGCTGCTGCTTGTTGTTGTTAGAAGGTTGTCCAATTTTGCCTCGAAATTGTGGACCAATTGTGGTCATTGAAGTAAATAAATTGTTTTGTATTGTTCCTCTGAGTCGTTGTCTAACTTCGTCAGTCCCACGACCCCTGCTGTCCAGGGTATGCCTTATTCAGTGGGATATCAAAGATTCACCTTCCTCGCAAGCCACCGAGTGCGATGAGACACTGAGGTTGGAGCCTGACTTCCACTATGGAATGAATTGTCTTGAATTGCTAGGCTAGGTTGAGTTTTGAGCACTGGAAATCCCCACCGCGTTTTGCATTATGCTAAAATTTCCCAGCATTCCCTGTGCACCCAGCAGTCTTCTCAAAATCTTCCATCAACAACCTACACATATCCTCTTTTCATATCAGATACAAAGGATCTTTCCTTCACTCCAGTTTGCATCTTACCCTTGTAGCTACTAAAAGACCCACTGAAGTGCTTCTGTTGTTACGTCCCTTTAATCCAACACTTCATCTTCACAAGCCTATAAGGAAAGTCTTGCAAAGATCTGTATTAAACATAAAATCTACAGCTGGTTTCCTGAACATCATTCATTTTCTGTAGGGCACAGAGAATGGTTTTAAAGCAAAAGGAATGATTGTACCTTAGATGATAATTTTCCATTACATTTGTAAAGATGAGGAGAAAGGGGAAGCTGGGGGTCAGGAATTAAGGTACTGACATTTGTCTCTTTCTGAGTGCCAACCTCCTTGATACTTGTGTTAATAAAGGTAGAGTAGATTTAAACGTAACTAGAGGAGTCTGTAAGCAAGCTTTCCTTTAACTCTGGTGGATGATGCAGTATAAGCTCTTTCTTTGTATGTATGGTCTGTTTCTTCACAGTCCAGAGCAAAAGTAGGGAGTAGACTTTTTTTGACAAAGACTGCTAAGATATGGAAGGAGGGGAAAGTTTCTCAAATGTCTTCTCCATCTGTTTAGTGGTAATTGTATAGGATCTCTGTTTTTCTGACTAGGACACTTTTTTGGATCTCCCTTTTTGTGTGCTGCCCAGGAATGCATACTGTAGTACAGAGAATTTTGTCTAGTACCACAGCACTGATATTAGACAGGAGGCCTAAGGTCAAGCACTAGTTTTGCCCTCAGTCTGATGGATGTTTCTGAACATGTAGCTTAATTTCTGCTTGCCTTATTTTTCCTATTTCTAACAAGAGGACAGTAATATACTGCTTGCAAAACTCCTTACATACACTCATAATAGGAGAAGATACCCTCAATGCCACATATTCATGTTTCGTTTTAACGGATCGAATATGGAAAGGAAGGCTGAAATGATTTTAAGTAACAATAGGATTAATTGATTCACTGCTCAAACACATGACAGGGAAGCAAACAAACAAAATATATGCACAAGCTGAGAACATTCTCTGTAATTTAAATAATATTTTCTCTCAATTTTTAAGATTTCTACTATGATTTTCCACTGGCCATGACAAAGGAATGTTATCAAAATATTCTGATTGGCACACTTAATAAATCATGAACTATGAAGCATAAACCATATTTTAAGGACTATCTGTTAGTATTTCCAAGTATGAGCCCAGAGCATGCCAGAAACAAATGGAAAATTATTGTAATCAGATTCTTCAAAATTGTATTAGACTTTTTAATGAACAGTTTAATGTGATATGAAATTACTTTAATTCTGGAAAGTGTTGAGAGGCAAATGGAAAGAACAGGATTAATTTAGTTCAACTACAAGGAAATACTTTACAGACTTTTACCCTGTACTGAAATACTATGACTATGAACATGCAATTATAAAAAATAACTTAAACAATGATTGTAAATCATAATACTGATAATTTTATGGAAAATAACATTTGCTTACTCACAGATGTTTTGAGTAGTCACAAGCAATTAGTCAAAGTTGGCGTATGAGCAATATAATTCCTCTACAATTGTCAAACTCATGCTACAAGCCTGCCTTAAACTCTTCCTAAATACTGTAAGTGGTCTTACAGCTACAGCTACAGATTTCAGCTTTATACAGAGCACTCAGGAAACAAGACCTTAGCACTGTGCTAGTCCTTTGTGGAGTTGTGCAGGACAAGTATGGGATGCTCACTTCAAAAGGAACACACATCAGACTTCTAGTTACTATTTTCTTATCAAGGAGCAGACAGGGTTTCTCATTATTCAGAAGAGCAGGAGAACTTCACTGTGAGGTCACAAATACAAATGTACTCAATAAGTAAATAGCTGTCGTATTTCTGTGAGTTCTGAATATAGACTCATATTTCAAATGTAAATGCTTACCTTCTTTTACAAGTCAGGATTAATGATGCCTACAAATCTTGAACTTCATTTAGCCTTCTATTATGAAGTGGGTAGACATGTATTTTCACGAGACTGTCAAAGATTTAATTTAATTTGGTGAAGTTGTATTTTCCAAAGGAGAAAAGAGTGTATTGCATATCCTTGGACAATCTTGGTGCACTTTAAGGAAAAATGAAATACTTCAAAACAGAAACATCAAAAGACTTTGAAACAAAAACAGCTTCTCGTAATCCTGCATCCAAGGTATGTACTGACTTTGCAGAATCACTACAATTAATTATAAATGATGTATGAAATGAGTAATGCCTACCTAGAGACTACAACTAGTGCGTGCAATCACTGGCTGGCTGTGAAATGTGCTGTAATAATATGCTTAGACATGTCCAGAAAAACAAAAAAAAAAAATCAACATACCATTTCTAGACATTTCCCCCCCAACCCTCACTTTTACTGCTACACCATCCCTCTGCTTTTCCCCACGTTTCAGGGCTAGAAAGTCCTCCAGTTCCTTAGTTTTTACAAAAAGTAGTCATGATGATGATCGGCTACAATTCACAGGTGTTTTCAATGGGATGGCTGTGCAAAGTTCATCTGCTGTGAAAATATATTAAAAATACAGACAGGAATAGTATTTTTTTCATTCAAAGGCCCTAGAAGTATTTTAATATATGTGTTTAGATCACACTAGTTTTTGCTTCAATCTCTGATTACTTAAGAATTACGTTCCCTATGCAACACTGACTAAAGAAATGAGTCTACAAAGAATTCTATGTACTCTGTTAACATCCTACAAATCACCTTCTGTTAACCTCAGAGGGACTATTCACACACATAATCTCTTGAAGAATTAGGATTTGAAGTGCATACTTCAAGACAGATAAAGGGATATGGAGCCACGTGTATGACTGTGTAAAATTCTCATATTAAAAATCTTAATAGTTGGCTGACTCAGTGGACATGAAAAGCACAAAAATGAATCCTAGGTTATGTATCCACTTTGAGAATAAAGATGGAGCAAATTTTTACCATTCAGATCTGAAATTAGATGTCATTGTAATTTAATTTCCTATTTTTAACATAGAAACTTTTGTATTCAGACATTAAAAGAACTTTTATTTGCCACCCTGCTCAAAACCAACCTGATGGGAAAATGTTGTGCAGTAAAATATTGAACCTTACTTTCCACGCATCAAATTAGTAAAATTTGGACTTCCTGTATTTGAAATCAGATATTACAGAGAAAGATTTGACCAGTTCTACCAGGAGTCCACGTACTGTGTAACTGCAGAAAACCTGGATCAGACACTGTAATGTGCTCTGCACTTCTTTAGAATGCTAAATACAATCAGTGAAAACAGGCTTGATTAAATATAACCTTAGCAAAACATGTTTTGTAGAGATCAAAACTTTTATAGAAATGTTTCACTTTCAAGGAAAGTCTTTGTCAGAACTGCTGGTTGGTCATTAGCTCGGAGATAAAGAGAAGCACACTCAGTTGCCACACACATATTATATAGCTCGAGAGCTATGCAAAGTTGCTCTGTGCAGTGTACCCAGGAAAAAAAGTTCTTCAATTTCCTGAGTGAGGAAGAGCGAAGCCAGAAATCTGTGCCTGAAATGAGGTGGAGCAGACACTTGAATTTGTATGCCCTACCTCCTCAGATAGTGACCTAGCCCCTCAGAACATAAACATATCCAAGTCCATCTTTGTAAAAAAAATTCAAAAGATCTTCTCTCTCTCAGCAGAAAAAAAAAAAAATCAAGGCATCATAATTATCATAGAAATGAACTGTTTATTTTTGTCACCCAAGTGTCCTCCTATGCAATCAACTTTATTTAATAATATTCAGAGATTGGTGATATGGTTTGCACTTACATATAATTATAAGATTTTGAGGTGCTTTGCTGATAAAGATGTAGTTTGTAGAAGAGTGTAAAGGCATGTGTTGATAGACCATATGGTTTTGTACTGGAGCTCAAGATCCCTGAATGGATTCTTAAAATAACAACTTGACAGTGTAATAACTGTTAACCAACAGTGTAGCAAGGGAGCATGCTTAATGAAAATGTGAATACATCCACAGAGATTCCGCTTTAATCCTGCCTTGAAAATGAGTTTTTAAATGAGCTTCCAAGTCATTGATAATGTTCTTAAATTTCACTCCAGTGACTCTTTAGTTCTTAAAAAGATGGCTTCAGTTCTAGGCATGTGAAAAATACTTGCTCTTTCTCAATGATTAGAGAAAATATTGGCAATTGTTCTATACATAAAGTAATCCTTAAATGATTCTTGTTCAAAAAAAAAAAAAGAGAGAGAGAGAAAGAGAATAAAAAAAAAACAGAGCAGAAAAAAGCGGGAACACCACCAAGCACACAATCAGGTGCCAAACACTCTGACTCCCTAAATAGTGGGGTTGCCTGCTATGTTAGCAGTCATGGGAACCCTGCTCAGAGAAGGAGGAAACTAGAAATGTGAAGGAAGGAGCTGTGTGTGTGTCAGTACATGACTTAATGAATGATAAACTATGTGGAGATCATAGGACCACAGTCAGGGCCCAGGAATACCATAGTGCAGGCAAGAGCTGATTTTGTGGTTACAGAGCAGCATACAGAAATTATCCCCAAAACTGTGCTTGCCCTCATGCAGCATGGCTGCCCTGAGAACAGCACAGGATGAAGGTAACTAACAGCCACATTGGGCACCAAGAAACACAAAGCAAGAAAAAATAAACAAAACTCTGCTGACAAAAACAAACCCATCTTCCCCCTAGCTAATTCCCGATCATTTTTCTTTGTCCATACCCAATGAATCAAACAAATTCCCAGAAAATGACAGTTAATTACCTTCATGGTGAAGAAAGAAGAGATTTGTCAAGGCCATGCACAAGGTGCAAAGTGTATTTTTTTCTGCGACGTGTCTGTGGTGTGGACAATTCAGTGACACTTTCTAAGATTCAAGGATGAGGAGCAGGAGGCTGCAGTGCAGCAAGATATCTTCAGAAATATCTTCATTATTCCAAAACTCTGCAGTAACTGCTTCAAGTCAGATCTAGGGTCAGGCTAAAGTGATTCCTCAACAAAGTTCACTGTTCTCCAGTGCTTTAGAGCTGCAAGAGACCAGTCAAAACAGCATCTGAGTAGAAATGGACATACCAAGTTTGCATGCAGTTGGGAGGATATTCACATTGCTTCATTTCAGGAATTTCTCTTGGTTGCTTACTTTGAAGGCCAGTCTTTGCTTCTGGTGAGAGAGATGCCCAGTGTTCCAATGAGACAAATCCAGGTATTCTCAGTCACTTTCTGGAGGAGCCCTGCTTTCCTCACTGACTACCAAGATATTGTCAAGGACTACCAAGACCTGCGAAACATGGATGGGAACCATCAAATGATATGATATGATGCTTGGACTATTTTATTTTGTACACACAGCTAAAGAAACTGCATTCACCTGGAGAAATAACATTAGAAAAATTGTTTCAGAATTGCAATGTTTAAACATTTTCTTTAAAAAAAAAAAGAAAGAAAACCAACACAATTCATCTTTTATTTTCTGTTTTATTTTCTGAGTCTTTTTGCGCCTATTCTACTGTTGCTTTTTATTAAATTTCTCCCTGCACCCTCGTTCCTTCCTTCTTTGGCAGCCATCCCAGTGTAGGGCTCCTCGTGTGACACATGCAGAGGTTGCTGTTAACGTCTGTTTGCACTGGCACTGAAGTCACACAGCACCTCTGAGACAGCACACTCTGCAGGACAGCTGCAGTGTCTTATCAAGAAGCACTTGATAAAGTAAGCCTCTTTAAAAAAAAGCCACAGGCAATTATTTCTCTTGTTGCTTATTGGAGTGACAAACTTGGTAGAAGCCTCTCAGAGTATATTTCAGTTTAGTGAATGGGATATCCATGGATATTGAAATAAAAATTGGAAGATAGTATGTCAGCTTAGGCTGTGGTAGGATGTGTCACAGCACAGACTTGTGCAGAGATGCCACGGACTAGAACAAACCTCTCTGGCCACTGGCCTGGCCTCACTTGCTCTACTTCCTCCTGAAGAAAAATTCTTCTCTTCTATGTCACTGAAGGTCATTTGGTTTATCAGCTGTGACTGAACTAAATGCCTGCCAAGTTTTAATGAGGAATTTTCTAAAAGTTGTTTTAGGAAGGGAGTACTTCATTCAATTTAAGGGTGCCAAATAGTAATGAATTTATTAGGCAATGGTTAATTATCTATAGTCTCACTAAAAACTATCTCTGTCCATTTTCTTTTAGAAAAGAAATCTTGTCCTGGAAATAACATTGCTGCAAGAGTGTAAATATTACCTACTCTAGCCTTCTGTCCTCAGCCTGTGATATGCAGATAGCTCATCTGTGGTCACAGAGATACATCTGAGGAGATGAAGAGAAGCAATTTTGAAAACAAAGACCTTTGTCAGTAATCTAAAGATCTCTCTGCTAGTATCTGTGCCTTTACTGGAATATTTCTTTGAGTCACGTACTGGGAAAAGTTGGGAGTCACAGCCCTCTCTGCCTTCATGAGTATTTACCATGTTGAATCCTGAAATCTAAGTACTATATTTTACAGCTGACACGCAGATAGTGGAAAGAGTTTGAAACAAATGTAAAGGGGCCACCGGATTCCAATAAAAACATACTTCTCTTTTTCAAGAGCAGACAAGCAAAGACTTCCCATATCTAGCCTTTCTGACTGGAAACAGGACCCAGCTTTAACATTTTTGTGATCCTGTGTCTGGCACATACTTCCAAAGTCTGTAACATTTTTATCCCTCATGCTGAAATTTATCAGTCCCCAGAGGTGATTAAAAACAAGGCTTGGTAAGGAGCTACAGGTTATTCCAAAATTTGACAAAAAGAGCATCAAACTTCAGCCATAATCTTCAACAAAATAATCAGTTTTACAAAATACAATATTCTCTTTTGAAGGCTGAATTGTCTTGGCCAGAACTATACCCTAAAATGAGAGCCTAAGGTGCCTTTCTTGGCTCTGCTATTGGTTCAACCTTCGTCTTATAGCAAACCATTTAACTTTTCTGTGCTTCCATCTTCTCCATCTGTGAATTCCACACATCAACTATTTAGGGTGGTAGTCAACTTGTAAGTAATGAGCAAAACTGGTCTAAAGATTGTTGAATGATCTTCTTACTGTCCAAGAAAGATCTGCCATTCAAAACAGTTACACCAGAGCCACAGCAGCAGGAACAGCAACAACCTGGATGAGATCCTCACATCCCAAAAGAGACCCAATGTCTAATGTTATGGTGAAACTTCTCACAAAGAAAAGTAGTGTGGCTCCTCACCTGCCAGAGCCCTGAGAGAAGATGGCTTGAAGGAGGAAACACAGAGTCCGAGTCTCTATTTTATTTGATTCAAACTTCAGTGACTATTATCTCAAACTATTGTTATTGTAGAGTGACTTTCTCCACAGGAGTGTGCTTTCCTTTTTTAGCTTCGTAGTTCCCTGCCACAGTTACAGAATGGTACATATCATTTACAAAGTTTCTAATGAAACTGGCTTTCAGCTAGAGAATACATAAACAAAATAGGCAAAGATTATAAAAGAAATGAGAAGTCAAATTCAAAAATGGAGAAACCAATCCATAAATAAAAACAGAGCCAGATATCGCAAAGCTAAAAGGAATCCAAACATCATCCTTCCAAACATTCATATGTTTATGAATTTGAAAGGTGTGAAAGAGCTGAAACTGAAATCTGAATAACATTGAACAGTACTAACTCTAAAAACAACATCTTAATTTACCTTTGAGAAGAAATATAAATGCTGAAGTGTACGATAAGCATTATTTTTCTTTGTACAGATGTTAGAGGAGCCATGTTAAAGCGTGTTGGGTGACGAGCTGGCTGCTGCTATATCACAAACCAGCCATCACCCAGGCTGTTGAGAGTGTTGCCCGGTTTAAACTGAAGCATTTCCATGCTATCAGCCACAACTAGAGGGAGTTTATTTTAGCACAGCTATAAAAAGAAAAAAGGTGACTAGTAGTCTCTTGGCTCCCATTTCTACAGACCAAAACTAGGTCTTTTTCTACCACTCCACCTCTAGATTACCCTTTATAGTCAGCGGATGATAGAGGTCATCTCATACAAAAATACTTTTGAAATTGTTTCCAGGACTCATGGTAAGGAGGCCTGCTTCTCCTCAGTGGCTTCGAGGAGCAGCAAGACTGGCGAGGCTGGAGGCCAGCACCAGGCTTCTTCAACCAGCTGAGCTAAATCCTGCTAGCAGTGTTTTGAAAAGTACAAGTGGCTGCTTAGCCCCTGCAAAATTCTGGAGGCAGCACAATGACCCAGCTACCTGCTTTGCCAGGCTGAGCTCAGGATTGGTGCTGGGTAAGGAGAAACCTACCTCACCATAAGCAGGTGTCTCTTCTTGGTGGAAAAGATTAGAGAGGCACATGCCAGTCCAATCCTTGAATTTTGTCTTCATCACATAAGGAAATAAGAGCATTTGTATCTAATGCATGGCAGTTGGGCTAGGATAACTGGATTAAAAGGGAGTTACATTGTGGTAGGCTTGCACTTACAGATAATCGTTATTAATACAGCAATATTCTGTATTTTCATACTATATATGGAGTACAGATGGATATTTTTAGTCCAAGCAAATTGTTTATTTGACGAAGAAAATTTGTTCTAGGTTGAGCAAAACTATTCATAAATTTTTGCCAAGTGCAGTGAATAGTTTTAGCCAAAAAAGTTGGGGGCTTTTTTCTTTTTATGTTACAATAGTTCATTTCAGCTTATTTCAAAACAAAATGTTTTGTTTCAAAACAGTTATTTGAGATCAAAGATACCTAGATTGAATACAAAAATACAATAAAAACAAAATAAAATTAAAAGACTCTAAACTAAAGCATTTTTAGAGGCAGAATAGAATGGTTCATTTGACTTCAGATAAAGTTCTGGGAGGGGGGGGGGGGGGTGTTTTTTCAGATCAAAAAAGAAAAGAAACATTCATTAACTATTCACTCAACTCTAATCTGGAGGTTTGGTTCAGCCAGTTTTCAACAGAGTAGCCAGCTGCAGGGTTCCAATCCAAACTGGAAATTCTCCATGCTTTGGGGAGTAGGAGGAGAGACGACAGGAGGAAGCAAGGGGGAGAGAAGGTGCTGGAAAAACCTAAAAATGACAAAGAGTAAAAGCCAAAAATAAATGTTCTGATTTTAAGGAGAAACTTGTCAGCACCAAGTTTCCTAAGAGTCACTTATGTGAATAGTACAAACCACTGATAAAACTTATACTGTCAAACGCATAATAACAAATAGCATCATGTAGTACCTTGAAAACTGCATAGATGGGAATGATTTTTAATTAAAGACAATTTCAGTGAATTACATACAGCTGCATTTGAAAATACCTCAGATTTTGGAAAAAAAAATTGAAGAAGTAAAAGTAATTAATACAATAATAAAAAAATCTTTCATGCTTTTACCTGTTAATTAGCATAATAGTAATAATAACAACAATAATAAAAGATTTCCTTTTAAATTAACTTTTCTGTTCTATCTCTGTTTTTTAGGAACTATTTTTTTCTGGTCCAGCAGCTGCATTCCCTATCACACTTTGTCACATCATCAGTCATACAGCTACTGAAGTCAACTCCCCCTCAACAGAAAGGGACACTTGTGAGTTTATATTACTGCCATAAATTTTTTGGCAGTAAATTTCTTTACAAATAATCCCATATTCTCGTGTATACAGTGCACAAACTGGCTAATAAAATGATTTCTACTTGGGGATTTGTGGAATGCCTCTATCTTCAGTCAAATGTGTAGACAAAAGTATCTTATAAAATGTACTGGAAAGTTCATAAGTTTCAGGATTTGAAGGAAATACTCCACCTGTTGAGAAAAATAGATCAAAAAAAATAAAAGTTCTCCAAGTTCACGAGAATCACGAGCCAAAGAAAACCTTAATCAGTCAATGGAGAAAATCAAGTAGTTAAGAGTTGGTCTTTTGGGGCTAGCAACACTTGAAAAAAATAAATTATGAAATAATAAGTTAATTGTGGTCTTAGGGTTTGCATTGAGAACACGAGCCCATGCTTTCTGCCAGCCTCCTCCCCCTGAACGTTGTGTCTGGAGATGCTTGAAATACATTACAGCACAAAGCTGTAAAGCTCTTTGCTGGTCTTTCTTGTCTTAGTTTTGGGCCACTTCTCATCTGTACTCCAGTCTCTTAATAATCCTTTGGCAGTGACAACTGACTTTGAGTGAATTTAATGAGCTTTTAAAGCACAAAAATAACAATCGTGATAAATTTTATTTTTTAATCACTCTTCAAACACAAAATCAGTATTCTTGTGAAAATACTGAACTCGGTCTTTGGACTTCCTCACTGTCTTGACCATTCTCTAGGACTGAATGAATAGTGAGGAAAATTGTTTTAGTGACTTCTAAACGTAATTAGTGCATGTACCTTTTTTCATTCTGTTTTCTCATGTAATCAAGATTAGAAGGAAGGATGAGGATTCATCTCACCAAGCCTCATATATCTAAAAGCAGCCAAATCAGATACTTTCACCTAGTGTATAGGTCTGCTGCAAAAAAAAATTGTGGTTTTCCCCACAGACTATTAGTAGTAATGATGAAAAATGAGAGCAAAGTCAGGGGTAGAATGGAGTCTTGAAGGTAAGAAAAGCTTTGACTTTAGGTAGGGATAAAGAACAACCAGTTAAAGAAACTTAAAGTACAAATTGGTTTATATTTAAAGTTTCAATTATGTAGTTTTTAATTAGTTTTAATTGATGTGGTAGAAATACTTCAGATGTGATGAAAGGGAGATTTATAGTATAGGGAGGTATAGATGCATACATTTAAAAATTTAGGGAAAAATCCTTCCTCAATGTAGGAAAAAACCTTCTATATTTTCTTCACAATGTTTAAATGAATCGAGCAGAGCAGGTACCAGACTTCTGGTCACTGAGTTTACTGAAGGCCTGAAATTAAAGGTATGCCCAAGTACCTTGAAGAGTCAGTCTTGACAAAAACAAACATTTCTGAAGAAAGGTAAGAAGTTACTGCAAATAGCATAGCAGCCTCAGAAATGGAAGGAAAACACACAGAAGCACCTGCTCTTTGGTGCACCTGAATTCATTGCAGAGGACAAGCAAAAGCCAAAAATGTCACAAAAGTGCTCTTCTAAGGCTCCAGGTAATGGTGCTACTCTTTTTGCTTTATCAGCATCATCAGGACAAAATTACCATATGTCGAGTAAACCCAATTAATGTCAGCTGTGACCTTCCCAGGCAAATGTCATTAAGCTGAGAAGAGAAGGGAGTTGCATTCTCTCTGCATTGGCAGCTCCAGCACACAGTTTGCTGTGTGTCTCTGTCCCGTGTCCCAGACGCTGCAGACTTGTTGCTGTCTGATGGCAGCGGTTTGCTGAGCATTCCACCATGCAGCCCCAGTGTTTGCTTTGTTACCTTGGGGAATTCAGCTGTGCCAGTAAATTGCAGTTTAAGGATGCCTGCCATTTAGCTTAACAAGAAGTCACTCGTGCAATATACATCTCTTTCTCCAATGAAGTATATTTTCTAAATATTTTTTTCTTTCTCTCCTAACCATTAGAGTATGATTGTCTGCTAATTGAGTCCTAATCCCTTTATCTATTGAAATTCATATTTTTAGCTGTTTGGCTACATTTAAGATGAGTTAGAACATATATCATCTGACACACAAACCATGCTAACAGCACACTGACTGTCCACCTATTTTATTGTAAAGATATTCACCAAAATTTAATCTTTTCAGCTCTCCGGTTGAAGGAGAACATACAGTAATTGACAGAATTGTAAAAAGCAAACAAACAAAAAAACCTTCTATGTTAATGAAGTAGAAATTACTTTTTTGTGTGTGACGAAAAAAATCCTAATAAAAATCAAAACTGAGACTCTATATCCTTTGATTTTTCTTCAAAATGTGCAGATGCACAGCATGACTCTTAAGAAAAATACAGAGAAAGTAAAAATCTACCAAATGAGTATGAGCATCAATGAAAGTTTGTTACTTAGACTACAGTCTGTGAGGCATTTGTGGTCTAAAGTACATCAGAAGATTGTCCGCAAAATGACTACAAACAAATTAGAACAAAATGACAACAAAAACTATGCACACAAAAGCAAACAAACAAAATGTGGTGGAAGACAAAAGTAATAAACTAACATTGAAAGGCTTAGCACTATTTACATTTCATTGTAAATAAAAAACATTCCAAAGCAGCATAAGTAAATATGATGGCCGACTTATTGCTGAGGGAAAGGCTTAGAAAAGTAAGAAAAGCTCTGAGACTAAAATTTAAAGGTCAGAGCTGCCAAGCTGCTGATTTCTAGCAGACTCAGTGCTCCCACCCTGTAAAGCAAAGAGTGGCTCTTCTTCAGGCTGAAGACTCCAATGGGCTGACTTGGAATCCCTGCCTAGGTGTTTCCATGTGCACAAGCTGGAGCCTTCATTCTGCCAGGATGAGAGTCCTGTGTCCTGCTGCCCATGAAGCCACCAGTATGGGACTGTGATGTGGCCCTGAAATGAGGCATGTGGGGTGTCTGGCCCCCACCATACACTCTAGGGGTTCCAGAGATCAGGGTATGATGAGCCCCACTGCATCCTCCCTCCACATGCCTTCCTCTGTGCTCCTCGGATGAATCGTGTGTAAGGAAAAGATCTGGTTCTTGCTAATAATAGCCAGAATCATCCTTCTGGGAGTAGAGTGGTTCCATTAACTCCAGCACAACGGAATACGGGAACATAGGGTCAAGCTCAAAAACCGAAAGAAATTTTAATATCTCATTCAATTTCTCCTTTTGTGCTGCTCGTGTGCTCTCTGGACAGAGGAAAACTGACTGTTTGTGTTTCTAATCAGTTTCTACTCAGTTTCACTTTCTAGCTGTCATGAGTGGTCACAAAAGTAGAAGCGGAGTATTTAAATCCCATGTCAGCAAGTGTAAGTAACTATAATCCATTTATCTGTAAGACTTTTCCTTCCGAATAATCTTGTTCTTTTCTGGTCTGTAATCAATCACAGTCACAAACCTTCTACTTAATGCAGGGTTCTTTTTTTTTTCCCTGAGGAAAGGCATCCAGGGTTTTATTGTTTTGAATAATTGCAGGTGATGAGAATGCAAGAGGTGAGAAAGATTTGGAAATTCCTGTTTTCTGAGATACACTTCTATAAATGCTTGCCATAGTTTGGAACAGGAAAAGAGTGAGTATAAAGGGAAAGTAAATAGAGAAAAAGCAGATTCAGTAAGAGTTTCCTCTAAGTTTTTACTATCGGTGGCCACATGTCTGGAAAAGCATCTGGATCAGGAAAATTTTTAAGTGTGTGTGTACGTGTGTGTTGGTAGATGGCATTTCATTCTGAATGAAAAAAAGCATGCATTTGGGTTAAAAGAACTGAATATCTTTATTTTTAAGTGCTTTCTCCTCTTCCTACACAGACATTTTTGGCAACGCACCTTCTGAAAAACTTGGCAAAAAATATTTCAACCCCCTTCCACAATCCTGAGACTAAAAAGATTTAAAAGAATTTTCTGGAGTATGAAAATATCCAAAGATCACTCTTAGGAAAGCAAAAAGTTCGAAATGTCACTTATTTTCAGGAGACAGAGATTGCTTCATGAACACGGCTAGGTTTGATTGATTTCTTGTTGTCTGAAATGTTATTTTAAGCAAATGCCTGGGTGTCTTTGAGGTAGGCACAGTGGAGAATAAAAGAATGACACAGCATATAAAAATGGTGTATTTCGTGTTAATAAATAAAGACTTTGCTGTTTTTCTTAGGCAGACTTCCGTTGTGCTAATAAATTCAGAAATAAAGCAGTGTGATGGAGCTAAAAGCTGTAAAAAAATAATTTAAAAAAAAGAAATCTGATGGTAGCACTTGTCCCAGCAACTCAGCAGTTTGATAACACAGCTTTTGTAATCCATGAGCTCTAAGAGCAGCTCTGGGATTTAGATGCAGATCATGCAAATACTGACACATGTACTTATCCTAAAGCCTCATAAGCCAGAGGTCCCAAGTGTGCCAGATTTTACAGTCTCTGCCTCCACTTAGTGATGACCAGTTCTGTTCCACTGAATGCTCAAAATTAACCATTGTTCTAGCTGTGAGTGAAACAGAAAGAGAAGTCCTGCCTCTGTGCTCTAGGGTGGAATTTGTGCTATTACTAAATGTCTTCAGCCCTCCTTTTTATAATTCTGGGTGCTTCAAAGCCTTCAGAGAAGCCTGAAGCTGAAGTGCTGAAGACAGGAGGCCCTCCTGCATATTCACATTTTAAAAACTTTTTAACTGAGGGACTCTGCAAGTCTAGCAATGAAGGTACCGCCAGAAGTGAGACAGCTTTACTGGGCTGCCTTGTTCCTCAGAATATTTGTGCCAACATGTGGCATAAATCTCACCTTAACATCAAGGGTTGTCCTACACTTCTATTCATTGTGTGGAGGGCAAAGGTATTACCAGCTTCCAGTGTTTCACTGCTGTGAGACGTGTTTGAGACATCAGTGGAAATACGTGTCACTTTTCTCCATCTTGCAGCTACAACACTATAAAACACTGTACGAATTGTGGGGTTTTCTTTCCACTCAGCAGCTGTTATCTGCACTGGGAATCAAAGGAGATCAAGTTCAAACCATGAAAGAAAGCAAAACAAAGCAAAATTTAGCATGCTTAACTGAGTGATCAAAAAGTAATAAAGTCTAAATAATGTTCACATTATGGCAAGAACTACCACAAAACACTGAATTTCCAGGTTTCCATTATTGACTTGCATTTTGCTGAAAGACAGCTTGAGTAGGACTTGCAAAAGAACTTAAACAATGAACGCTATTTTGACCATATAACAAGAAACAGAGATACGCTGATAAGAGGCCAATATTAAAAAGACTGTAGGGATGTCCTAAAATTGAATTAATTCTTTGAGAGAAAGGGTGTGAGGCAGAAGACCTGAAGAGAATTAAGGAATACAAATAGAAACGATTGTATCCAAACAAAGCTAAAATGTAGTGAGCATGAATCAAGTAACATCAACCTCAGAACACTGAAAGAATTCGTACTTGGAATTGAAATTCCTGTGGGAGGGTGTTAAAAAAGAAATGGCTGTGGCAGAGTTAGGTGCATACATTCTCGCCTTGGACCAGGACTGAAGAGAGAGTAAAACCCAGCTAGATATATCAGCTGGACCTTAAGAGGTATGAAGAACTGTAGAACAAAGCTCAGAGGACAAAATCATTACATTCAGGGGTATACCTGAAAATGTGTGGGGATGCACAATGTGGCTTTCATTAGAGTGATCACATCTGTCAAATTTGATAACTGTCTTTGGTAAAGTCGCCACATATTGCAGGTACAAAGAATTCAGCCTCAGTCAGGCACTTTATACCATACCGCTGAAGTTATTAATTCATTTGGAGGAGGGAGAATTAATACTGAAGAAGTATGGTATGCATAAGGGACTGGCAGGCAGAGAAATGAGGTCAGGTTGCTCTCAAAGAGGTGTTGGGCTGGAGAGAGACTGCAAGTTGAATTTCTCAGGGATTTGTCTCAAGCGCAGTCAATATTTCCATCAGCACAGAGGAGGTTCAGAGCATCAGGCAGGCAGAACTGAGAGTTGGAGCAATAGAAATGGGATAAATTTCAACAACATAAACAAAAGGCTACGCAGATGATAATTGTTAACAGAAATCTCTGCCATAAGCTGAAGGGTCTCTACAGACAAGAAGATGCATTTGATTTTGTTAGCTGACCACATTAGGACAATGGCAGTTACCAGAATGAAAAATGCAAACGTGATGTTAGACTTAATGGAGAGCAGCTTTTCCAGAAGAATGTAGCTAATCAAGGCACTGATGAGTCTTCATACACAATATTGTATACAACTTTGGCATTCAGAAAAGCTGATGTCAAACTGGGGCAGGTGCAGGTAAAAGCTCTAAGGGAGAAATATAAATTCTGTTGTGCAAGAAGAGACTGGGAGGACCTGGTTTGAATAACCTAATATAGTAGTCCTGAACATGTTCGTAGCCCATAAGTGTACCAGAGGAAAAAAAAAAAAAAAGCATTAATGAAAGAGGGAGAAGAATAAAAAAATCTGTGCAAATTGTCTATGGAGAAAAGTACACTATTACAGCCTTATGGTGGAAGAAGTAGAAGCAAAAACACTAGCAAATTTTCAAATGGAATTTGATCAATTTATGAGTGACATAAGGACACCTGAGACAGAAGAGGACCAAATGCAATGATCCTTTCACTACCGTGTCTAGCTGCACTGCTCTCTTCCAGCTTCAACCTGGCGAGCTCAGAGGTTGAGAGGTTTGCATTAATCACAGGAGTAGTTCTACTGAAGGGAAAGAAAAGAAGAAAACTGAACAGTTCTGAAACATTGCCAAGGATTCGGAGACATTAAAATAGAAACCCAGGAATCTTTCCAAGGTTTTATGTGACCTAGTTCAGCAGTTATGGTTCCCTCTCCCAGCACACACATCTTAAAAAAAGACATAGTAGAATTGAAGAAAAAGTAGAGAGGGAAGTGATGGGACTGATCAAAGGTATGTAACAACTTCCAGGTGAAGAACAATTAACTGCACAAAGACTCTTTAGCCTCTAGAGAGACACCTGAGGAGAGATACATCATAGAGATAAATATACAGAATCACGCAGTGTGCAGAGCAGCTGCACAGGGAGCATCTGTTTACTGTGTGGAACCAAGAGGATGTCAAAATGACCCATAGGGCAACAGATTTGAAAAGCACAAGGCAGATGTTGTGGAGCTCCCTACTGCAGGGTGATATGGATATGACAGGACAAATCCTTAAACCAAAAATGCATCGCATTTGGCTGTGTTGCTGAAGCACAAACTGTGACAGTATGTGAAAGTATTTATTGGCAGAATCATTATATTGTCCACTACCATCTTCTGTTTGCCTCTGCCAGAGGCAAGATGCCAAGGCTAGATGGACTTTTGGTCTGATTTGGCATGACTTGTCAGTTCAGTGGGCATAGAGTATGCCATAGACAGACCAGACGTCACGTTCAGGATCAGCCCTGTTTCCTGGCACGATCACACAGCATGGAGACCTAAGGCCACTCCTGTCTGCACGCACCTTGTCTCAGGGCCAGGTATGCCTGGGCCAACTGGCTGTGGAGACAGAGGGCAGGCAGGAGCTATCAGATAAGGTGTTTGAGTTTTTTGAGCAGTACAGCCACAGATGCTGAACACAAGACACATTCAACAGCTCTTTGCAAATTGTGCTGTTGGAGCACAGCTGAGAACATTTGGAGTGCATCTGCAAGCACGTTTGCTAAAATGCTGACACCTGGTTCCTACCATGTTTGTAATGGTGACCCCATAAAAAGGCTGGGGGCTTCAGTTTCTAGTAGCTAGTCCATATAAGGGCAGTTGAGGCTCACAGAGTATTCATGACATCAGATTTAATCAGTTAACAGGGAGGAGTATGCTAAGATTTATTCCACTTTCTTACCATTTGCATGGAACTCAGCATACTTACACAGACACAGAACTGGAATTAAGCCAGATACCAAGAATTAAGAAATTAGAATTAAGCATTAAGCATTAATTAGAATTAAGCATTAAGCATTAATTAGAATTAAGCATTAAGAAATTAGAATTAAGCATTAAGCCAGATACCAAGTTTATGTTAATTGCCAGCATGAATCAATGCAATCTCCTCTCCAAACCTTCCATTCTTGCTTTGTTCCTCCTCACATGATTTGCTCTATTACACAACGTTTCAGGCACTCTATTTGCCTGTAAATAACAGGCGAGAGTAAAATAGATCTTGGAGACCACACTACTGCACCGTGTTTCCAAGTTCCTCAGTAAGGTACACAAGCTGGCAATGGCCCAGTTTCTTTCTGGGGTGAGACCACATGCATGTCAGCCGTCCCCATGCCTTGGTGCTTGCCAAGCACCAGCCCAACATGCTCTGCAAACAGAGCTCTCCCACCCAGCCTGCACTCCCTCTCAGCCCGTGCTCAGGGGCACAGCTAGAGCCAAAACGGCCAAGCATAAGCAACATGATTCCTTTTATGCTTTAAAGCTGCCTAACATTCAGCATTGCAATAGTTCAGCTAAAGCTATGACTCACTCACATGTTTAAAGTTAAGCATGTGCTTAATTAATTTGCTGGCTAGGGGCCTACCAGCACAGTAGCTGTTACCTGAACACCTTACCTACTGCTCCTCTGTGAACTGCCTGCTCTTTTTTGTGGTCTGAGTCTTCTCTTTCCCTGTGCACGAAACCAAAACATCCTCCTCTGCAGCTAGGTGACCCAGGCTGCCATAAGTAGTCTGACAGCTGCCCCTGGGTAGGCCACCAGGCCTGCGTGTCCTGCCGCTGGTCCTGGATGGGGATATCCAGGAACTATCCTTACTGTTGTAGAAATGATAGATGTCATTGACGCATCTCCTGGTTCCTACCCACCACTGTGAGCACTTCTCAATTCATGCTAACATTGTTTTGAGGATTTTTCCCATCCTCTTTCTTTTAATGGACTGCTTTGCTGTAGCAAAATACTCATTGCCTTGTTAGAGCTGCTTTCTCTAGCAAGGAAAAAGAGTTCCCTCTAGCCACCAGCTTATGTAACAGCACCTATGCTTCCTGCACGCAACACTTACCTTTAAATGAGGGTTTATGTTTATGCAGCAGTAAAACTGTAATCTGAACATCAGTGACAAGTCTACTGAATAGTTACTAAACTTCTAAATTGTTGTATTGATTTTTCAGTGGGAAGGAAAAACAAATGTATCTGGGGGCAGAGAGAATGCCATCCTGAGACAAAAAAATATTGGCCATCGTAATAAACTCAAAATGTTTGGAATAGTTTAGGATAAAACATTCATTCAAAAATACTTTTCTGTTTTTGGGGAAAATCCAACATAGTGAAATAAGTCTGGGAAAAAATATCCTGAGATCAGAGCAAGAAATAATTAGCTTGCAACAGAATTCAGAGAATCGTCATTTTAGTTCCCCAAATAGATTCAGGATTTGAAAATATTTTTATTTTGTTTCTGTTTGTTTTATATGTTTCCCAAGGTACTAACTTTTGGTGTTAAGTCTTGCTTAAAATCACCTTGTCAGGCCAATTCAGTGTTCAATGCACTCTTTAGTCCACTTGGAGTATTAGAGCAGACCAGAAAAAGCAGATCAACATTCCATGTAAAAATGATGCTGAAATATGCATGAGCCCTGCCAAACCAATATGGCTATAAAAAATTTCTATCAAGTGGTTGAAGCAGACATGGTGTAGACACCTCACAAACAAATCAGTGACCATGTTCAAACACTACTCAGCTGAAGGCTCTATCCATAAACCGCTATCCAAAAATATTGAGGAAATGAGGGTGGAATAAGTGATATCAATATGGGAGTGTGGGAGGTAGAACAGAGGAAAAAAATCAATTTGATGTAATATTGAAACAATAATACCAAAGTGAAGTGAAAACTAGAATAATATACAAAAGTGAAGTCAGCAATCACGAAAAATATCACTGTGAGAGCCTGAGAAAAGACTAGAGAGAGGAAAAACAGAAATGATTGCTGCAATAAGGACAGAAAAGCACAAGAGAAATCAAATCTGACATTAATTGTAAGACTGCATAGGACTTTTTGCAACTATGGAAAGATATACTTTGCTGTGGGTTGCATACTCCTTTCAATATATGCCTGATGTTTTTGAAAGTTAACTACTATTTATTATATCATATTATTAAACCAAAGAAGTAAATGTGAGAAAGGAGAATTAACTCTCAGGACAGTGGAAAATGTGCATCAGTATTTGTCATCATATTGGTCCAATATTCATTTTCCACGGGAACTAGATTTTCATTAAAAAATAACAAAATATCCATGTCAGATCTTAATCTCTGCTAGAAACCCCATGCTGCTCAGAGATGCACCCGAGCTGTCTATCTGCACTCCCACTTTGGTTCAATGCTCTCCCCAGGCTCAGACACCAAGCTTGAGAGTCTCTAGCAGTTTTAACAGAGACTATGTTGTCAATGGTGTTTCCATTAATATTTTTTTAGAGGTTTAGGGTTTATTTAAGAATGATTTTGTGTGTCAAAGTAGTAATTTACGCAGAAGGTGCTGAGTGGTGCCACACAGTTGCCACTGGGTGCTCCAGTGCCTGGTTCCCAAGGCTCTTAGGGGAGATATCCCTTCTTCTCTGGTGAGATGCAGCCAGGGCTGTGGTGGGATGTAGTGGGTTTTTACCAGCGCACAGCAGGTCTGCACAGCCAGTGTGCGTTTAGTATCTGCTGGCAAGCAGAACAAGAAGAATAAATGTACCAAATATTGGCTGAGTTATTTTTAAAAGTATCATTACAGTGCTCATAAAATCTGTTTCCTTGCTGAAGAAAACCCTAAATTGGTAATTGCTGGATACTAGGATGATACACCCACTGCAGTATCATATTGTACTTGGTTTCTTTCAACATATAGGGTTATATCAATCTTCAATGTGGCCCAATTTTTATCCTATTAGGGTTTTTGGACATATTTCTGCAACTGACACAAGTATTTTCCACTGAGCGTTAAGAAACTTGCCTTAAAAATGTTTTTTTTTTTATCAGTCATGTTAAAACAGGAGTATCCTTCAGAAACGAGATAACAAATCACAATTAACTGACTTTACTTGAATACATATTTGCTAGAAATGGCCTGTGAGCAGATGATAAATTTTCAACTACTTATAAAAATCAGAGTAAGTTCAGATAAATATGTGCACAATGAGAGAAAGAAAAAATGATCATGCAAATAAGCCATTCGTTTAATGCAATTTATTTATGCACCAAGCATTATTAAATGTGCAGCTGATGTATTAATGGAGTTAATATCACTGTCTTCTTAAGAAAAAAACTGTTGATATAAATGGGGTAAATCTCCATTAAATCTTCACGTGGCACAAACTTGCTACTAAATGGATGACCAGCTCTACTTCTTCCATGGACATGTATGTTTTTTGGAGGACTTTCATATTTGAAATACACACTAGACCATTTATCTGGGGAGAAGTGGGCAGAAGACTAAAAGAATGTCAGCAAATTAAGTCAGAGAGAAGAAGTTCATGGAAGAAAATATCTGCTTTATCTATTTGAACCAGCAATCAGTCTACAAATGCTATTTCATTTTAGCATAGACTTTTTCTGTGACATTTTAAAAATATTTTCATAAAATACACTTCAAACAGATTATATAGGTTGCAAATAAAGTCATACTAATGTTTCATTAATAACCCTAATGAAAAACACACAAAAAATGCAGCCAATAAATTTTTATTTTTTAAAGCTATCTAAATCTGTTTGAAAAACTATTTTCATACCTGTTATCTGTTTCACAGTAATGTCACTCAAGCCTCCTAAACGCTTGATAGAGATTCAGTTGACATCTATAACAATAAAACAGTTAAATTTAGGCCTTCTTAGATATTTGGTCTTTGATATGGTTATACCTTAATTTCTGGCCAGGACAGAAGTACGTCCTTTGAAGACAGACTACCATAGCGCAGGTCTCTCTGCTGGAACACTTAACTCTTATGACCTCTACCACTAAAATTGGACACAACTGCTGGTCTGGTTCACAAGAGACAGCTCCAGTGTTCATTATTTTATGAAGTGGAATACAAACGATACCTTCAGATGAGCAGCAAAATTTCAGTCATAGCGGATTCCAATAAATACCTCCCTCTTTCATGTGCAATGTTCAAAGCTTTGTAAGTCTGGAAAGCTCAGTAGAGTCAGCCAGGTTCAATTCATTAGGACACATCTTAACTGGCAGCTTGTAAAATAAACCTTGTTCCCCAGCTCTTCCACCTCCTTCAAAAAACATAATGCAGCCCTGACAGAAAGCTGATAACTTAACCATGCAAAACAAAACCTAAAATCTGCAGACAAGCATTTCACTATGTGCTGAGCCTGGAGAGTGGAAGGAAAATACTGTAGCATTGTCCTCTACTCACAGAACTTTGTGGAGAAATCATCCAACAGAGTAGGAAATGTATTCATGACCTCCAGATTCTCACTAAAGCAGGGGCAGGAGGTGTCTTATCAATCACAGAATTGGTTGCAAAGAGTTATTCCACATAGGAAGGAAAGATTCATTGTCCTGTATAGCTGCCTACATCTATTCCTCCCTAAAGACACACGCTCCTGACATTTTTTCTTCTTGTATTTCAGACTATTTTAAAGCTAATCCCTAATTTCAACCTACAGACTTGCATCTGCTAACTGAAGTTAGTGAAGCACTTCCAGAATGAGTGAAGTGACAGTTAAAAGACATACATAATTGCGTCATATATAAACATTGTCCTAGGCAAACCC
The DNA here is from genome assembly GCA_013396635.1 of Penelope pileata. Classification (NCBI taxonomy): domain Eukaryota; kingdom Metazoa; phylum Chordata; class Aves; order Galliformes; family Cracidae; genus Penelope; species Penelope pileata. The sequence continues at coordinate 44,649 of WBMW01000361.1, read as the reverse complement.
ACCCTCTTGACATACAGCAGGGGAGTTCCCAGAAGTGGTCCACACAGGGGTTTGGTGTTCCTTCAATCATTTTCTTGGTCAAAAGTATCCCAAAATAAGATGTCAGGTGATTTACTGTTGCTGTATATTTCTTTAGAATATTGACTTAATACTTAGAGTAAACTTTAGGATTGGACCTGCTTTGATAAAACCATGCCTTGTAAAAGAGGAGCACTTTGGCTCTTCAGAATATCAAAACCACATTTGCATGCTATTACCCTAATCCTGCAGAACTCGAAATGCAGTGGTGGTGAAGCAGAACTGTTTCCACTTCTCTGTGCAAAATTCATACAAACATGTCCAGGGCAGAGCTGGGGGCTTCTGAGGCTCATGAAGTGCATGGTCTGGTCTAAACTAAATGCAAGGGCTGGAGATGAGGCAGGGGGAGGTCAGCAGTCTTTTCCCCCTCCCTGACACAGATATTGTACATTTAAACATCAGAGTCACCTGAATAACACGTATAAGGCAGCTAGAGGGGAAGGAGATATGGAGGGAGGGAGAACTAGATCCTTTTGTTTTTCTCCCAGGTATTCTCACTTTGTATCTAAAAAAGAACTGTTCCTTGCCCTAAAATATACAGTGAAGAACAGAGAAAAACTTCCAGAAAATGTGAATTCTCACTATTGATACTGATTCCCTGATTCTAAAATTCCTTCTCAGATCAAAACGCTGCTAACAGGATCTTTGCTTCAGTAAGAATGGAGTAACTCAGCTGCTTACAGGAGCTGGTTCAGTATGCTAGTATTCCCATTACACCATTTTCCATGTGTGACAGTTAGTCCTGTATGCCTTTGTCAGAACCTGAAACTAAAGCTGCTAGAAACAAACAGAAAAGGGTATTTTATTCTATGGAATGCCCCAGAATTAGTCTCAAAAGACATGTTTTTTGGCTGTTAGGGTGGCTGCCCATCTGGTTATACTTTTAAAGAAAAATGATGATTGAATATTCCTTCTTATGTGAAACAGAATTGCTAATTCAGAAATATCAAAGTGATCTGGTTTTTGTTCTGTCACAGCCCGGTGTTCAGGTTAGTCTATTAAACTACTTCAGCACTTTATTTCACCTACTCCAACTCTGCTGTTCTTTAGCCAGGCTTTTGATACAGCAGTCCTAACTCGTGTTCTTTGCAGTCCTCTCAGATGGCTGTAGTGCAACAATCCACTTAGCATTTAACCTTTGGGCTTTGGGAATGAGCTTTAATGCTCTTGTCCTGCAGAAATTGTGTTCACCGGATTTGTTCATTGCCAGGACCAAAACTTGTGAAAGTTTCACTGGACCAGGGATCCAGGTACTGCTTTCCCTCTGACCACTCTGTAGCTCTGGAATAATTTCATTTACAGTTTCATCTTTGCCTCTTCTCATCTCTCATGCTAGGCAATTGCCTGGAGGGATCCTTTTCCTGTTTGATTCCACATGGGCACGTTCTCTTCATTTTCTAGGAGTTTTATTCCATCTTGCTTTACTTTTCTTTCCATAATGAACTTTTGGCCCTTGCTGTCACATGTATACAAGACCTTATATGTTGTATACTAAGAGAAAAGGGTGGAAAATTTGCTACATTTATAATAACCGAGTAATGTCTTGGTATGTCAGAGATACTCCTAAAAGGAAGGTGCCTGGATAAAAGTGACTGCTGAAAGTGACTGGGGAGCCAGATTGCCCTTGAGTTCTGTAATAGTGGCAGACATCTGTTTGCCACCCAAAGTCTGGGAAATCCCTGCCAACTCACCATTTAGCATTATCTATCTGCTTTTGGCTGATGACTGATTTACCCTTGAGTTTTACAAACAATCTTGCACCAAGTGCTTGTTTTGAATGATGTGGTTTGAATTAAAGATGCCTGTTTGTCATCATTCCAGCCTGTAAACCACCACCTCCTCTGATATGAATGTTTTGCATTACCATTAATTCATGCCTGAGAAACACTTTGCAAACGTGAAGCACTATACGAATGATGACTTACTGTTTCTCTGAGATGTGCTGTTATTGATCACCCTGTTGAGGTTTGTTGCAGAGCCTTCTGGAACCTGCACTGATGGCACCATGCTCTTGGCAAGTCCATGGGCAGGGCCTTCATAGTCCAAAAGAAGCAGAGGAGATCTAAGTAATTACGGCACAAACCATTTGCCACCTGGGCTCAGCAGCCCCCAGGGCCCTTGGCACTCAGAGGGTACCGGAAGCTGTGTGCTATTACAGAGGCCAGCCTTTCCCCCTCCTCACTATCACTAGCCTTGGGAGCACCCCTAGTGCACCGTGCACTTAGTCATCCAGGAGCTTAGCAAATGTTTTCCCAGCATGTTCCATCTCCTGAGTGCAACGTGAAGCAGGTTTGGCATTGCCTCAGTACAAGCCTCACTGTCCTCGCACCTACATCACATACAGACTCACATCAAACCAGCAGTCAGATTTCTTGGAATTACCTTCTGCCTGACTCAGTCTGGGTGGTCAATGCCTATTTGTGCCTTTAAAGGAGGAGAAAAAAGCAGATTCAAAGCAGGTTTCAAAGGTTTTCAAACACAGCAGAGTTTAGTTGCTGGTGAGTGGACACATGGGACTGATGCAAGGCAAGATGCCTTGCCTGGGCCAGGATCAGTCTGTACCTGTCTGCAACTACTTTCTATTAATGGCAATTAACTGTCAGAGTAGAATCCAGCAGAAGACCTTAAAACAAGGCTTCTTAGCACCAGACAGACTTCATGGATATGGACATCAGATTGACAGGTAATGTAACTTATTACAACTCCAGAAACAAACAAAAAAGATAAAATGAAACCAAAGCCTTTTTCTAAATTTTAATTCCCCTCCTAGCTGCTCACATTGGTCTTTTCCTGGTGTCCTTCTCTGTTTCAGGCTAAAAGCCAAATCCATGCTATCAGCGTGCTGCTATGGGGAGCTGCTGTGTGAGATGTCTGAGCCACCAAAGCTGAAGAACCAATTGAAGAAGCAGTACCTGTACCATAATGTGGAACAGCAATTTTTTCTGGTTTGGCTGCTATTCAGATGTTTGTTCATTGAAAGCAAACTTTGAGGAAGGTTGTTTTCATTGCATTCCTCTCTGTTCCTGTAATTATAGTATCTTGTAAAGCAACCATATTTTAAATATGCTTGAATCAAGGTATACGAGATACCAACTTGGTCTACAGGTACGAAAGTTGTATTCCAACCCACAGTAGATGCTCTGCTTGAAGCAGAGAATGGTGCTTCGAAAGGCTTCTGATAACTTCACACTGCTGTTTATAGTAAGGACCCAATACTATGTATAGATATCACTTTTGGGAAATTCAGCATGGTGGCCTCTTGTGACACACGACTTTCACAGTCTAACTGGTATGCAGAAACAGAGTTCTGTTGCCAGTGAGACTACTTCAAAATATCTAACTTGGAAGATCTGTTGAGACACAAATGCACAATTATTCATGAAAAATTGTCCTGCCTCACATAACCATGCTGAGTCCATTCATACCTACCTCAGCTATGAATGAGGCCCATTCAGTTGAACATAGGAAGGATTTGCAGGGTTCAGATTCCAAGTCTGGCACAATTAATAGTGTTTATAAGTTCAAGAATGTTGCTGTTAGGACAGAGTGTATTCAAGTGATCATATTTCATAGCTCACTTAGAGGGTGAAGAGGCACTTGACATAAGACACTCTCGTTTTCATAATCCAAATTGTTTTGTTGCTTAGGAAGGTTTACATTTTCTTCAGCCTCTTTCCCTCCCTTTTTCTACCAGTTCTATACATAATGTAAGTTTTACTTTCCTACTATTCCACTGCCTTGCCTTCTGGAAGATCTAAACATAAAATAAGTTTTTTGGTCTGAGTATCAATAAAACTGAATATCAGGATGTTTTTGTATATAATGGATCTGCAGCTGCATGAAACAAGACTGAAGCGTAGTCATGAAACAAATAGCAACAACACTTGCTGTTACAGACAAAAATAGGATGAGACCAAACTGAGAAGAGTTCATAAAAATAGTGGGTTTTGAAATAAATAAAAAAAATCAAAAGGCACTGGAAAAAAATCTATTTAGGGTACATAGAATTTGGTAAATGCAAATTCTTCAGTCAAGATAACTGTAGCATTGATATTTTTTGTGCTCTCTGTACATTATTTCCCCTCCATATGGCTACGCAGCTATGGTAGGATCACTGGTAAAGTATCATACTGATTTCTATTCTCCTCATAACCAGAAAATGTTGACAAATCTTTGCAAAAAACACAGCCTCTGCTTGAAGGAGAGCATCTATAATTTATATGCCCAAGTCCCATTGAAGTCCACGTGATTTAACTTTAGCTCACAGATGTTTTCTTAAGCTGGGGACACAAAGAGGAACAAAACGTACAGTCTGAAGGAGATACCTTTCAATAAAACTTGTCTATAAATCAGCAAAGTGAATGTATAAATCATTTTGGTTTAGGCCATAAAGGAGATAGAAGAGTTACCTCAATTACAGAGAAGCATATAGGTGTGACTGATGTATTGAGGCAAAAACAGGAGAAAACCAGGCTTCTGCTTGAGGCCCTCAAGAAACCATGGATATTCTTGGGAAAACAGGCTGGACCCAAATCAACGTGCATGAAAGACCTGAACCGCAAATAGCCCCTAGCAGATACAAAAATAGCTTTGAGGGAGCTGAGGCAGCTGCAGAGCCCTGGGCCCAGAGTGGGAACGAAGCAGTCCATGTCGGATGAGTAATGCACACAGTGAACTCTCCTTCCAGGTGGCAAGCCTGACTTGAGCTTTTGCCATTTATCAGCATTTAACACTGAGGAATAACAACAACAACAAAAAAAACAATAACAAGCTCATCTTCCTTAACAAGCAGTTTCTTTCATCTGGTTATTAATTAGAGAAGCAAACGCTGGATCTCTTGGCACTCTGCAGAATTGCTCGCAGGGGAAAGTACAAAGTGAGAGCCTGCTGTGGGGCAAGCTGATGACTCACTTTTAATATCGGTTTGAGCCAGGCTCTCAAATGCTGCCAAGTCAACTCTGCAGGGATCCCCACTTCAGCCCACTCACATTTCCTAATAACAGCACTGCATTTCAGCAGGCTTTGCTGGAGTGAGGCACTTTGATTTGTAAACAGAGGTGGTCTAGGAAATAATGTACCGGTGCGGTTAGCCATGTAATGTCGTAAGACAACAAGGTATAATGGTAGCGCTGCTATTAAGCAGCCAGAGGATATTGCTCAAATTTGAACATGACAGCGATTAATAAGAGATAATTTTTAATGGTACTTTAAAACTCTACCCATGCCCTCTATAGTCCCAGGAGGGGTATTACTGCCCCTCTTTGCAACGTAGAAAGAGGAAAAGACTGCTGGTAAAGGCATGCTTACAGAAGCACACATTTTAAAGAGGCTTAATTTATAGTTAGAGCACCAAAAAATATTTTGTACAAAGTAGACTGCATTTTCCTGAGTTTTGACATCGGGACAAACCATTGGGCTTGCTGGAATACATTTACAGATTATTTAGACATTTACTTGAAGTCTTCTCATCTCAGCCTGGTGAAATTTAGGATGTGCAGAAACACACCAGAGCACTGACTCACTCCTGGCAGATTTGCATCTCGTTCTGCCCCAGCATAAACTACAACTTGCATGCTGTTGCCACACAGATCAAACAGTGCGTGTTTATTGTCCTGGCCACGTGACTGAGAATATATCATTGTGTAAGCTCTATGTTAGGCTTCCTGCTTGAGGACAAACTCCTTTCTGTTCAGACATACAAGGCTTTTCTTAAAAGAGACATCTGTATGGTTATAAGACTCCACCACCAAAGTGATTGCAAATCCAGTAGTGTATCATGAAAAGTTAAACAACTCTGTGAAAGAGGTTAACTCCCTGCTTGCCCCTCCTGCTCCCTCCATCCATGTGGGTAAGGCTTCAGTTTGGGCTGTGGCAGGCAGCATTCATCACTCCCTGTGCCTGCTACTCCTTCAGCATCGCAGCCGTGTACCTTCGCTGTATATACAGCTTAATGTGCAGCAGGTATAGGCCCTGAGGTAGGAAATAAATGCTTTTTCCCTCTCACTAAATCTCTTTTGCTTCCGCTGGGCAGTCACAGAAAGGAAGAAGAAAAGCCAAGCCAAGAGATATGTAAAAATCTAAAATCAGACAAAAAGAGAAAAATTCCCAGCTGACTTAGGTCATTACACCCACTTATCTCTCCCAGTCAGCCAAGGCAATGGGACAGTAAGCATGCACTGCACACTGTGCGCTTCTATTTTGTGTCCAAGCAGTGGGTCACCAAACCCAAAGCAGCCAGAGGGAGTTGTGTCCATGCCAGGTGACTTCTCTGCATGGAGATATTTTCGTGCTACCAAGTGCTCACATCCTGACACTCCCGTAGGTTCTCAGTTTTGATGTACAGCTCATCAAAATGATGTGGTTCCTAATGACAAGAGGAATTAATTTTTGCATTTAAAATGGAATTATATGTAGGAGTAGCTGGATAAGTCTTGCCATTGCTACCAAGTAAAACTCTCATTAAATAAAACCTCTGTTTAACATGCCCTTGCACACACCATACAAATTCAAAGAAAAAAGTATTTTTAACTATTGTTAATTAATCCTTGAGTGTCTCTTTGTCTCACCACAGGTCTCAGCAGGCAACGACACAGACACCACACGCTCAATATACATGATCTACAACCACTGTTGCTTAGCATTTAAAAAGTGGTTTTCCATTAATAGGTACCATCTTCTCAGGAGCTTGTATTATAGTTATAAAAATAGAGAATCTATTAATGGAACTTTTTTTTAGAGTGGTCTTTTTTTTTTTTTTTTTTTTTTTTTTTTAAAACAGTGAAGTTTTTTTTTTTTTTTCAAACCAGGACAGGTTTTTGGATTGTTTTTGAATGCTGCTTGGACAGAAAAGTGCATTAAAGTGTGAAGGCTAGTCCAGCTGCTTTGAGAAGTGTCAAAACAAGAAGTACATAAAAGAGAGATCTTTGGCTGGTACAAACTACAATAATTCCACTGAAGAAAGAGAGACACCAGCCAGGATTTAGTGCTGGTTGTACGCAGTCAAGGACACGTACACAGATTTTCTTACACCTTTCAGTGGTCATTTAGCAACATTATTCATATGTACCTGAAACAATGGTCGTGAGATGTGAGGCTCTCAGAAAAAGACTTGGAATTATCTCAATTTTTATTTAATCCACAGTTATTATCAAGGGATATACATGCACAGAAGTGAAGGAGAAGTAGTAGAAGTATGAAAAAGGCAGATGACAATAGTCAAAGAGAGTAAAGACCTCTGACTCTAGAGGGTGTAGAAGCTCTCGGGTTGATGACATTACACATCTGTACGTGTGTGAAGTAGTGATTTTGGCATGCAAGCATTAGTTAGCAGCCTGTTTGGAAGGAGGGGGAACAGCCACCAGTTGTTTCAGAGGAAATAAAATTAAACAGTGAAGTATGTCTCTGTGGCATTTTTAGTCCTTTAATGACTGGATGGCTGACAATTCATCCTTCATCCTTCCAGCAGGAACAGGGAGGTGATCATCCCCCTGTACTCAGCTCTGATGCGGCCGCACCTCGAGTACTGTGTTCAGTTTTGGGCCCCTCACTACAAGAAAGACATTGAGGCCCTGGAACGTGTCCAGAGAAGGGCAACAAAACTGGTGAGGGGTCTAGAGCACAAGTCTTCTGAGGAGCGGCTGAGGGAGCTGGGATTGTTTAGTCTGGAGAAGAGGAGGCTCAGGGGAGACCTCATCCCACTCTACAACTTCCTGAAAGGAGGCTGTGGTGAGGAGAGAGTCGGCCTCTTCTCCCAGATAACTACTGACAGGACAAAGGGAATGGCCACAAGTTGTGCCAGGGAAGATTTAGATTAGAGATAAGGAAAAACTTTTTCTCTCAGAGAGTGGTCAGGCACTGGAATGGCCTGCCCAGGGAGGTGGTGAAGTCACCGTCCGTGGCGGTGTTCAGGAAGCGTCTGGATGAAGTGCTATGAGATATGGATTAGTTGCTCAGTGGGTAGAGATGGTGATAGGAGGACGGTTGTACTTGATGATCTTGTAGGTCCTTTCAAACCTTCTGTTTCTGTGATTCTGTGATTCATGATGCGTTTCAAAATGGGGGATCCTCTAAACTAAAAATTTTGTGTGAACAATGGATAGAAATATGTCTTTGCCTCAGATATAGACAAAAACTCCAAGGACTTGAAGAGGATTGTAGTGCAGGAAGTTCAGAATTCGTCCCAAAGCTTATGTCTGAAGTTACAAAAATAGCCATACATAGCTCTTCCCCTGTATATGTATATTTGGCAACATGTTCACAATACTGAAGGCTATGCAGAAATAATGATTTAATTATAATGGGCCATCACACTTCTTGGCAGCACTAACTGTAATTGACTTTATGTTCTCAGTGCATTAAAATGGTTTTCCTGAAATGTGTCCATTTTTTACTGCAGGAATATTTTTCCGCTGATACAGACGCAGACTGAGATAGCATGGATTTAGCCTACTCTATTCTGGTTTGATGAGAAAATGCCAAAGCAAAGCTATCCACAGTCTTCATGGCAATTAAACCTGGCACAGGTGCAGCAACTTTCTTTTCTTGCAGCTGGGACCATTCACGATGGTACTGATTTGACTGTTTCTCATTTCAGTATTTTGCATTTGCTAATTTTCTCTGAAGATAGCATTGGACTTTTTTTTTTTTTTATCACAACAGAGCTTCCTAAACCAGTGAAGTTGTAAATGTATGTGAGCCTCTGCAGATGTAGATGGCTCAGAACACTCAAGATTGTTAGGAGAGACAGGAGAGATGTGCGTGTTTAAGAACCTGTGTGTAGAAGATCAGAACTGGGACTGAAATGTACTGCATTGCTTTTCTCCGTTTCATGGAAGTCACAGCGATAAAATTATGAACTTGCAATATAGATTTCTCCTTCCTCTCTGTAGCCTTAGATCAGCAAAATAAGTGTACATACGAGCACTTCAAATGGTATTTTCCAAACACTGAATTGCAAAGATTATAGATATGTTTAAAGAATTTAGAAGGAGAATAATTGCTTTGAATTTGAGAAAAACTAAGTTACAAGGAGAAAGCCTAATACCTTGCCATTATATTATTAAAGCAGTCAGCTGTAGTAATTCCACAGGATTTAAAAAAAAAAAAAAAAGAAATTTTTGTGCTTATTTCAGCCTAGACAATGACAGAGTGGCAGGGATACCTTGAAATCTTCTAGAGACTTTACTAATGGTCCTAATTTTTATGGAAGATGCTCAGCTACATCAGTGAAGTGCAGTGGGTAGGCTGGGAGTGCAATAGCAACCCCATCTAATGAACATCTGATTTGACACCTCTCCATTAATACACAAATGATTAGCAGTGGATAAGAGACTGGACAATAGAATTTACCAGTGTGTACGCCATTTATGCCCCAATTGCTGTGCCTACACTGAACGGTTCAAGATGCTAGGGTATGCCACTTTTAAAACCAGTTATGATTATTCTTTTGCTTTTTCACAGCTATTGTGATAAGGATTCTAGGATTCGGTAGGACCTCATTGATTTCTCCAGTATACTACTTCACCTTTCCTCAATTTTCAGGCTGGAGAAATGAGCTTCAAAGAGTACACCCACCACCCTCTGCAAGTCTGAACATCAAATTGCTAACCTAGTTAACATCCATAAAATTTAGACGCTACATTGACTTAACCGTTCTTGGAGCCCCATTGCACCGAGTTAAGTTACGTTCCAACATTGCTGTAAATCACAAGAGAAAGGCTAAGGTCACCAAGTTTTCTGTGCACTTCAGCTTGGGATCCTGATTGCTTTACCAACTGCTCTTGAAGTTATTTTTATAACTTGCTAAGGAATACATCATTTCTTTGGCCAAGATTTTCATTTGTATCCTCACCTGACGTGAGAAGTAGCCTCTAGGTTGAATGCAATATTTAAAAAAGATTAAAAAAAGAAAAATAAAAAAAATTTTAAATCAAGAATAGTACTTGCAAGAGATGAGGTGTAGAGCAAAGATTTAACAATATCAGCAGAAAAAAAATGTGTATTTCTACAGTGCTTTGTTTTTAAGGCCTTAGTTTCAGCTGAGCACAATTCTCATTTCAATAGAGTGCATTATGGACATATTCCTTGAGAGGAAAGTAAAAATTTGGATCAAATTTTCAAGAAAAGTTTCTGTTGAGGGAGTGGCCCAGGAGAACTTAGCAGAGGATTGAAAGTGGATCAAAATGTTATTGGTTTGAATTGGTAGCTGTCAGTGGGAGAGCAGCAGAAGAGAACTTATCTTCATATGCCACCAGACCCAGGGCGAGACCAATCACTGGGACTAATGTCTGCCCATGTCAGTGTCACCAATATGGATGGACCATTCCTCCAGTTGGGGCTCAAGTGCAGCCATTCCCTCAAGGGAATGCATGAGTCTCTTGCCTGGAGTTTTAGCCAGGTAATAATGCACCCTGTATTTTAAATAATAACTGGTTTTGCACTGAGTAAAAGTTTTGGAAGCATCCGCTCTTTGAGAAATTGGAGTGTCAGAAAATCGTAGAATCACAGAATCAGAACAATAGAATAGCTTGTGTTGGGAGGAACCTCAAAGATCATAGAATCATAGAATCATAGAATGGTTCAGGTTGGAAGGGACCTTAGAGATCATCTTGTTCCAACCCCCCTGCCATGGGCAAGGACACCTCCCACTAGACCAGGTTGCCCAAAGCCCCATCCAGCCTGGCTTTGAATACTTTCAGGGAGGGGGCATCAACGACTTCTCTGGGCAACCTGTTCCAGTGTCTCACCACCCTCACAGTGAAGAATTTCTTCCTTATATCCAGTCTAAATCTACCCTCGAATCATATAATTCCAATCTTCCTGTCACGGGCAGGGTTGCCACCCACTAGATCAGGCTGCCCAGGGCCCCATCCAACTTGGCCTTGAACAATTCCAGGGATGGAACATCCACAACTTCTCTGGGCAGCCTGTTCCAGCACCTCACCATCCTCTCAGTGAAAAATTTCCCCCTAACATCTAACCTAAATCTCCCCTCTTCTAGTTAAAAGCCATTCCCCCTTGTCCTATCACTATCTACCTGTGTAAAAAGTCTGTCTCTCTCCTGTTTAGAAGCTCTCTTTAAGTACTGAAAGGCCACAATGAGGTCTTCCCAGAGCCTTCTCTTCTCCTGAACAAGCCCAGCTGCCTCAACCTTTCTTCACAGGAGAGGTACACCCTCTGATCATCCTCGTGACACCCTCTGGTCCTGCTCCAACAGCTCTGCATCTTTCTTGTGCTGGGGGCCTAAGGCCTGGACACAGTACTCCTGATGGCATCTCACAAGGGCAGAGTAGATGGAAATAATCACCTCTCTCCTTGCTGGCTACTTCTCTTCTGATGCAGCCCAAGATGCAGTTGGCCTTCCAGGAGGCAAGTGCACACTGTTGACTTGCATCAAACTTTTCTTCCACCAGAACCCCCAAGTCTTTGTTCACANGCAGCCTGTTCCAGCACCTCACCATCCTCTCAGTGAAAAATTTCCCCCTAACATCTAACCTAAATCTCCCCTCTTCTAGTTAAAAGCCATTCCCCCTTGTCCTATCACTATCTACCTGTGTAAAAAGTCTGTCTCTCTCCTGTTTAGAAGCTCTCTTTAAGTACTGAAAGGCCACAATGAGGTCTTCCCAGAGCCTTCTCTTCTCCTGAACAAGCCCAGCTGCCTCAACCTTTCTTCACAGGAGAGGTACACCCTCTGATCATCCTCGTGACACCCTCTGGTCCTGCTCCAACAGCTCTGCATCTTTCTTGTGCTGGGGGCCTAAGGCCTGGACACAGTACTCCTGATGGCATCTCACAAGGGCAGAGTAGATGGAAATAATCACCTCTCTCCTTGCTGGCTACTTCTCTTCTGATGCAGCCCAAGATGCAGTTGGCCTTCCAGGAGGCAAGTGCACACTGTTGACTTGCATCAAACTTTTCTTCCCCCAGAACCCCCAAGTCTTTGTTCACAGAGCTGCTCCCAACGAGTTCTTCTCCCAGTCTATACTCATATCCGGGATTGTCCTAACCCAAGTGCAACACCTTGAACTTGGTGTTGTTGAATCTCAAAACAAAAACAACATTACATGTCATACAAAGCAAAAAAATTCTCCAGTTCCATATTCTTCAGTTCCAAGCTACTAAGAAAAATTCTTCAGTTCCAAGCTACTAAGAAATGTTTAATCTTTGGGGAATCACAAGGAAAAAGTGGCATTATATTAAGGAACTTTGCAGATCCCTCATTTTGCAAACCGTGACAATACAATTTCTAACTAATATAAAAAATAACAGTGAAAAGCATTATGGTCTGCAGCAGAAATCACAGATTCCCAAACAGAAGTTCTTAAAGTTTTATACTACTAAAAATTAAACTGGTTTTACCTGTCTTACTTCTGTTCTGTGTTTCATACAATACTGTGTAAACTGTTCTGTTTAGTTTGAAGAAAAGAACAACAGTATAGTCAGGAGTCAATGCAAGCTAAATGAGTTGAGAAACATTACATATATCTTCTATTCACCAAATCTGTGAATATTTTTCATCTCTGGGCTCCAGAGGAAAAAAAAAATAACATATTTGAAAACACATATATTTGTTGCAACTTCAAGAGCACAGTTCTTAAGGAGAGTTTTTTCCATTGAGTTTATAACACCAGTAGGAAAAGGTTTCACAAAAAAGGTATAAAATAGAAGTAGTAGCAAAAGGCAAGAGCCAAGGGATGGGAACATAAGCTGATCCTAATTAGTCAAGAATTAAGGTCCTAAAACCAAAACAATCAGTCCTGTCTAAAAAATGATGTGGGCTGGACGATTTCATTGGGTTTTGACTAAAAAGCTGTCACTCATTAGTAGACAAGACTGTTATTGCTGACAAAAGCTAAAAATGAAATAAAGAGAGTCTGATGTGATCCTGTGACTTTCAACACACAAATTATGTCTTCTTTCACTTGCACAATTCTGCATAAGCCTCAGAAGTAAGTCTGGGAATAAGTCTGAATATACTTCACCATCCCCATGTCTTTTCATCATTTTTTTTCAAATATTAAAATCTATAAAATATAGCCTCTGTATCTGATACTCTTTGTACAAATACCTTTTTAAATATGTTTCTGAGACATTGTTATTCCTGGTTAGTAATTTTAAACTCATTCATGTTTCTGTGAACGTGCTTGTTTACATCTATAAAATATCATTAAATATTCCTATATATTGTTCCTCCTTTAGATCTCAGTGATTTTTTACTGCAACTGTTTCTAAGGTATGTGTATGGAAGCAAATACTATATTTGGGCTTGCATGCTTGCTTATACTACCCTATTGTCCCTGCTGAAAGTTGTACTCTGATTTAGCAGAGTGAATAAAGCAAGAATCTCATTATCATTCGAATTTGAAAAGCATTCAACATCATGTGAATGTGATCCTGATTTGGACATGTGGATGTACTGTAACATGCCTTTTCTGAGTTTGTAAATGGATTTTCCTAAGTGTAAAATCTAGCACAATATTTTTCAGGCAATCCAACTACCTTGAGGATTTTTGTTATTTAAACTGACACATTTGATAATTCTGAGGCATATGCTTTTTATTAGCTAAGTTATTCATTTCTAATTTTCATAAAGTCTATCAAACTGTAAATAGACATCAGATATTATTTTTCTATTCCCTCATGTCCAAACAAATTACAGTTTAATGAATAACGTGCAGTTTTTAACTGGGCTGGAGCAGAGCTGCGGATTGGGTTTTGCAGCTGTAGGGAACACAGCCTAGCGCCACCCAGTGTGTTTTCTTAAAAAGATGGAATTTCAGTGCATCCCTCCTGTCCCAAAATCTCCATAAAACTTTCCATGGCCAGCTGCAGCTCCAAGCCCTTCACAGATACAGCTGTGGAATGAGTGGGATTTACTGCAGCCTCTTTCACTTAATGACAAGAGCATTCCCACTTATTGAACACATCCCCATTTCACATTGTCCAGCTGTGTGAGGGTTCTGGTGGTACCAGAAGGTGACAGGATGGCACCTGCTGCTCCTTCAGCAAAGCCAACAGCACTGGCATGTCCCACACTGGCTGGGCTCCGCTCTGCAGTGCCAACAGTACTGATGGAGAAATGCAAACTCATGACTGGAAAGGAAAACCTTTGAGCCCATAGTCGTGGACAGGCATCTTGGGAGAGGGTTAAAGATGGAGCAAAAAGAGCCAGCAAAGCCATCGGGACAACAGCCTTAGCTTGAAACCATTGGTTTCTGAACAATACCCAGCCTGACATGCATGCTCCTAAGTTTATCCTTCAGTTACTGGAAGTGATGGTTATTTCAGAAGAAATCAATAAATGTCAATGTACATAAAATATGGGACAGACCAAATAAAGGTATTTCAGCATTAAAAGCTATTAATTTTGTGCAACATACATTTGAATTTCAATTATGAAATTCCATTAATCTAAAAAGATATATTTAACTCAGACTTCAGAGTGCTAATTTCATAGTCCCCTCCAAGCTGTTCCTGAAAAGGTGTTGGGGGTAATTAACTGCCATTTTCTCAGTAATTCAGAATCTGCAATTAATCAAAATGCAGGGCCTGAGTGATTGTAGAAAACAGTAACGCTTAGTTTATTATGTAGCACATTCTCATTCTGGTTGTTTTATGATGGGATCAGCTATACATTTCCCCCAGAATTTATTATGCTTAACCTTCAGCCAATTAGTTTTTCTCACTTTACTTTAACTTAAAACCTGATGAGTTTGTTATACATATGCGTAAGGTTGCTTGTCAGTTATATTGGTCAGAGACCTGCAGGACTGTGTGTGTTTAAGCAATTAGGAATCCAGTATTGTCCAGGAAAAAAAAAAAAAAAAGCGACTTCCCTTTCTTAAAGCAACAACTTTTCTTTAAATAAAGACTACGTGGGAATGGAAAAATGAGAAAAATCAGCTTTCCACAGCAATAAACAAATGTTTGGAATGGAGAACCCAGAGCTGGCTGTACTGTGCCCTGCAGGGGCAAGTGGTAGAGTTCAAGTCTGCACCCCTTGATTGGGTGCATGGCTAGAGCTTTCCATTCATATGCATGGTCCAAAACCAAATCAAGGCATTGTGACAACGGTGAAACAATGACGAAACAGAGACATTTGATTTTCCAATTTAAAATCTAGCTCAGAGGTAGCATTTCACTGACATTCTGGTGTGCTTGTAGAGCTAAAGGCTCATGCTCTGTCACATGTTGATTTTACAACCACTCTCATGGGGAAGGAGATTTTAAAATTATAGAGAGTTAAATGGATAGTTTGCTGAATGCTACCTGTGTGGACAACAGTACCAGGCCCCCCTGATGGCCCAGCAGAACAGTTGTAATTAACTTAGTCCATTTTTGCTTCCTAGCCATATACACCTGCAGCTGGAAGTCCTCTAATTTCACAGCTCTAGTGCTGAAGTGCACACAGTGGAGTTTAGTCAGCATTGGAAAAGATGGAACCTCCAGAGCAAACCAAACTTTGACAAGATGATTACTGATGTAAAGCCATAGAAAGGACAATACTGAAAGACTCCTGCTGTTCCTAAGAGGGTTGGTAGAATTTAATATCCCATTTCAATTGGATTAACGTTGAATGAACAGCGTGTGCTGCATTAGAGACCCACCACACTACCACTACTTTGGCCATTTATTTATTTATCAGAGCTATCATTTAGAAATTTCTGCTGCTGGATGCTTCTTCCTTACCTATGTCACTAACCTCATCTGTCTTGGCACTCACAAAACAGTGCCTTTATAAATTGAAATACCTCTCAGGTGGAGCATGTGCTCTTGTTCTGTCACCGTGATAAGAGGAGCCCTGTACAAATGTACTCAGAAGACCCACTCCACTCCAGCCTTGCTTTTCTTTCATTGCTTTGGATTTATAAGGAGCTGGTTAACTCATCAGACAAGACAACAAAATATTCATTTATGGTTAGTTTGTATTATACTGGTAGTAGTGCTACCCTCTACTGAGCACAGATCCACTCCCAGCTAGAAGATGGTTTTTTTGTTATTTTTATTTTTATTTTTTTTTTGTTAGTTGGCTTCTACAATCTATTGCTTTTTCTTACTGATCTACATCAAACAAAAGACACTTTTGTGGGGTTATAGTCTGGGTCTGAGTGGCCTAGATCATAGTGGCATGACACACTGTCCTGACAGGTAGGAGACCGAAATATTTCTACAGACAGGTTTCATGTAAAAAACAGTCCACCCAAACTTGGTACCACACAGTTGTATTACTTCGTTTCCTTGGGAAAAAAAGTAGCAACAACATATATTTCTGTTTCTTGGTTCCAAAAATATAGAATTATATAGAAACAGAGGGGAAAAAAAGAATATTTTTTTTTAGGCTGAAAGAGAAACATACAGCAAAGTGAAGTAACAGAAATCTAGAGAAAAGAAAAAAACGGAACAGTGTTACTGTTCATTATTTTTCTTTCCTCTTCCCTATGAATATAATTATCTCTTTTTGCAATGATTAGGAAAGAAGTAGATTACAGCAAGGTTGAAAAGAAGCATCAGATAAAACAGAATATAAGTCCACATAAATCCCTCTATTAAACATGACTATGAGATGGAGAGAAAGCCCTCAAATTTGTTTTTATATTTCAGGTTTTGGAGATGGTATGGATGAAGTAGAACATCCAAATATTTGCATATTTTGTTTTGTCTAAAACAGAAATTACAGGAAAAGCAAGATAAGTTTTTTTGCCAAAAGCAAGGACTATGTTAAAAATAAATAAATAAGTAACAGGGCTATTCTGCGTATTTCAGTGTGACTGATAAGAGAAGAATAGTTTGTCTGAACTGTTCATAATAATTCAATAACTCTGAAGAATTAACAACTTAGCTACATTTTTCACTGTTCACTCTGTTCACCTGATTTTTTCAGATCTGAACTTTTAAAGCAGATTTTCAGCTCTCTGTCCTAAGTGTGTTTGTCACATTGCAGTATTCAGGATAAGTTCCAAATCCACTTCTACTTGTAATGCACCCCTGAAGAATTCCAAGCTGAATAAAAGTAGCCAACTTTATTCCATTTTCTAACATATGTATAGAGATCAAGTAGATAGTGGCAAAAATTACAAATCCTAGCAATAAGCCTCTGTGTTTTCATGAACGTGAGGGTGATAAATATTCAAATATCAGTGAAACTAATTTCTGTGACAAATACATGAGCTTATTAATAGCTTCTACTTTGGAAACGCTCCTGTGTTAGAACACAAATAAAATGTTGGGTTTTGTTTTTTGTATGTTTGTTTTTTTTCTTTATCATCATCCAGGTCATAGATAAATATAACTACAGTATAGAGGAAAACTACCATGCAGTTTCAGCAAACTATAACAGAGCTGAGACTCTCAGGCCATGGGAAGCCTAACAAGGTCTCTAAAAATTGATACCAGTGAACAAAAGACAAGATTACTGGAGCATCTCCACCTAGCCTAAGTCACTTGGAAAATATTAGACACACAAAACGTGTGTGGATTGTCACGAGCCACATAAATTCATCTTTTAAAAGGAATTGCTACATTTACTTCTAATTTATGAACTATTACTTCTCACAAAAACATACAAGAGATGGCTTTTTACCTGTTCCACCCATAAAATCATATGAAGTTTTTTGCCAGGCTAGTAAGCATTAGCAAAAATGTTTAATGTTAGTTTTGTATTGTAGAAATCTATCTCCTGGGATATAGATACAGTAGCATGAATTAAAGCTCTACTGTATTAAGGTTCTTTAAGTTTCTGCACATGTTGCAACTTTAATAGAACGTGTACATTCTTTCTGCACTCAATTGTGTGTGTGTGTTATACTTCGTTCTATTAAAAAAATTACACATATGCCACTGTACGTAAGATTAAGACATGGCTACTTCATTATACAATTCTCATACTTTAAGGAATGATTTCCTTAATGAAATGGTTCAAGCTGAAACTTGGCATACAACGTTCTGGTTTGGGAAAGGCTGGGATGCAGAATGATTTTACAAAGTTTCACTTAAATCAGCCTTGTCATTTTTTTATTATTTTTACAGAAGAGCACAACACTGGTTTTAGTACCATTACTTCTTCTCTTAATATTTGTTGAGTCTTAAATAAAAATGTTATTTTTTTGAGTTGTTTTCACAGCCTCTTCTTGTCAGTTTAAATGATTGTTTCATCTTAAATAGAAAGTTTACCAAGTCTCAAATCCAACTTAGTACGTGTTTTGTTTCTCTCAAAGCATGTGTAGTGATGAATGTTTTAAGTTAATTTAGTGCTGTGAAAGGTGCCAAACTGTCAGCTATGGAAACTAAAATAGCCTATTTGTGCTGGGAATGTTTATTTTATTTTATTGTTAAAACTGCGGTTGGAGGCTTCTCTAGCTCAGCTGCATTGTGCAGCCATGAAGACCTGCAAAGCTGGCAGGCACAGGAGCTGGTGAAAGGGATGAGTCTGTAAATGGAAGTATGCTGTCTGATCTGTGTGATGGAAAAGATGACTTGGCATGGTATTGTATTTTAAGCACTTCTAAGATATTCATCTACCCCTCACCAGTTCATCCAAATATTTTTCTGAAGGCAAAGGAAATCACTCTGGGATAAAGCAGCGTTTGATAGAAACTCATTGCCAAAATACAGCAAAAAGATCATCAAAGTCATGATGAAGAACAGTGAGAGCTACCGGTTGAGACCTCTTTGCTAGACTCTGTCCCCTGTTGCTCCTCTGCAAATCTAATTATTCAGTTAATTTCCCATAGTCACAAAGGCAAAATAATAAGACAAGCCTGTTCTCTGGTCAGGGATAGCAATTTTATATCAGTTCTTACCAGCCTAGCACATCCTTCTTTCACCTTTTTAGGATTTTAGTATTTTTTTCAGGTTAGGAAGACACTAACTCATGCTATTTTGAATTGTTCATTTTGAATATGTACATTCAAAATGACTAGCAACTGACAGACTTGCACAGATGCATATAAGACTTAGTATAAATTGGGCTTTTATTCCCTTGTTAACAGTATCTTGTTTTTGTTCTGTATTAAAAACAGTACAGTACAGAAAGAGTAAACTCACTCTTGAGTCAATTATCTACATTCTCTTTAACAGCCACTGGAATTATGTGTATTAGAGAATGCATCCCAGTGTACCTTTTTTGTTTGTTATTAAGTTTATACTCCCTAATCAGAGACATTTTGTTGATATGAAATTCATAAAAATAATTCAAAGCCTTTGGAGCTGCGGGAAGCTCTTTTTGGTAGATTTTACATCCGTTACAGTCTGTTCAGTGTCACTGTGTTAGTACAGGAATATGGCTATAACATTCTTGCATGTGAAGCTGTACATCAGGCACACTTTAGCAGATTTATGTCATCAACCCCTGCACAGTATTAATCATTCTTTAAGGTCATTTTTAGCTATCAAAGAAAGTGCCTTAGTAAAACTGCCAAGGCAGCTTTCAAGCCAGGCCAGTTGCAAGTTTTCAGGTGCTGGAAAAGAAGGAAAAGAAAAAGTTGAGGAATTCACAAAACAAGCTTCTTGGCAATGTGTTCATAAAGGTCTGTGATGGGAGAGTAACCATTCATCAGCATACATGTAGGCTGTCTTTGTTATGGAAACCAGGGCACATTTAAGGAAAAATAAACAGATTTATCAGTCTGGTTACAATTTTATGAAGTACAACACTGAAAGGTTTCCCCTCTCTGTTTCAGACACTGACAAGATAAACTAGACATGGCTAAGGCTGAATGTGTCACTTCTGTCAGGTGCTGTGATAAGTTTGAAAAGCCAGGTATGTTTCACACATGGTCTCCTAATAAATCTCAGACAAGGCTTATGTTCTTTCATTTTGTTTTCCATATTTCATCATCACTGAAGCCAAACAATCAATGACATAAGATTTGGGGATGTTTATTGCTACATCAACTGGCTGAAGCCTGCAAGCATGAAAAGACACATCAGATTGTTGGTTTTATGGGAGACTATGTTGACATTTAGTTAAAAAAAAAATCCATTACAATCACTTGGGAATTCCTTTGTTTGAAGCCTTGCTTTGCATGTTGGGGAACTCAGAGACAAGAAGACGCTGTTTTTCTGGGTCAAATTCAATTACAAAGTCTGTGGAGGTACAAGAGACCTGGAGTACTACACTAGCATTTTATCAGCACACGGGTACTAAACATCTGCTGCAGAGCAAATTCAAGGTATGATCTAAGCTTTCTACATTACGTTAAGGATTTTTATTTATTTATTTCTTACACAAATAAAGCTTGTTAGGTGATGTACTGGCTAGCCTCACAGCAGGGATGACAGGTTTCTCAGCAAGCTTGCCAAGATGCTCAAACTGCTAAAAAGACAAAGTCATGAACTCCACAGGAGTCTGGTTTGGTCTCTCAGGTTCAGCCACCTTTGGTGGCACTTGCCCTATTTGAATATCGTTGACATCAAATATGGATTATTTCCATTGCTTAGACCTTCCTTTGTATCAGCCACTGTTATGCGGACAAGCAAAGCCCAGTGAGTTTTATTGTGTGATACACAAATTGACTTGATTATGGGTCAAAATACAAATGAAAAAAACAAGATCAAAGCAAAGTGAGAGGAAGCTCTGTTTTAAATACAGTTACAGTGTTCAGTTTCAGGACAGATCCCAGAGAATGGGAAAGCTGTAAGAGAAATGATGCTGAGAAATCAGCCATACATTAAATCGTAACTTCCTTCGCACTTGGTTAATGGAAATAATCAGAAATCTCTTTTGAGAGAAAGCTGAGCATCATAAATGTCTGTCAAAGAGGATTACTTGGTGATACAGATGGCAAAAACACAGATCTTTTTTCTGATATGCATTGAAGACATTTTAAATAAAATCACGTCTTTTTCAACACGAAGTTTACCTTTACAAACATCCAGCTTTCCTCAAGAGCAATTTTTTCAGTGAAATAAAAGTAACATCTCACCTATTCCTGTGCAGGAAAAATGGATGTCATGTTACACCAGAATGGGGATGGCACAGCCTTTTTGTGCTAAGCTTTTTAATGGCTTTCTGCTGATGATTACGTTTTCATAAAGGCAGATGGAAGCATTTTCTTCTGCTCAGGAGAAAGAAAATAGTTAAAATAGTTGATTTTAATCTGCTACTCAGTCAGCATCTTGAAACAAGGAACTGTTAACAAACTGACCTTTTACTGTCTCCATCTGCCCGCAAGCAGAATTACACCCTCTTTTAGCACTGCTAGAGAGTACTGCTGATGTCGGTACTTTGTAATGAAGATAATGGACGTATTTCCTGTTTATTGCATCCTTAGATACATGGTCTTGGCTTTGACCTCAAAATTCAGCATTTAGGTTTTTGTGATTTCAGACAGCCGCATTGGTTTTCATGCATGATCAGTTAGAAGGATTGCAGAAAGCAGGGTTTTTTTTTTTTTTGTAAATGCATTTGATTTGAAAAGGAACAGGAAAAGAATGCAAAGCAAGACACTTGTAGATTTACATTGTAAATATAGAAAAAAATGAGAGGCTTCTCTTACTAAAATGCTGCTATTTGAACAAGATAAAAAAATGTAGGACCCTGAAGAGACATTTTCTCACTTATGCATAAAGATTAAAAACTCCAAGCATAAAAAGAACAAATTAAAATAAGCTGGC
Organism: Penelope pileata; assembly: GCA_013396635.1. Taxonomy (NCBI): domain Eukaryota; kingdom Metazoa; phylum Chordata; class Aves; order Galliformes; family Cracidae; genus Penelope; species Penelope pileata. The sequence goes on along the minus strand of WBMW01000361.1, from coordinate 22,959 downwards.
TTCTGTGAGCTTTATTTCTAACTTTGGTATCTGACTTAATACTTTAAGCTAGTTTGATAGGATCAAAATCCAGCATCACAAAGGAGACAGTAAACAAGGAATCAAGAGGAAGAGACAACAAAATGTTCACAGAAAAAAAGGAACAAAAAAGGGTTTTTGTTTTGTTTTTTTTTTTCCCTGGGATTCTGGGGTTGAATTCAGTAGCCCCACTACTCTATGGTAAAAATCCTATTGACTTGATCAAGGTTGGACTTTTAACCTTGGATTTTAAAAGGAAAAAATATTCTTTAAAAAAAACAGAGGTGCTGTGCCAAGTGCACATTAAATACAGATGGAGATTCCCATGTAACTTCTGCTCCAGCTGCTGAAACCAGGCATTTGTTATTACAAAAGTAAAAGAAAATCTATGATTCTCTGATGACTGCAAGGAATAGGATTAATCCATCGGGATGATGTTGAGAAGAACAGAGCAATAGAAAGAATACCCAGTGAAAAGGACCAACAACATCCTGTGCTCTAAACATTGAATAAGAGGGAAGAATTATCAGTAAAAATGCGTTAGAAGAAGAGGATGAAAAGTCTCGGTTGAGAAGAGAGAGTAATTGCAGGAAATGAGAGAGCTGGATTACATTTAAGATGAGGATAGGCAGGTGTTTTCTTAATTCAGGTCTGAATTTCTTAATTCAGCTATAGGTCAGCTGAAACAAGGACGAGAATGGATCATAGAGCCAGATTAGAAACTAGTGGGCAAGTACGACTACTGAAATCTCACCTTTGATTAAGTGGACATACAAAGCTACATGACACTGCAAAAGCTCATGAAAAGTGCTCTGACTTACCAAAACTAGTCATCACCTGAAAGCAGCCTAGCACGTTTCACTGTCAAGAGCCTCCTAAAGCCAATGATCACTGACTAAAAGCTATACGAGACTCATGAAGGTCTGGGCAAGACTTTTTGTTTTGTCTCCTTGCACATAGGATGCTTGTACACATATTACCCTTTGACTCACTCTAAAAGCCTGCCTTTGGCCTGGCCTAGGTATGAATTTTCCTTAAAATTCTCAAAAATTAGTTCTGCTTCATCCAAAAGTCCACTCCTTTCTCAGGAATAGCTGCTAATGACTGGAACATAACAAAATTCCACTTACATTACTGAGATATAGATGACATACACATTTAGTGTAATATGAGTGAGGACATCAAATAGCCATCTCCCCTCCAAATTCATGACAGTTCTAAGTTGTTTTGTTGTTGTTTTTATTTGATTTTGATTAATTTGCCAGAATTTTAATTAAAATGGCATATATCCAGTTCTTGGGCAGGGTACATTCCTCCAGCTACAATCACTCTTTGAATCAAGGCTTGGCCTACGTGTACAGTCCCAGCCCATGTAGAGCAAAGATGACACGCAGGTTTGTCAGGAGCAGCAGAACACCTAGGCAGCAGACTCCTGATCCCCCATAGCAGGATGTGGCTATAGAGCTCAGAGCAGAGCCACTGGTAGCTGCCAGGCTATTTTTCTAGATTCAGCTAGAAATGAGAATATCAATATAGGGTGAAAAAGCTTTCCATGCTTTCCATGTAGCATTTATTAACTGTCCAGCCTAAGTGAAACCAACACTGATACAACTTGGATTCATGAGATTTCATCAAACAAAGTTAAATGTGCTTGGAAGAAGATCAGCTATAGTTCTGTATTTTGGACACATCCCTTCACAACTTCCAAACCATTGGACACTTGCTCATCATTTCTTTCTCAAATGATATTTCCAGATCAAACTTATTCTTCTCTGTGATAAGTCATTTCCCTAAGTCTTCCCTTTCAGAATGCAACCTGTCTTCTGTCTGTTTTATGACAACTAGTAACGCTCTGTATTCCAGCTCTGTATTAATCTTCTGAGAATGTTATTTATTTTACAGTATTGGCACAGCAGGCGACTTTCCTCTCCTTTTGACGAGGGCCCCTGGAGACAGCTGACACACCACTAGTGGAGTGCCAAAATAATATTGCTGGAGAATCAGCCAAAATCACAAGAAAATACTAAGATGATGCAATTTCTTTCTCTTCCAACACTGATAAGATTGATATGTTATGTTATAAAGAGAAGGTCAACATTTTACTTTTTCGTTCAAATCCCTTAACCATAACCTCCTATCTTGCCTTTAGGCCTTGATTGGAGCTTCTGCTACTCCCCATCTTGGCCTTGCTGTACAGCGCTATGAATCACACTGCATGAATTGTATGAACAATCAAAACTAAGAATTTACTTTGTCACTTAATATTTAATTTTATGTTGAACTAGTGTGGGTACTAATTTCCTTTTTATTTGTGTGCAAATGTTTTCCAAATATAAAAGTAAGAAGAAGGAAAAAAGAAGTGTTTAGGATTAAGTTTTGTACCGGGGAACAAACAAACACTACCAATTTGTTAGTACTAAAGACTATTCACAGAGACATTTTTAAAAGACTTTTTTTTTTCTGAATTTATTTTTGGTATTTAAAGACTAAAAGAAGATGAAATAACAGTAAAAGACAAATTTTAGTAAGACTAACAGGATAAAGTAATTAAGTATGGATGGTATCTGTCAAAGAGAAGTTTCAGTTTCCTAGAGTGTTAATGAGCACAGTTGAATGAACACTGGTCACATACAGACCATTTTTCTAAATAGGGTCCTGCACTTGTTTTAACATTGCATCCCATTAGAAAGCAGTGTGGACAACTTTCACAGCTTAGTGCACTGGCCCATTATTTCCCCTTAGCTGTCTTTCATAACAGGTTTATTCAGTACGGCCTCTAAAGTTACAAATTAATCTTTTTATAATTGAGATATTGGAGAATCCCCCCAACATCACTCCTGAGTTAATCTTAAAAATCATGCAATTCTCAGACTGTGTCAATGGATGCTTTTCATGACTGCGCCTAAAGCAATCTGAGCCAGATCTAGCAATACATACTCAATACAGAGCCTTTCCAGAGGCTCTCACAGAGAGGACACAGCCCCAAAATCCCTCCCAAACACAGATCCTTAAAATCATTCTATAAGCAGAGCTCAGTTTGCTTTCCAAATGCAACTCATTACTACCGGTAAAAATATCATGTACTGTTCTCCCCCCCCCATTCTAATGGTTGCATTGCTTACATGCGAAACAGTTGGATTTACGTTCAGGTATAGTGGGAACATCAGTCATCAAGCTAAACTGAATTAAGACACCTTTTAACCTTCCCAGTGAAGATCTACAGGGAAGCAGACAAGCACTGAAGACACCCTTATCCAGAACAAGAATTGTAAATGTACATTCAGTAGTAGCAGCAGCTCAGGGCAGTCAAGTGGGGATCCTGCCACAGAGTCCAAAGAACTACACCAGACCAAACCTGAACTTGTGTCACCTTTTCTTCAAAGAGGGAAACTAATGTAGTTTCTCTCCTCTGCCCACAATCCATTTCCAGGACACTTAAAGAAATTCAGTATTCTGGTTAAGTGGACTGAATTCTGTAAACTGGCTAATAGCTAAATGTTCAGCATAGTAGGCCAAACAAATGAACCTGCTGATCATCATATTTGCTTGAGTTTGTATTCATAGCACAGCCACATAAACCTCTGAAAACCAAACTCTTAGCCAAACTAAGGAAAGAATCTGAAATGCATACAGTGAAAAACTGGATGAATATGCATATTAACTGTATTTTCAGATATATGAAAACTAGAAAAGAAAGTTATGCTCTGCAACTAAAATGTATTACACTTATCAAAAACTTCCCTTAACCACAAGCCAGTTCACAAAAGTTTCTCAGCTCTTTAGATGACAGATGTGCTAAAAAAACCTCTAGAGAAAAAGCAATACTCCACCATGTGGCATTGCATGAGAACACAGAACTCTTCTGAAAGCCAAACTTTTCAAAGTCCTGCACTGATTTGACACAGAGTGTAAAGTCACTGTGGATCAGTGCCTTTCTTACAAAATTATAATCTGACCAAAAAAAAATTCAGTCGATGTCACCAGTATCTGAATTTGGGAGGAAAAAAAATATTTTGGTTCCTTATTAACACTGCAAGCAAGATGCTAAGAATGGAGCACAACTTTTTTACTTGAAATGACTGGTTACACATTTTAAAGATATCACACTTTTGAAAACTAGAGAATTCTGAATGGCCTAAAAATGTTTGGTGGAGAGAAAGTAGACATCTTCTTGAAGACACACCTTCAAGCTTCCTTCTGTTCTTAGTATAGATTTTAAAGTTTCAAATTTTATTAGAACTGAAATTTTTCCTTTTGTACTCTGCCTTTATGAAGAAATTCAAATTATTATTTTCAATTCTTCTCTCCTAGACAGTTTTTGATTAAACTCACTGAATTTTCTCAGACCATTTTCCAAAGCATGATCCAGTAAAGAAACAAAGAAGTCTAAACACAAATAATGGCATTCATGTGGAAAAAAAAAAAAAGCCTGAAGTATCCTTCTCATGTTTTTCCTAACCACTCTTTCTCTGACATTTCTTGCTGGGCTTGTGGTATGTTGCAGTTTTAAATGCTCTCAGGTTGCAATGCACTTAAACATCACTAGCAAGGGACTGTAGATAAAAGCAGTGCTTCTTCCTATCATAATGTGAAAAATTGAAGGATTGTTTCTCTCAGAATTTCTCTATTGAAAACTTCTAAATCTCTAATGAGAAAGTTAATCATATATTTTCATTTTCTAGCACTTTCAGTTTGTAGTGTTTTTAGTTTGGTGATGACTTATGTATGTATGTACATACAATGCTTCATTTTGCACCCACAGTTACTACTCAGCTAAAAATTACCAATCTTTTTCTTCTTTCTTCATGAAACAGTCCTATCTCTTTTATTGCTTTTATTTGCATTTGAATTTAATCCAGTTGGTCAACATCTTTCAATTATCCTTTCTTTCAAGGATAATTCAGAAATTTGAATGACTGTCTCACAAATACAGTAATTATGCCTCTATTTCTAAGACTTGCTCATAAAATGAGAAAACAGCCTTTGGGGAATTTCTTTTGCCTGAGAAGACACATTTGCTATAATTAATTAATACGAAGATAAAAAGTAATTTGCAAGAGCTTGTCCTCACATCTGCTATCAGAATGTTGTACAGCCACAGATCTACTGAATACAAACCAGGAATGAATAAGATGATGCTGAGCTTTATTTTGGGATCATTTCTGACAATGTTTTTGCAAACTAAGCATTGCTGTGTGATAGAAATAACAACAATACAAAATACTACAGAGCTAGTCTACAGGCATCTGCATATGTCGGTAAGTACTTTATAACAATTACCTGGGTAAACGCACTTTAATACATGTACACAATTTTCAGTACTCCAGAAACTTCACAAATGTTTGTAACGTTCACTTTGTCCAAGAAAGCTAGGAATTGAAGTCTAAATAACGCCTATCCTAAATGAAAAGACAAATTGTGAAATTACGCATACGAAACAGGAATTACCATCTTTCTGACAAAAATAGGAAAACAGGGAATTTGGTAATAACACACCTGGCAAGTAGTCCACATCCTAAATTCGGTTTAATGTAGAGAAGATCATATCAAAACAAGTTATCAGCATATCCTATTTATTAACAGTGCAGGCTGCTCTGTATATTTTTCTGCCACCATGTATGGAACCTCTGAAAGGCAAAGCTCCTCATCAGTTTATCTGCATAGAGAATGCCAGAAGCGAAGGTGCACCCTCACTTCACAAAGTCACTATGTATTGTTAACAGGTTCAATATAGAAACTACAAATAACTACACACTAGCTGTGTACTTCTTGTGAATTGCCCTCCCCCCCTCGTTATCCCTTTTTATCCCTTTACAGAGAGATAAACAGTTGTCCTGAACACTTTTAGGAAAGTGTTTGAGTTCATGGATAACAGGCCAAATCTGTGTAGAAAAGAGATCCTTCAAGCACTAACATAAATTGGCATTATTGGGTCTGAAAATGGGTCAGATGTCAGTGATTTCTCAATATGAAACATAAAAAGAGCTGATAAAAATGTAATATTCCTAGCAGACTATGCCTGATTTCTCCTGACGGTGTTAGTAATGATTACCAATGCAGCATAAATTTTGTCTGTCTTTTTAACCTAGCTTTCAAATGTTGGTTTGATAGATCTGTAGAGAATTTTTAATTTATCCATATATTTACACTTTAGTTACTAGAAGAAAGCACAGACTGTGTCTTTGCACCATAACTAACATGCCAAACCATTTGAATTTACCAAGGCAAGTTGTAGTCCAGTCCAAACATCTCTGAAAGCAAGGTCTCTGGCTTCATACAGAATGGGTACGAGTTACATTAGCTTTGACAAAATGCTTTCAGTGAAATCCAGGACCATACTTGCATAATCTACAGTCTGCTAAACAGTTGTGTTCCTGAGTCTCCAGTTGAATTTGTGTATGCTGCACACATATGTATCACAATGAAGTCATGCTCACTGATCATGACTCTGAGGATAGAGCTATGACAGTATTTCTGAATGCAATCTTATTTGCAACTCAGAAGTATTCAACAAAGATCTGCTTCTTCAGCATACAAAACTCCCGTGAACCTAGTACGCCAAATGGGAGCTTCTAAATAACAGCCACTTAACGTCTGGCTCCTGCTAGAACTTCTTAAACATACAGCTTTCTACCAAATTGTGCAGTACAGTAGAAAACCTAGTCTTGTACAAGACCAGGTTTCAGGTGTAGTAACACTACTTCTAGACAACTGCCCATCCACCAGGGAAAGAAAGCACAAAGGAAGAAACAGTGCAGGGGATAAGGAGCAAGAAAACTTTCCAGTGCGGCTGTCAGTCATAAGGATGCAGTACCTGCACCCTAAAAAAGAGCCACAGAGCTCATAAAGCTTTAGAGAGCAAAGTTCACAGCTCAGCCTTCTAGTCATACAAAATACACTAAAATTGCCCATTGAAAAGAAAGGTATTGATGAGATTTGTACCAAAACTGTTATCTCTACTCATAAAGTTTCTTTGCTAATTACTAGGAACTGCTGTAGTTCAGTTCACCATCTCTACAGAAAGCTCATTTTAGCTGTTCCTGTAGATATATTTCCCAAACAAAGTCTTTGTGAGGTTGAATTGTGCCTTTGGCCAAAAGAAAAGCATTCCCACAGCAATTACACACAGCAGACTATCACTCTGGGAGATGGGAGATCATTCAATGTTTTGGAGCAGGAGTCCTTTAAAAGTTCTTGAGGATAGGTAAAGTGGGAAAACTAAAGCTCATTCTTTCTCACCTATCTTTGCTCTTCACCTGGGACAGATGATTGCCACGCTGCAATTATTCCTAATTCCTTAACATCAGGTCAATTCAGTGGCTTCCAACTAGACCTACAGTTGAATTTAACCTAGGTCTTATGTAGTTATGCATGAAGTCATGATAAAAGACAAAGTATTATTCATGTCCATAAATAACGCATTACTGATGACATTGAGAAGAACAAAGCTTGATTTTCTGAGTCTTACCTTTGTTCACATTAATCCAGAAGAAAAGCATCTTCTTCCTGTAAACAGTCTACAGGATACTGAAGTCCTTCAGCCATTATCAAAGTTATAGAATTTCTGAAAGCTAAATAGCAGAATAGAATCTACACCATGGAGAGAAATATTCCTTCAGGAGTTATTAGAATGAAACTATTTCAGTCCTTTCATAGCCAAGACTATCCAAGAGCAACAGATCATATAATCTCTCCATTGATACATAGAAAAAATAAAACTCCAGCAATTGGGGTATGCAGCAACCTTCATGCTTTCTACAGCAAAGGTTTATATGTTTGAGGGCTATCAAAGGCTGGGATGCTTCCAAAGGCAAACTGTTTATGCAGAGGCAGACTTGATCAAGGCTCATGCTTTCCAAAAGGCAGCTAACTTACTTTGGCTCTTTTAAAAATCTTTTCACAAGAGCTCATCCATTGTGCTGTTCAGGCTGCATATCTTAAGCAAGCAGAGAACTGCCAAGCCAAAAGCAAAGAACTCGTTTCTAAGAGGAGTGGGGAGAAGATGAAGAGCAAAAGTTAACAATGCAGTTCATTGCAAGCTTCAGAGAATACAAAGCAATTGTTTTAAAGACAGCTAAAAATACTTTCTTCTATGAATGCGTCCTCTTCTGCCAAATACATGCAATACACTGAGGAATATAAATCTTCCGCATGAAATATTTGTAATAGCATGAAGAAGCAGTCCCAGCTTTAGAAACTTTAGTTACAGCTGGTTAAGTTGGAACTACATTTCGTATAATGCAGATTATCAACCACTGACAGAAGTGAATATTGGTTTCTTTGCCAACATAATATTAAAACAAAGAAAAAAATGAACACATACATTTTCCCTAGGTCACTAGAAATGTTGCTATAACTATATATATGTAGGTTGCTCTGAAAGTAATGCCTCCTCTTTATCTCCACAGAAACTACAACAGACACAAAGAACACAATAACAGTATTTGATAGAGCAAACTCAGCTACAGAACACTGTTTTTCAACACAGTCACCACCATTAGCTATGCATTTTCACCAGTGACAAACAGAACCTGCATGCTGCCCTTGTAAAAACCTGCACCAGCGGAGGTGACCCACGGTCACTGTCACCACTGCTGAAATGCACCACCACCACCTCCCTGTGTTGACATCCACTGTTTGGTCTCCACAAACATTCAGCAAGCGTTGATGAATGTCAATGGATATCATTTTTTCCATACGGAGGAATTCAATTCTACACCTTGGCTTCATCCACACCTCCATGTCAGATGCCATTTGGTCAGACAGCCCCTCTGCTGCCATCTGTCACATGGCAACAAAGTGGAATGAATATTGGTGGGAAGGTTCAGCCTCTACTGCCATACCACCAACATTTGCCTCTGACATTGTGGACCAACATAATAGGAGGCATTACTTTGAGACCAGCGCTTGTAGTTACAGGACAAAATACAATTTTGCCTTTTAAACTTCTGTTTGTTATGTGCCAGAAGTGAATTGAAAAAAAAAAAAAAGAACATAAGTTTGTACAAACAAATATAAAGTCACCTGGCTTCACTGGAAACTTTGCAAATATTTGCAATAAAAAATTTTGGCTCAATTCAAAATTCAATACAATTCTTCAGTCATGGCTGAGAGGAACACAGAAAACTAAACATTTATAATGATCAGACTTACATGGAAAGTGTTTTAAATTCAGCGTCTTTCCTTTGTTAAAGTACTGAAAAATCTTACCTTTCTAAAGGGAAAAAAAAGTTTATTCAAAGTCATGAATAGAGTGACAATTCACTTCTAAAAAGCCATTTTTTTTTGCTATATTTAGCTAATTTGAAACAGTGTTCACAGAAACATCAACAGTGCAGCTGTGAGGCTGCCAATAATGGCTCCAACTGGGAAAAGTGTTTTGTTTTGTTTCTTTCTTTCTAAAGTTTTTTCTTTGCTTTTTTCCTTCCAAAGACAAAAAACGTCAACTGCTTTGTACAACTGTCAGGAAAAGGAATCTACAAATTTATTTTGTTGTACAGTTACTGTTTGCATGCTAGCCCAGCAAGAAATTAATGTAACGTGTTACAGTATTTGCAACACTGGAGCAACTTTTTCAGCAATCACGGATTGCCAACTTCTGCACTTAATTTATTTGTAATTGTCCTCTTCTATTGTAAGCCAACAAAAGCAAAAAATGATACAAGAAGGTGCAGGCCACGCTTACATGACAAAAACTTTTGGCTTTAAATAAGGCCCCAAATTCAGACAGATTACATTAGACTTTAAGAAAAGTTGCTTAATACACTCAAAAAAGTCAGTTTGCATAGTTTGTTAAACAACGGTAGCTAATTTTCTTTCAATAAGAGGACATTAAGACAGCAATAGTGGACAACTCAAAGTGCTGAAAGCATTTAAATTATCCATTACTTGTTTCGTTAGTTGCAACGTCAGCTCCTCCCCTGAACATCTCCCATCTGTCCACACTGATGAAAACCTGAAACAAAGCAAGACAACTTCTCGGTGCTACAAACTGCTTCTATGAACTAGCTTGGCTTGACTCAGGCTTCAGTCATCAACAATGGGTCTATGAAACGCTTCCCTTCTTTAACACGGAAAGTGAACTATAGTGATTGTTAAGGACTCACAGATGAACTCACATTACCCTCACAGCCTTTGGTACACTGGTGGTAATAACCATCTCCAACCCTCTCTTCTCAAAAGCATCAACAAAAAACTCCCTACTTGCCATCCTTCTCCCTGATAAGATCTCTATACCTACCCAACTAACTTCTCCCATCTACATCAATCCATTAAGAGGGGAGCCATCAGAATATTTCTGACTGTAAGTTATGTCCCAACCTGCAGCCTTTCCTGTACAGTTAAACTTCAGAGTGGGATTTTTTTCTGCTGCTTGCTTAGCACACCAGAATATTGCCTTGTTGACCTTGCAATACACTGTAACAAACACTTTTAGTTTAACCACAGAGGAAGAAGGGACAGTCTAAGGAGATAGAATCAATGAAAATTCATCTAGTTCAAATGTCAACATTATCACAAGTAAGGGCAATTCATGTTGATCTCATGACTACCCCACATGTCACAAACTGGCTTCAAGATGAAGTACACTAAAGAGCAAGAGAACAAGCAAAAGAGAATATATCAAAGTTTCTCCTCTCCTTAAAAATCTACGTAAACTCACCTCATAAGGTCGCAAAAACTCTTCACTTGGATCTTCATATTAACTTCAAAATGCCTATTATGTACTGCCACGCAATCAAGCCTTTAATACAGAAACTTAGATCTGCAACTTTCATGTTCTTTTAAGCATCTTTAATACAGCAGAAAGTGAGCTCTAAAACAAGCACTATCACTTTAAATTCAGAGCACATTCTGTGAATATCTGCTTAGAGATTGTATGCAAGCCTATTTAAGTCAGCTAATAGCATCAGAATAACCACTACAGCAGTGTTTAGTCTCAGAACACTACAGAACAGACATATGAACAGTAAGTTTCCACATATATGCTGATTACTTACATGTTTTCAGAAGAGCTGTTGATGTCTTCTTGTAATAGGTAAGTCAAGAGCACCAAAGTAATCACTGCTTCCTACCTCAGTTGAATAACCAGCATGTCACACTACAGCTCTTCTCCAAAACTCCACACGATAGAACAAAGCTGCAACCAAAAGTACTGATACTCAAAAAATTATAATGCATTTACACCAGGAAAATTAGGTCTTACTAGAAGTACATTAATTAATATTTGACTGTTATTTTTCAACTGTTGTAACTTTCCAGCATTATTAATTTCAACAGTCTGCAAAATGCTGACAACATGTGCCTCCTGTTCTAGAGACCAGCATTTTGAAGTCACAGCAAGTACAAAAGGTTGGAGCTGCATTTTAATACTTTTTTTAAATGAAAACTGTTAAGAGTTTGATGCATAAAGAACTTTCTCAAATTATGTCACACAAGCAACATCTTTTAGCAGTCTGTATCTTGGTGTTAGATTCTAACCAGTGAACAAATGGTATTTCATTACACCGGATTGCATTAATATTCTCTGCTCACTTTGAATCAAATATCCGTTTTTTTTTGTTGGTTTGGGTTGGTGTTTTTTTGGTGCCCTTTTTTTTTTTCCCTCAACAGATTTTTTTAAGCTTTGTTTTGAAAAAAATGAAGACATTGGCAGTTTGCTCAGTCCTTAACTTAGACTGCACACTTTCACTCAAAGGTATTCATAGCCCACTACTACTCCCTTGTCATCCAGCAATTAAAAAAAAAAAAAAAAAGGCAGCTTTTATCAGCCTCTGGAAATTCAGAGGCTGAGAAATTCAGTAAGACTCCTCTCAAAGAAATCAAGATATTGAGCAGCAATGATGGAATTAATTAGCAAAGATAGTAACTAGCTACCACTTAATACATGGAACGGGGAAGCAGACACAGAGGTGACCCTCAAACTACATTCCACTGTTCTTTGCACTACTTTCCAGTCAAAAAGATATGCACATGCAGCCTCTACTCTGTATCTTTCAAGACTTAAAAGCAATTGCTGCACATGCGCACAGAAACATAACACCACCCACCAGAGCACATTGTTTAGCAAAAAATATACATGTACATTTTGAAAATACGGTTTTATTGGAAGTTTATCAAAAAAGTCTGAAATCTTATTTAAGAAAGACTTCACTTCAGACTTCAGTCCCTTTTCTTCTTAGCTTTGCGTTCTTGTGACAGCTGAGACAATTCACTTTCTTCAACTTCACAATGCTTTCTTTTCTTTTTCTTTGACTTTTTATGGTCGCTTTGGTAACCGCTAGAGTCACTGGCAGGCAATACATGCTCCTGTTCTTCTTGCTTGTGTTTTTTCTTTTTCTTCTTCTTCTTATCATCACACATTCCATTCGCAGCATCAACACCTTGCTCTTCTGTATTTTCCCTCTCAGTGTTATCTGTCTCACCTAGAGGCTCTTCTGTGACATTGTCTTCCCCAGAGTCATTTAAGCCATTTTTCTCATGATCGAGTGTTTGAATTTCCTCGCCATTTGTGCCATCAGTGACAGTCTCAGATTGTTTGGGCTTCATACTGTAAGGAAACATACAAAATAAATAAAAGTAGTAAAATCTAAAGGCACACAGTGGAATGTCAAAATTTGCTAAAACACAATATTTACACCAAGTAGATAAAAGATAAACATTTGTTAGAAACAACAAAAAATGGAAAATACGATATTCTAGTTACAGAAAAATATAAAACCAGTTAACACTTTCTGCTTGATCTATACTACCTGACTAGCTTCTTTCTTCCACAGAATCACTATTCTTTCTTAAACCTTAGCCTACATTTATTTTCTAACATCCCATACACACCATTAGGAATTTCATTTTCTCTTTTATTCCTTCATCCGTAATTACAAACTGTGTGTACACCTTTTTTGGTTCATTTGTCATTCACAAACACACAGAATCCCGTTAAACTATACCAAGCAATTGCCTTGCTAGTGTCTGCACAGCAAAATGATTATTCCTCAGGAATTGGAAAAAAAAAAAAAAAAAAAATCCCACAACAGCAACAACAAAACACAATGAACCAACCAAAAAAACTCACTAAAAACAAAACCCCAGAAGGTAGTGAGCACTGCAGAAAACACCTAGGATGACTCACATGGAAAGAATGCAGCTAAAATTACAGAGGAGCAGATGGCACTAGGGACATGACAGTTAATTCTGATTTTATGAAAACAATCCAGAATACTTTTCCAGATTAAACAGACCTCCAAAAACATTATAGTTTCATCAGTATCTACACTCTACATTTAAAAAATAAGTTAATCACACTGGTAGAAAAAAATTGGTCAGCAAATGACCATTTAAAAAAATTTCTGAATGAATTCTTTAAAAGATACCACTATTTAGATTTTTAACAAGCTGCTGCTGTGAAAATCTACAGAGGCGCAAGTGACAGGATGAAGGTCATACATTTTCTTGTACCATCATTGAGACCAAGCATATTATGTTTCAGCAAGCATTTAAATAATCTACATGTAACTATTTACGATTGTATAACCGTTAGTATGCACATGCATGTGTAGAAACAGCAGCATAAACACTGCATTCAGAAACTGAAATGTTTTTACTTGAAAAGCCTAGACCAGTTCATAAACAAATCTACTCTAGATATCTGAGAAGTTACTTTGAACATGCACTATTTGCCCAATCAATAGCTCACAAGCCAGCACGCAAACTTTTTAAGCTCAAAAAACCCATTTTTATTTTCCCAGAGAAAATATCCACGGAATCATAGAATGGTTCAGGTTGGAAGGGACCTTAGAGATCATCTTGTTCCAAACCCTCTGCTATGGGTAAGGACACCTCCCACTAGACCAGGTTGTCCAAAGCCCCATCCAGGCTGGCCTTGAATACATCCATGCAAGTCCGTAACACTTAGTTTCAGTTCACTAACAGAAATTATTCATACACAAGGGTTTGAGTAAAAACCAGGAAGCTTAAGGATTAAGATGTTGAATCAAATTATTTAGCTTGTAACTAACCCATTAAAACAGTTACAAAACATATTCTCTCTCCTATGGCACAATACCTGGTTTTTGTCAGTCCTCCTCGAATGAAGAACACTCCAGCTGCATCAGAATCTAAGTGCAACACTTGAAATTTCAGTTCATCCCCTATTTTAAACCCCAATTCTTGCCACTCCACAGGGGACATTTGTTCAGGTTTAGGGATAGAAGCATTGAAGCATCCATGTATCAGACAGCCAATGTGACTGGGAGCCACTTTGTTAATTATGCCCTATAAAAGAAAAATTTCATATGAAGTTCTGTAAAGATCACCTCTTTAAACGCACACACAATGTATACTGAGTTTTCTATATTGACACTTTTGGACAAGACTTCGTATGCACAAGTTTTACAAAGTCAGTTCATCTATCAAGCAAGCAAACTATTCTACACTAAAATCAAAATCACTCCTAAATACTTTTCATAAAGTTCTGCCCAAAATGGAATTAAATCTGCATCTGCAAAAAAATGAAAAAGCTAAAGCATGGAGTTTAGCCAAAGTGAATACATGCATTGAACAGTTACTTTGCCCCTCACAGTACAGCCACCAACTGTGCTTTAAAGCCATTCTAAGGCCTACTTACTTGTCTAACCTAACTTTTATGCTCACACAGAACCACTTCGCAGCTAGAGATACAGATGACACATAAAAAGCCTTCAGATACACCATTCAGTGGATCTCTGACACATTTCCCTGTCTAACCTCATCCGCCTTTCCACTCCTCAAACGAATGAAAGACACTGAGAGGATGTTTTCACCTCCTTTCTACCAAGAGAACACATTTATTTCTTAATTACACTTACAGAGAGGCATGAGCTATACTGCAAAAGCACAGTACAACAACAAATACAGGAAAACTAAGCTGAGAATTGGGACACATGTACCAACGCAATGGTGTTGAGCTTAAAGCTGTTCCCTGAGCCACGCAACTCCTCTTACTGAAAAGCGGGTTTGAATGGGATGCTCTTTCCTTGTACCTACAAGAAATAAACTCATCAGCGCATCCTAAACACCGCTGCCACTAGTACATAAGAACAAATATACACGTTTAAGAACAATGTGCGCTTTAGAAAGCTTTGCTATTTAACAAATTTAGTAGCAGACGGTACAGATGCATGAAAAACGCAGACAACAAACTACTAATGAAATGCTATAAACTACTCAAAAAAATTACTAATATAAACTAAAGTACAACTCTACCTAAGCCCCAAACCGTTGTTTTAGATGGAGATAAGCCAAGCTCTGACTATTTAAGGAAAGATCGACGTGTTTACATACCACCATGTTCTTCCCCTTTTTGGGGCTGAAGATGACAAAGTCGGCCTCCACGTTCAGGTGGATGAACCCCTGGTCGTCGTGGATGTCCCCGAGCTCTCCCACCACCCTGACGTTGTCGTAGGCCACGGGCACGCCCTGCAGGCTGGGGAGGAAGCACGGTTAGCTGGGGGGCCGCCCCACCCCGCCCCGCCGCCCCGGGCGCAGCCATCCCGAGGCCCCGCTCCGCGCCCCGTCCCGGCCGCACCTCTCCGAGTAGCGCAGCAGCTCGGCGTCCAGCTGCGCGCGGATGCCCGTGCGCTTGCGGCCCAGGTAGCGCGGCGCCAGCGCGACGTGCCTGCGGTGCGGGGCCGCCACCAGGCACGAGTACCGCCGCCCCACCAGCCCCAGGGCCGTGGCGAAGGACGGCAGCTCGGCGGCGGGCAGCGGGCGTGCAGCCGGCGCCGGCGGCGGAGGCTCCCCCGCCACTGCCATGCTGCACGGCCACGCCGCCGCGCGATAAGATGGCGTCACGGCCCCGCCTACGGCACTCGGGGAGTGACGCAGTTCCGAGTGCGCTGCACGTTGAGAGGGTTCAGGTTCCTCCCGCTGTTGGAGGTTGTCAGGTGCCGGCCCGATGCGGCCTGGGGGATCTCAGCGCTCGAGTGGCCTCGGGCGGGCTGCTCCGTGTGTGTGTGTGGCGGCCCGGCTCGGGCGGTGAAATATCTCGGGGCGGTGCTGAGGGGAGGCCGTGCCGTGCTGTAGCATGGGCAGCAGCAGCAGTGCCTGGGCCTGCCTTGGTGTGCTGGGCTGCCCTGTGATGCCAGGCACAGCCCTCAGGTGCTGGGGTGCCTGATCTCAGCAGTGAAGCACTCTGTGTGATTAGTATTTGGTGTTACACACCCCTAAATGCCTACTGATAAGTGGTTCTTCTCTGTCCCAGTGTCCCACATTTCTGCACTCCAGAAGAAAACACGATGTGCTGACACCTAGAAACCACAGAACCACAGGTCATCTGGATTGGAAAAGACTCTCAAGATCACCAAGTCCAACCATCAGTGTAACATTCTGAGTTATTACTAAATCATGTCCCTCTTAGTGCCATGTCCACAACTCTCTTAACTTCTGGGCATAGTGACTCCAGCATTGCCTTGGGCAGCCCATTCCAATGCCCAATGTCTCTGTGAATAAATTCTTCCCAATGTCCAATCTAACCATCCTCTGGCACAACTTGAGACCATTTTCTCATCTCCTATCTAAAGGTGAGATGCTTCTCCCAGGTGGAGCTTGTTGCCTCTCATTGGCTACTAGGGCATGGTAACAATTCTGTAAATTTAGATACAAACAGAATCCCAAGCTTCAGGCCTCCTTTTCTTGTCTTCAGTATGAACATATTCACTCCAGATATTTCAATTTTGAAACAGAGCTTTATATCTGTAAATCATAAACATACTTTTAGCTACAATGTTTAATTCTTCTCTAGATTATGCCTCAGTGATCAGTAATTTATATTCTTCTTTCAACTGAGAAGTTTTACCTTATCATGCATAAAATTACCCCATGATCCCAAATTTGACATTCCATAATATCAAGCAAAAAAACTTCTGAGAAGACTGCATAGGAATTGACTGTTGTCATAAGTTTAAGTTAACATGAGGGGTGTTCTTCATGTATGGCACTGTTAAGAAGAACAGCATTTATTTTCTGTTGCCAGGGCCTGAGTCTAATTTGTGCATTTCATGAGAAATTTCATAACACTTTATTAAACACATATTAAAAAGTGGAAGGAGAAGAAACATAAAAAGTTATGAAAATCATTGAAAGGGACGCAGGTGTACTATACACTGACCTACAAAATGAGCTATGAGCTGCAGTAATAGCAGGAAAAAAATAAAAAAAATAATAAAAAAAGCTTGTTGAAGCTAGTTGTCCTGTTGTAACCAGTGGAACTTGTGGCTAGTTGGTAAAAACAAGTTTTGTCCAGAAAAGCTGGCCAGATATTATAAAAGCACAGTGTTGCACAGTATTACCTTAAGATTTGATTTTGAACTGATTTAACTGAATTGCTGCAAAACCTTGAAAAGATATTCTTTCTTTGATTTAAATATTTGTGTCAGCTTAACATGTATTAATAAGTGTACGCTTTTGAACTGATTGATTCCACATGGGGATTTTTGCTGTATCAGTTCTATTAAAGGTGTTAAATTTTCTTTATACTATGGAGGCCTCAGAAACACCGTTGTTCTATAGACAAGCCTTGCTTCATGTATCAGAAATCCTTGAACGTCCTCTAATACCCTAAGTGATGCAAAAGCTTTTTGAAACTATTCAAATACAACACCAGAAAATTTTCTTTGACTGTGCATACAGTGAAGATAAGACATGGTTATTTTTCACAGTTTAAACAAATGATACTTTACTGACTTTACTGCAAGTTGGATTAGTGTGAAAGAACTGTCATAAAAATGGCTTTCAGATGACTGAGCTTGCAGGGTTGAAAATATCTTGAGCTACTGTGATCTGTATTCTCTTGTGGCTTTAATCCTCCAGGGTATTTAATGTCTCTCAAAATCAGTTGTATGTTATGTTCTCAGTTTTCTGGAGAAATATCTTTATTTTTTATTTTCTGTATTCAAGTCATGTATAATCCTTGCAATGTGTTTTCAATCTCAGTTAAAGACCTTGTACAGTAGCTACATACACTTTTATTCCTAAATGAAATATACATTTTATAACTCTTATTTATGAGTGGATTTAGTTTGCAATGAGGACGTGTAACCCTCTATGGTCTATACTCAATTTTATCTGGAATAATAAAAACCTATTTGTGCTCATTAAATAAAAAGATGGAAAGACAACATGAACAAAAACGTGGACTTGTGTGTTTCTCCATGTAGGCAGGTTGGACAGGATGGTACCAGGAGGGTTCCCTCCCTCTCTGCCTTCTGCAGGAAGCTGGTGGTAACCCCGCAGGCCACCTGTCCTCAGGAAACTCCTTACTCTCACCTGTCATGCCCCAGAACATGTAATATACACCCTTTCTGTCAGAGTACAAAATGTATTTTGCTGTACTTCAGACAATCTAAACTGAAAACCTACAGCAAAATAATAATGTCTTCATCCCTACAGATACTGTCCGGGGCCTGAAGAGGGATGGGCTAACCCTAAACAACGTGGACAAGGCCGATAGCTTAAGAGTCCTCTTTTGGCAGTGCAGCCACTTGGCCTGCTCCCCAAGGCAGATGGATGTAGCAATGGTGGTGTGGCCATGCAGAGAGGTGTTTTAGTTCAGATCAGATCTGAACTTTCTGAATCTCCATTTATAACTGCTTCTATGCTTTGGTTTTCATTGCAAAGTGCCTTTGGGACTTCCAGAATTCATTTCACGCTTAAGTAATCTGTTACATGAACTCTAAATCCTAATGGTCATTAAGTCTACAGTCAGACTACAGCTAATTCAGAATAACCACCTTTAAAATCTCACAGGGTGGATATCTGATCGCAGCACCAACAGTTTTACTCTTTGAGTCCACACTTGTCAAATCACTTTGTTTACTGATAAAACGTATTCTGTCTAAACGAGAAGCAGGATTGTTTTGCTGTCCTGCCATATGACTTGGGCTTTCATTCCTTTATTGTAAAAGACATTCTGACCAAAGAGGAATCTTAGTGCTACTGTCATCCTCTCCAGTCACAGTTCAGTTCTGAAAACCATTCAGAACATAACACTTACATTTGTATTTCTTTTTTTCCCCTTTTCTTACAGAATTGTGTATCTTTTCTCTTCTTGATGTCAGCATTTGGCTTAAAACCAGTGTATCTTAGCTGACGTTTTTGCTGCAGTGAGCCTATGTCCAGAAAGGCAGCAAAAATCAATGTCTTAAACAGCACAGCACTGGTACATTTGCCAGGTCTCACAGTGGCTGGTAAAACTCTCCTGAACCTGTTTTTCTCTAAAAGTGAGGTTGCTAGTAACAATCAGGACCAAAACCAAAAGCTGTGTTTTCTATCACTACTGTTCTTTTCCTTTCTATTTTATCTGTGTTAGTCTAGTTTTCTCTTTATGGAAACACAGCCAGCCTCCAGCAAGAACATTCGTTGTCAGCCACATATCTAGCAACTCTCCACTGGTCTTTTCATTTATTCCAAAACAGTCATTGCCATCTTCAGTCCAGCGTCATGATTAGCATCATGTGTTGGTGAGGAATCTCATACAACTGCCCATTCATGTTCTTTTGTAGCAACTGCAGTTCATTCATTCAGAGGAGAGCCTCCATCCAGCACTAAAATCCTGGAAGTTTCAATTGAGATTGAATATACTGCATCTTGTGCAGAGTGAAGACTGCCTGTGGCACTGTGCTGGAGTAGAACATATATTCCCTTTTAAGGCTGTGCACTCACATGAGTCTTTACGTTTAGAAATTGAATCCATCCCAGCTTCCTCATCACATAACTTGTGCTTTATAAAAAAAGAAATGAAGAAATGCTTCATGGTTACAAGGAGAGGGTATAAAAGATGCAGTAGAAAACTCATGCTTGTGATTTGTTTTTAAATATTTTAGCTGGTTTTGCATTTTTCATGTGATGTCATAAAAACCCACGCTATTTTTAATGTGAGTTGTTGCTGTGGTATGTAATGGTGTAATGGGCTGAAGGATCTGTACTATGAATCTCTCTTTTTTTTTTTTTTTTTTTTTTTTTTTTTATGTTTTGTGAGAATTTTTTTTTTTTTTTGAAGTTGTATGGCGATAGATTTCTTTCAATATCTTTGACCATTATCCCCAGTAGAGACTAATTAGAGCAGGTCAGGCACTAAGGGATGTGGTAGAGTGATGGGACTTGGTCGGTCAGGTTGATGACTTAATGATCACAGAGTCACAGAATCATAGGGGTTGGAAGGAACCTCTGGAGATCCATTGTTGTGGTTCTGACTCAGCAGACAGCTAAGTTCCACACAGTTATTCACTCCCCCTCCCCCTCCCCAAATGGGATGCGGAAGAGAATTAAGAAAAAAACAATATGGTAGAACTCGTGGGTTGAGATAAAAGCTATTTACTAAGACAGCAGAGAGAATAAAAAAAAAATACCAGTACATATATATATAAGAAACAATATATGATACACAAAGCAAGGGACCAACGACTGATACCCAACCAGCCAGCAGCCCCTTCCCCCGGAAAAGAGACTCGCCTTCCGTAAAAAATCACATGATGTTATATGGTATGGAATAGCTGTCTGGTCAGATCGAGTCAGCTGCCCTGATCCTGTACCCTCCCAGTTCCCGGCTCCTTAGGACCTAACTGCTTCACTGAGAAACATATGTTCTTGGCTGCATTCAACACTGCAAGGTGTTATCACCTTTGTTTTTGTTCTGAGACCAAAACATAGCTTCATACCAGTCACTGTGAGAGAAGTAACTTCTGTTAGAAACTAAGACATCCATCTAGTCCAGCTCCCCTGCTCAGGCAGGTTCCCTACAGTAGGTTGCACAGGAAAGCGTCTGGGCAGGTTTCAAATATGTCCAAAGAAGGAGACTCTGCCACCTCTCTGGGCAGCCTGTTTCAGTGATCTGTCACCTTCAAAGTTAAGAATTTTTTTTCTCGTGTTTATATGGAACTTCCTGTGTTCTAGTTTGTGCCTGTTGTCACTTGTCCTGTCGCTGGGCACCACTGAAAAGAGCCTAGCCCCAACCAGTGGACACTAGCCCTTTAGATATTTATAAGCATTGATAAGATCCCCTCTGTCTTCCCCAGGCAAGATCTTGAAGGTCTTTTCCAACCTAGATTATTCTGATTCTGCGATTATATTCTATGATTCTGTGTTTGAGCAGTGAGAATTGGGCATTTAAATGTCATCAAGGGAGTCAAGTTATGGAATTTTCTTAGGCTAGTTTTCTGAAATCCTTTGAGAAAGCCACAATTAACTTGCATATCAAATTTATCAGTGTAAGGGATTAGCTAAATGTCCATTAGTTACAGGACTAAAAACTCACTAGACTGGAAATATGAAAATAATTAAGTTTGGAGGGCAGTGTCATTGTCAGAGCAAAAAAAAAAAATCATTCCTCCTACCATCCTGTATTTGCTGAAATTTGCCCCCCAAAAGGTATACATTCCTGTCAGCACATCAGTTCTCCCCACTGGTTTTGTAAAAAATGTATCAAATGCTAAAAATCCACCAGATGGCGCACTAAAGCCTTGATACCGAAGAGTGCCGAAGAGAATGGTAGTAACTGCGCAGCGGGCTGAAAATTTAATCTGTAATACAATATGCAGACTGTGCTTTGTTTTGTCAGTGATTACTAAGTCAATCTTTAATAGGTAGGAAATGACTTAGAGAAGCATTAAAGGAAAAAAATAGGGTAAGAGCAATTTTGTTAATTTATTTCAGTTAATAATTTGTCTTGATTTGTAGTGACGTATTATGTCTGGGATGGGCATTTCCTAACAGCTGGGTCTGGCTAGATTTGCCTTTGGTTCTTGATTGTCCATGCAGGTTGTTGTATGCCAGGAAATGGCTGATGTGGCGGGAGGTCAGCATTGCCTGAACTGTGAATCGCTCTTCTGGAGATAGAATATCTTGTCTATAAATATCTTGCTGAAAGAGCTGTATCCAAGTACCTGCGTGTCCTTATCTGTGGAAATAAGAAAATCTGCATCAGAAGGGCCGGTGCCTGCAGTGCCCCTCTCCAGCTCTAGTGGTATTTGAAGGAAATGTTTTTCAAGGCATAGTTTCAGTGGTACAGAAACATCATGACCTGTGGAGATCTGGCTCTTGATATTATGCTGAATCTCTTCTCCAACGGAAAGCGTCATAAAGCAGTGTTCCAATGTAAAGTACAGTAAGGCTTTTCTGCATGGCAAATGCTTAAGGCAAGTTCTGCTAATGAATAGGATGGCAGCAAGAGTTATAAATGGAGTCAATGAAGTGACTCAACAATCTGTCTGTGTTATTTTGTGGTTCATGCTCTGAGCAACTTCAAGCAAACCTTTCCTCCAACTTTTTAAAAATTGTCAGGAAAGATAGGAATTAAGGATCTACAGGGAATTACCTCCAGAAAAGCCAGCTGCTGTCAATTGTAAGAGTAGAAAATGTCTTTCTACCATCTTGTTTTTTGACTCCTGTACTTCTTCAAGATACCGCGGAAGACTAAGTAATCTTCTGGTTCTACTAGTTCCCTATCTTTTTAGTCTTAATGTCTTGTTAAATCACATGAAGAACTGCAGTATCATTGCACTAACATTCAGACATTTACACCTAAGTTCTTGCTCCGACACAGCTCTCGAGATTGTATAGTTTTTGCTGAGGCACAGAAATGTTTAACTTATTGTACTATTTCCAATTTTGCATCTCTTTGTATCTTTTTATACATATGGAAAAGTGTTAATCTTTCTGGCATGAAGACCAGATCCCTGATCTGAGGAGTTTGCTGTTTCAGAGATGTCCAAAGTAAACATGGGTTACCCTTCAGAAGTATTAAAAAGGAGGGTGAGGAATTCAGTTAGTGGATATTTTTTTCTTACCATCTACAAACTTTGACAGGTAGATTGTGTATCACCAGTATTTATGGTAGCACATTATTATGATTTATCTCTATTTTCTTTATTGTAAAATTGTATTGTTTTCTAAATTGTAGAGTTTGCTATTGTT
>WBMW01000352.1:9594-20083 GCA_013396635.1 Penelope pileata | reverse complement strand
TAGTACACCCTCACAACAGTGTCATCCATATCAGCCTGGCCCTTAATCCTCACCCACAAGTTCTCCACACAATCTTCACCCTCCCCCAGGTGGAGCTCAGTACATTCTAGTTGCTCTCTAACATAAAGAGCAACTCTGCCACCTCGTTTCCCCTGTCTGTCTTTCCTAAAAAGGACATAGCCATCCATGACAGCATTCCAGTCACCTGAGCTGTCCCACCACGTCTCCAGGATTGCAATGAGATCATGGCCCTGTGACCATACACAGATCTCCAGCTTGTCCTGTTTATTACCCATGCTGCGTGCATTGGCATACAGGCACTTTAGGGAAGCAGCAGGTGCAGGTATCCCTAGAGGGTCGCAAGAAGATTTTGGATGGGGTATCAGCAACAATTCCTTTTCTGAGGAGCCTTCACAAGATCCTACAGGAGAACTCAGCGGTTTTTCCCCACAATCTTCAATAGTGACAACATCCCCCAGCCCTTCTCTGTCACATCGAACTCCCCTCCCTTCCCTCATCAAACCTAGTTTAAAGCCCTAGAGATCAATCCAGACAGTTTGCTCCCCAGAGCACTTTTGCCCCACTTGTTCAGTGTCATTCCATCAGATGCCCACATGCCTGGTTTCTCAAAGGCCTGCCCAAGATCATAAAACCCAAAGCCTTCACCATGACATCACCCCTTCAGCCAGTCATTGACCTGAGCCATTTTCCTCCTTCTTTTAGGGTTCCAGCTGCCTAGCAGGAGGACAGAGGAGAACACTACCTGTACCTCCGATCCCTTCAGAATCCTACCAAGGGATGCAAAGTCCTTTTTAACGTTCTTCAATTTCCCCATCGTGGCGTCCTGGGACCTGGCCTGAATGAGGATGAAAGGGTAATAGTCTTCCCGCTTAATGAGGTGCAGTAGAGCCTTCCTAATGTCTCTAACACGTGCCCCCGGAAGACAGCAATACCTACACCTGACACACCAGCTCATTCAGCTGTCATTCCAAACGCAAGCTTCTCACCAGACATGGAAATCAAGGCAAAACGGGCTTGAGCAACTTGCTTACATTCACGCCAGCAGGCAAGGCAGAGGCAGGAGCAGCATATCTGACAACCACTGTGGTTCTAATCCTTCCGTGCAACCTTTTAATCTCTAAGATGTAGCCAGCTTTTTGGTCATTCATTGCAGGGTCTCAGATTATGTAATTTTTGAGGTCTATATTGATACAGTCACATCTAGAGCCCTTTTCTTGTCCCCTCTGTGAGAAACATCTCGAACAATTTTTCGGAGACAGGATCTCTGGTGAAGAAGTTTTAATTCATGATTACAATGGTGGTCGTCCGGTATAACAGGAGCACACCTATTTTCCCGTTGCTTGGTCCCTCTCCTGTTTCCCCATTGGCTGGGTACTCCAAGCGCACATCCTATCCTGATGCAGTTTTCTAATTACAAATCATAATTCATTGCTAACCTGTTGGTTCTTTTTGGTATTTTCCATTATGTTGGCTTAGTCAATATTTAACTTAATCTCAAAGGAAAATCTTAAGCACAAAAGGGAACATTTCTTCCCAATGTTCAGCTTTATCTCAAGGGAGGATCTTAAGCAGGTAGAGAGGAATGTTTCAATATATACACCTGTGCAGGTATGCGATGAACTACAGTCAACTCCTTCTTGGGTTTTTCCACTCTTTTGCAAAAGCACAAAATTTAGCTCCCACACATCCACGCTCTCCCACTTTGAGACAGGAATTCAAATAGTTTCACACTGTTTGCTAATTTACTTGAGCCCTTCAACCCAGTTTGCTTCAGTAATATCTACTCTTGCTTCTATTCATGTTTAATTTGAAGTGAACCAACTCATTTATTAAACCATGGCTCATTCTTATAATCTATTATTCTGTACTATTCTGACCAGAGCAAATCCAAGGTAATATCATGTATTGCTGGATGACAAACAATTGATGAGAAAGTCCTATGACTTCCATGCAAGCCTCATGATTATGATGTGGTGTCAAGAGCCAGAATTTTCTGTTATTAATAGAAAGATCCTGAATAGATGGAAGAAACTTCTGTATGGATGAAGTTTGGAGGAGTTAAAATATATGTGAGTCAGACTGGGCAAAATAAGCGCGGAAAAAAAATCTAGTTTGATATGCAGGAATCTAGTTATCTGCAGGAATTTGAAGTATGCCTTTTGTCATACACTAAAAAGAATAATAAAGTGGGAGGTACATGTTATCAGTAGCAATGCTATGGTTATTTCATATTCTTCTATTTAAGCATATCAAGAAAAGAGGTCACAACATCACTGAAGTATTTGCTGCTGCAGTTTCTTTTGTTTGTGGAAGTCTGAATTTTTTCAGTGTTTGTAAATTTTGAGATGAGTGACTTACTGAGGGCTAGACATCAAAACAGGGACAAAAGCAGGCATAGACTTCTGTCCCGCTCTGATTATTGGAGTGAGGGGAGATTCTGTAACGTACCCAGAGTGAGATTAAGACACAAACGAGGTCAAATGTTGTCCAACCAGTTTAATAGAAATTCTGGTCAGTGAGGGAGATGGGGATGGGGAAGCAGGCGACAGTAAAAGATAGGAAGTAAGAGCAAGGGTTACATATAGAAAGCGGGGACAGTCACAACCATGGATCCCACGCCGTTCTATCAGACCAGGAGTATCTTCAGGACCGTGTGGGAGCGAGGGAGCAAGAGCGCAGGAGGAGCAGCAGCAAGCAGGCATCAGGCCGTCAGGTCTCAGGCAGCAAGCAGGAGCAGGCTTCAGGCAGCAGACGTCAGGCATCGTCAGGCGTCAGGCAGGAAGCAGGAGCAACAAGCAGGCATCAGGTAGCAGGGCAGCAGGACCTCATGTCTCAAGCATCAGCAGGTATCAAGCAGGTCCAGCCAGGCATCCGTCAGGCATCAGTCAGACAGCAGCAGGTAGGCAGCTCCTAGCATTTCCCCCGTTGGAGGAGGTCTTTTTATCCTCCTTTTCGGCCAGCATGACATTCCTGGGCACCCAGGTATGTCCCGTATCACACAAACAGGCACGGACGGTGCAAGCCTGGGCTTGCCCGTTCCCTTCGGTGGTTGCCTCCCTCAAGGTGCCAGGCTGAAAGGCTGCTCGATGGCCGTTTAGCGGCTGCTTGTCTCTCATTGTCCCTGGTCTGCAAGCCTTCGGGCAGGTGGGCAAACTTTGAGACAAGAGAGTTCTCACAGCAAACTTTGAGACAAAAGATTCCAAAACAGTCTCTTACAACCTCAGGTATCCCCTTGTCAGGTCTCATGATTTAGGCATTTCACCATATTCCTTTTTCTCACAAATAAGCGTGTTTTCTGTCCTCAAAAGTTATATTTGCTGTTTAATTTGATCTTTGGTACATTATTCTTCAATGACATTGCTTCTTACAATGATTTCTGAAAATGCTGAACTTACAATCCATGTATTTCTAATTCTTAGGCCAGCTTCTTTTGGGGCAAACTCCTTTAAATAATGAAACGCAGCAATCAGAAGGTGAAACAGCTTGACCACCTAAAAGCAAAGAGACTGTGAGTGATGATGAGGAATTCCAGTTTTCAAATCTGATGGATTGGTTTGGAGCAAAAAAGGCTTTGGAGGGGTGAATCTTTGCAGCAGTAATAATAGATAAATATATAATATATATATAATATAATTGTCACAGAAAAGGTCCCAAAACTCTTATCGCTACGCCATTTCCTCTTCTCTTTCTTTCTCAGGCTCCTTTCCAGTCTTCTCACTTTCAGGCTTACCTCCAATCTTCTCTCTCCCTCAAGCTCCAGCTTCTCAAGCTCCTCAAGCTTTCTCAAGCTACTTTCTCCTCTCCCTGGCTGGCCCTTATCTAAGCCTGGGGCAACCCTGCCCCAGGTCCACCCCTTCTGGTCACAGGTGGAAGTGGTCTACCTGTATTCCCCAGGCCAGCCATGCCCCTCCACCATGTGCTCAATCATCAGTTCATGCTGTGATCAACTGTTTCCCTACAATAGTACATATTATTATATATATTGTTATATATACAATATAATAATAGATCTTTTATGATTCAGCTCTGTGGCTTGATTTTAATGAAATTCAAGGTGAATGATGAGAGCCGAGGTTGATAAGTAACACAAAGACTCATTATGAATTAATTTCCTTAGTTATCAGGAGTGATGAGATGATATTCAACCCAAAATTTCCAAGAGCAAAGCTACTGCATTGCAGTCATGGGAAATATGTTTGTGACATATGAAAACTGTACCATTAAGCCACTGATATACCATGGTTACTAATAGTAATATTAGTAAATATTTATTACTAGTAAGTAATATGTTGTTAGAGAATCCACAGATTCCACTGATTTCAATCAAAGAATATATGGCGACTGTTTTTTTTTTTTTTTTTTTTGATAAAGAATATGTTTAAAGTGCACCGGTTAACTGTAAGCAAGAATGTTTGCTCTACTTTGCATTTCACTACATGTTGTGATTGCTATGATAAGTTACCTGATACCAGGTAGATATTTGAAACTTTCAAAGGGGGGAGATGCATCTAATGGAAACAATAATCTTCCCTTGGAAAGAAAAGAATATTGTCTGTGTTTAACATGAGCACAGAATCCTTTGATCAAGTACTGTGTATACTAAAGCACGGATTGGCCATTGACGTTATCCGATTAATCAAGGAGACTTTTCTCCTTACAAATGATAGAGGGAAGCTGGCAAGAGAACAGTCAAGCTTGTCCTTAGTGGATCCAGAGGAGGGCCATGAAGATGATCAAAGGGCTGGAGCACCTCTCCTATAAAGAAAGGTTGAGGAAGCTGGGCATCCAAATCAGAGGCTTGTTTAGCTTGGAGAAGAAAAGGCTCTAGGGAGACCTCATTGCAGCCTTCCAGTACTTGAAGGGAGCTTAAAAGCAGGAGTGGGGCCAAATTTTTACACAGGTAGATAGCGATAGGACAAGGGCAAATGACTTTAAACTGAAAAAGGGAAGAATTAGGTTAGATGTTAGGAATAAATTTTTTACTCAGAGGGTGGCAAGGCACTGGAACAGGTTGCCCAAAACAGTTGTGGATGCCTCATCCCTGGAGGTGTTCAAGGCCAGGCTGGATGGGGTCCTTGGCAGCCTGATCTACTAGTTGGCAACCCTGCCCATAGCAGGAGGGTTGGAACTAGATGATCTTTAAGGTCCCCTCCAACCTAAGCCATTCTATGATTCTGTGACATGGGACCATATATGTTCCCTGAGTTTCTTGCAAAGTGATTTATGGTTTTCAGTTCGGGATCAATGAAAATAGAGTAGACTAGACTAGACTGTCATTAGCATAGTATAGAAACAGAACAAAGCAGATGTCCTATTTCCTTTCAGCAGTTAATTTTTTTAATCCAAACTGAAGTTATTTGTTCTATGTCATCCCTCATGTATCAAACTGCAGCAATATTGTAATATTATATCAGAAAAAGTGAGCTTTGTCCTTCCTTCCTTTTGCTACAGTCAGATATACTTGTGCATAGCGTTTATGTTTGCTCTTCAGCTGCACTTTTAAAAATTGTTTTGGCAAATCTCTTAGAAAGGAAGTAAGGCAGCTTTCAAGAAGGATTTTTAGGAAGTCCGTTCTAGCTAAAACTTCTCAGACATGAGAGAAGTACCTCATTCAACGCTTTTGAATGGTGAACAATAGTCCTGTGGTAAAATGTCAAGCTGCAATAAAAACACTTTTAACTGGCAAACTGAGGCTCTGGTATTGTTATTAGTGTCACTAGGAAACTCTGTTCCTTTAACTAAAGATATAGTAGTCATTAAAACTGCATACTAAACAGCTGCTTTATATGGAAATATCAGATGTATAGCTCTATTAGTCTTTGAGCTGTTGAAGCTTTCCCATGAGGTTTGCTTTTTTAAAAAAAAAAAAAAATCTTCCCTGCAAATCAATTCTTATTTTCTTAACCTTGAAGTCCTTCTCTGAGGGCTTATGTCAAGGCAGAAATGTGGGCTTAGCTGGTACTGTGAG
Source organism: Penelope pileata (assembly GCA_013396635.1). Classification (NCBI taxonomy): domain Eukaryota; kingdom Metazoa; phylum Chordata; class Aves; order Galliformes; family Cracidae; genus Penelope; species Penelope pileata. Next base: position 14,094 of record WBMW01000352.1, on the reverse strand, counting down.
TCATAATTTCCAGTAAAGCTACGAAGACCCACTCAGTATGCTTTTATCTCTTATTAGGAAAACTGCTGCTTATTATGAAGAAATTTAACATCTCTATGAGGAAATGAAGCAGCAAATCAAGGAGAAAGAGCAGTTTCACTTGAAAGTGAGTGTCTGTTGTTGTGGGAATGTTCCTATGTCCAGCAGTTTTAAAGTCACGTGGAGTATGGAATGAGAGCCCACAAAATCCGTTTCACAACAGAGCAAGAAAGAACAGCATTTGCCTTACTGCTAGTTTCGAACTGACCCTGTCTCTGCAGCTTCCAACTGAGTGACTTGTTGGATGAAAGGAGTATCAACGCACTGTTAGCATACAGTAGCAGCTGATATTCTTCTGAAAGCCAAATGAATTACTGCTTCATTGCATTGTTGGATCTGTAGCAGCATCAACTTCTGGATACAGTTAGGAAAAATATTCTCCATTGGACATTGTTCACAGCAACACTAATTCTTTTGAGCTCTGCAGTCTCTGCTTTTGTGGAGGGGATTAGTTCTCACTGAAAAGCAACAATACTGAAGTGATTGTAATTTCTTTCAGAAGCAATTACAAAATTACTTTTTTTTACAATGACAAAATTAATTACTATTTGCAAAATAATCTTATATCAGATTCTTTTGTTACTGCCATAGTGCTCTCAGAATCACAGAATCATTAAAGTTGAAAAGACTGTTAAGATTGTCTAGTCCAACCATGAACCTGTCACCTATACCACATCTACCCTTTCCTTGAAAACCTCTAGGGATGGTGACTCCATCACCTCCCTGGGCAGCCTGTTCCAATACATCACTACTCTTTCTGAGAATAAATGTTTTCTATTATCCAGCCTGAACCTCCCCTGGCACAATTTAAAGCCATTACCTTTTGTTCTATTGCTAGTTACTCCACCCTGCCACAACCTCCTTTCAGGTAGTTGTAGAGAGTGATAAGGTCTCCCCTGAGCCTCCTCTTCTCCAGACTAAACAATCCAAGTTCCCTCAGCTGCACCTCATAAGACTTGTGCTCCAGACCCTTCACCAGCTCAGTTGCCCTTCTCTGAACACACTCTGGGGCCTCAATGTCTTCCTTGTAGTGAGGGTCCTAAAACTGACCACAGCATTCAATGTGCAGCCTCACCAGGGCTGAGTACAGGGGGATGATCACCTCCCTGGTCCTGCTGGCTACCCTATTTCTGATATAATCCATCTGGGCACACTGCTGGCTCATGTTCAGCTGGGTGCCAACTAACACCCCCAGATCCTTTTCTTCTTTGCAGCTTGCCAGCCACTCTGCCCCAAGCCTATAGTGATGCATGGGGTTTTTGTAACTGAAATGCAGAATTCAGCATTTGGTCTTCTTGAAGCTCATACAATTGGCCTCAACCCATGGATCCAGGCTATCCAAATCTCTCTGTAGGCCCTTCCTACCCTCAGGCAGATCTACACTTCTTCCCATCTTGGTGTCATCTGCAGACTTACTGAGGGTGCACTCCATCTCCTCATCCAGTTCATCAATAAAGACTTTAAAGAGGGCCAGCCCTGTTACAACTTGCTGCGCTCCAGTGAGGCCTGGCCTGCACCTATCAAACACTATTCAACGCTATTCAGCAGCCTCGAAAGGAAGAAAATGCCTCTGGATCTGATCCAAACCCAGCGACAGGCCCTGCGACTGAACAAGAGAACCAGCCTGTCTCAGCATCCATTGCCCCTGTAAAAAGTAGACACAATGGAAGTAAAACTCAGCTCATTTAATAAGGAAGAAAGAAGAGGATGAGGAAGACTGCTCCACACCAGGGCCATGACAAGAACAGGAGGAAGAGACAGAGATTATAAATGAGTCAATAAACACCCGACGCCTACCCCTGGGTGAGCTGGAAGATATGCAGAAAGATTTCAGCCATCACCCAGGTGAGCACATTGTCACCTGGCTGCTCCAACACTGAGATAATGAGACCGATAGCCTGGGTTTAATGAGTATGGAAGCCAGCAAGCTGAGATCCCTCTCTAGGGAAGGAGGAATTGACAAAACAATTGCAAAAAATGAAAACTCTCTCTCCCTCTGGATGCAACTCCTGTCAGCTGTAAAGGAAAGATCCACAGGGACAATATTATGTGCCAGACAGGCAAGTGGACCACCATGAAAGAGTATACGAGGAAATCAGCTGTGCTGGAGGTGGTGTACAATGTTGACCTGACCAAGTATCAATTATCCCAAAATCCAGATAGCATTGTGATCCATGTGGTAGAAGTTTGTACAGAGTTCACCATAGTTGTATGCTAACTCACTGGCAGTAATGACCTGGAAAGATAGAGAGGAACAAATTGTGGATGAATTGGCTGACCAACTCCATCAATACAAAGTAAGTCTCTCCTCCTCCCTGTGGGCCTGTGTTTCAGCTGTGGAGAAACACTCCCAAGAGGTCCAGCAACTGCACGTTCCCAGTCTTCTGCTGGATTTTAAACTTCTGTGTGTTTCTTCACATATTTTCTCAAAAAAAAAAAAAAAAAAAAAAAAAAAAAAAAAAAAGAGAGGGAAGGAAAAAAAAAACATGGANATACTGAAGTGATTGTAATTTCTTTCAGAAGCAATTACAAAATTACTTTTTTTTACAATGACAAAATTAATTACTATTTGCAAAATAATCTTATATCAGATTCTTTTGTTACTGCCATAGTGCTCTCAGAATCACAGAATCATTAAAGTTGAAAAGACTGTTAAGATTGTCTAGTCCAACCATGAACCTGTCACCTATACCACATCTACCCTTTCCTTGAAAACCTCTAGGGATGGTGACTCCATCACCTCCCTGGGCAGCCTGTTCCAATACATCACTACTCTTTCTGAGAATAAATGTTTTCTATTATCCAGCCTGAACCTCCCCTGGCACAATTTAAAGCCATTACCTTTTGTTCTATTGCTAGTTACTCCACCCTGCCACAACCTCCTTTCAGGTAGTTGTAGAGAGTGATAAGGTCTCCCCTGAGCCTCCTCTTCTCCAGACTAAACAATCCAAGTTCCCTCAGCTGCACCTCATAAGACTTGTGCTCCAGACCCTTCACCAGCTCAGTTGCCCTTCTCTGAACACACTCTGGGGCCTCAATGTCTTCCTTGTAGTGAGGGTCCTAAAACTGACCACAGCATTCAATGTGCAGCCTCACCAGGGCTGAGTACAGGGGGATGATCACCTCCCTGGTCCTGCTGGCTACCCTATTTCTGATATAATCCATCTGGGCACACTGCTGGCTCATGTTCAGCTGGGTGCCAACTAACACCCCCAGATCCTTTTCTTCTTTGCAGCTTGCCAGCCACTCTGCCCCAAGCCTATAGTGATGCATGGGGTTTTTGTAACTGAAATGCAGAATTCAGCATTTGGTCTTCTTGAAGCTCATACAATTGGCCTCAACCCATGGATCCAGGCTATCCAAATCTCTCTGTAGGCCCTTCCTACCCTCAGGCAGATCTACACTTCTTCCCATCTTGGTGTCATCTGCAGACTTACTGAGGGTGCACTCCATCTCCTCATCCAGTTCATCAATAAAGACTTTAAAGAGGGCCAGCCCTGTTACAACTTGCTGCGCTCCAGTGAGGCCTGGCCTGCACCTATCAAACACTATTCAACGCTATTCAGCAGCCTCGAAAGGAAGAAAATGCCTCTGGATCTGATCCAAACCCAGCGACAGGCCCTGCGACTGAACAAGAGAACCAGCCTGTCTCAGCATCCATTGCCCCTGTAAAAAGTAGACACAATGGAAGTAAAACTCAGCTCATTTAATAAGGAAGAAAGAAGAGGATGAGGAAGACTGCTCCACACCAGGGCCATGACAAGAACAGGAGGAAGAGACAGAGATTATAAATGAGTCAATAAACACCCGACGCCTACCCCTGGGTGAGCTGGAAGATATGCAGAAAGATTTCAGCCATCACCCAGGTGAGCACATTGTCACCTGGCTGCTCCAACACTGAGATAATGAGACCGATAGCCTGGGTTTAATGAGTATGGAAGCCAGCAAGCTGAGATCCCTCTCTAGGGAAGGAGGAATTGACAAAACAATTGCAAAAAATGAAAACTCTCTCTCCCTCTGGATGCAACTCCTGTCAGCTGTAAAGGAAAGATCCACAGGGACAATATTATGTGCCAGACAGGCAAGTGGACCACCATGAAAGAGTATACGAGGAAATCAGCTGTGCTGGAGGTGGTGTACAATGTTGACCTGACCAAGTATCAATTATCCCAAAATCCAGATAGCATTGTGATCCATGTGGTAGAAGTTTGTACAGAGTTCACCATAGTTGTATGCTAACTCACTGGCAGTAATGACCTGGAAAGATAGAGAGGAACAAATTGTGGATGAATTGGCTGACCAACTCCATCAATACAAAGTAAGTCTCTCCTCCTCCCTGTGGGCCTGTGTTTCAGCTGTGGAGAAACACTCCCAAGAGGTCCAGCAACTGCACGTTCCCAGTCTTCTGCTGGATTTTAAACT
>WBMW01000350.1:561436-594766 GCA_013396635.1 Penelope pileata | reverse complement strand
CTCTGAAGGTCTATTTCATTAGGGAAGTCCATTGCGAGGTCCAGATCCTGCAGCAACTCTTCCATGATGTTTAAGAATGTAAGGACTCATTGTCCATTGTCAGTTCATTTGCAGGGATTCTTAAAGGCGGTGTCCTGGGCCACGGAAGTCCATGGAAATCAGACATTTGTTTAGTTGGTACTAAAATGGGCAAATCTGCATTTCCCCTACAACACCACAACATTGCTAAAACCCAGTGACAGTGACCATTCACATTCCCTTTTCTAAGGAGCAGATGGAAAGGAACAACAGCAACAAAAAGAGACTCTGGGAATGTGGGGAATGCACAGGTTGAATTTTGGAATGTTTTTTCCAGGTGGAAGCTTCCAGCCTGCATGCTCCTTAATTTAATTCTGTGAAGCACATTGCAAAGCAACACATTAGATGGTGGTGGGCTGTTTTCTTTTTTTTTCTTTCTTTTTTTTTTTTTTGTTTAGAAGGAAATATTGACACTGCCTGTTGACAGCTTCCCAGAGGGGTGCAGTGTCAAAGCACATTAGCCTATTGCAAATGCAAAAACAGATGCAAAGGCTGAGGCCTGGGAGCAGCAAGGCTTCAACGGCAGCCCAAGCTTTATGCATGCTAATTCGGTTTAAAGGAATACACTTAGATTCTTTGAGTTTTGGCAAACAGCTGAGGTTTTTTCTTCCTTCTCTTAGCTCTTTGTAGGAGCAACTTAGAAATAAACAACTCATACATAGATTTTTGGACCAGGCTTACAAAGTTATGTCAATGGCAAAAGGCCTGAGAAATGTGCTTTGTAAGATTTAGCAGAACATCCATAAAGAATGAAGTGCCCAACCCCTTTTGGCTCTACGGGATGGTTGGGCATACAGAAGTATTTCCACGTACCTGGTTTACCTCTGCTTGTCAGACATGCTTTCGCCATGCACTAGAAAGCCATTTTTTTTAAGGATGCACTAAATGAACACAGCTTCTGCAGGTCATTCCCTTAATTTGCTGTTCCATTCTTGCTCTGAGAACCGAACCATTCCATTTCATTGCAGGGCAGCCATCAGAATGCACTGATCAATTGGCACACAGGGCAGTAAGATGTAAACAGAGAATGAAACAAGGCTGCAAAGGCACGAGCACACCAGATGAAGATGGGCAGCTGGTACCGTCACAACCCAACGGTGGAATCAGTACAGAGAGAGCCCAGAGAGGGACTGGAGCAACTCAGAGGCACTCAGCCCCGCTGGAGATCAGAATATCGAGCACCAGGTCCTGCCCAGTACCACAGCAACCCACCTGAGCTCAGACACAGCATGCATCAGGCTGGGGAAAAGAGCAACAAAGGCAACTTCACCTGCTGGAGGGCATAGTGGGGAGCCTCCTTTTATCCTGGGTTCAGCTCTGAAACAACACTGAAGGAGTAAAAAGGCAGGACAGGCAGCTCTAGCCATGGAACTTCATCTCAGAAGGAGACAGAAGGAGCAGCAGTCTCCTGCATGCAGGGTACCCAAGAGTTCCTGGGCTCTGGCTCTGCTGCTCACGCACAGAGGCAGGAAGAGCTGCCAAGGCTCTCGGCAGAGCGGGGCCCAGCTGCAGCACAGCAGCGACCTGCCCTTCCATCTGCTAGCAGCTGCCATTTGCAAAGGACTGGCCAATGGTGCCAGCAGCTCCAGGAGCCTTTCCTCCCTGGCTGGCTAATGCAATGCAGTATGATACAACACAGTAATAAAAATCCCGAGAGAAGTGTCCCAAGGAGATCTCTCTCCCCGTGCCCTGCACTCAGACCCCTACATCCTTTCAGTGACCAGCACCACTGTTCCCACATGGGATGTACATGCAGGACCTATTTCCATGACCTGGCGCTGACAAGGAAGGAGGGCAGGGCAGCATCTTGCCAGGGCCTGCTTTCACCCTCGCTGTGCCTCCCTCCTACTCCCGCCTGTCCTCACAGTGATGGATGGCTATTGGTTCTGGCTTCATCCAACACAGAAATCTGTCACCTCATGCCAGGGAGAGGTGACAGCAAATCCATCAGCGTGGAGACAGCAGTCGCTGGCGGATCGCTTTCAAGGCCGCTGGGGGCTGGATTCTTCCTCGCCTCCCGCCTCTCCGGTTCCTCTCTCCCCCTCTTTTACAAAAGTCTCAGTAAATCATCATTCAAACAAACCCATTTGGTCCCTACTGCATATCCAAAGTCTAACAGATCTGAATTTGTGCATTATTGTCTTGCTTTTGCAAAAAGAATTATTTGTTCCACATGAGTGACTCATGATCAGAGCTTCATATGTGGCCCTTTTGTTACTTCCAAAGCCTGGGTGCAAGCGCCAGCGGCGTCCCCAGGGGTTCAGCAAGCACGATGGCACTGTTTGACCCAGGCGGGAATACACTGGCCAAAACAGCAGCTTCCAATCCAGACAGGCTCGAGCATGGAATTGCAGAGGATGCAGTATGGCAAGACACTGGCAAATTAAACTAAATTGATATAATAGTGAAAAACGTTGCTCCATTCCATACCTATTACACATTAACCACCTTCCTCAGCCTTCTGAAATTGCTGTTAACTCCTTCTGGGTGGACTCTCCCAGCTGACACTGGGCAGAGTGCAGAGCAGCCCCATCAGTGCCCGTCCCTCCATGGGCTGCTCGCTTGACCTCTGTGCTCCAGCTCCCCCAGGACAGCAGCATTTATCTTCCAGGAAGAGCAACGCGAGGCTTTACCAACCGATATGCACAGAGCGTTTTGAGACCCTCAGACAAAAGGCCCTAATGAAGCCCCATGTGGACACATGCTTTTCCTTCTGCTCCAAACACACTAAGCCACGATTACTGCCCACGTGCCAGCGCTGCTCTCAGTGGCAGCAGAGCCAGCCCTCCTCGCCCGGCTCTCCAGAGCCCCCGTACCTGGGGGTCTGAGGCTGTTTAGCATTCTCCATTCCTGAGGGCTGCCAGGGGCGTCAGCATAATGAAGAGCAGTTTCTGCTCTTGCTCTGCCTCCCTGCAAAGGCACAAGGGGACACCCTGGCTGAAGTGGAATTGCTTCTGACAAGCACGTTACACACGGGATGCAAAAAGGTGGCAGCTCGTGCTGGCGATGCCCCATTTCCCCCTCACCCCAAATGCACCACCTCACCCAGTGCCACTGCACAGCCACCCCGAGGTCACTGGGGACAAACATGGCACAGCACAGCGCAGGCAGCTCCAGCTTGCCCCAGCATCAGGCTGACACCACCCCAAAGTGGCTTTCTGCTCTGCCTGAGAGCCAGCGAGCTGAATCACGCATTCACAACATCTGCAGGAGTTTTAAACAAAATAGTCCTAAAAAAAAAAAAAAAAGACATTTCTCAGTGCCTTTTTTAACTTTTAAATAAATTTTGCTGCCCTCTGAACCATGACATGAGACACAAAAATTGTTCAAGATGTAAAAGACATCACGCCCCGTGAAGCGATGAGTGAGGCTGCTGGCGAAGGAACTGCGTGGTCCTAACGCCACAGATGGGCATTTCTCAGCAGCTACAATTATGGATCGCTCCTTTGTACCCAACTCAAACCAAGCGAGAGCTCTGGAGGGGGATCAACCACTCCCCGCGATGCTGGGGCCCTCCTGAGCTCCCAGCAGCAGGGTGGCAGCTCCCAGTTGGCTGCCAGTCTCCTGCCCGTGGCTCCATCGCCTCCCGGGATGCAGATGGGAGGGACACGGGGACAGCAGCCAGAAGCAGTGCCTGGCTGGGACCCGCTGCTCGCAGCAAACACCCTGCAGGGCCCGGGCAAGACCCTGCGGGACTCCTGGCTGCCGAGCGCGGGATGATTTATGGCTCCTTGCAGATGGCATGCTCCAGCCAGAGGGCTGCAGACCAGAAAACCGAGCGCCTTCTGCTCCCTTAAAGGGGCAGCTCGGCTTCAGCACTGCAAACTTACTGTAAAGTTAACTGCCTTGGCATTTTAATATTTTAAGTGCTGACCCCTCATTGATTGCGTTCAGCCTTTTAAATCTTTAATTTACTTATTTATTTGGGTTTTAAACCTTGCCTGCAATTGCAGCTAATTAAAAAGCTCATTAGTCGGCATCCCAGCTGATTCCCTGGGCTTTATGTACTGTACAGCATGCCTCCTGCGAGCTCCAACCACAGCCGGGACAGCTCGACTCGTTTCCTACCTCCCCAGCTTTATGAGGTGTTCCATATTTTGAAGACTACTCCTCCTTCCCTTGATTATTTTTTTTTAAACTACCATTTGCTGCAGCCTTCAGGAAGCTCCGCAGCCGTGCTGCCTGTAGGCAGTCGCTGTGCCTCAGATTTGCTCACAGCTGATAGTTCCACACTAAGGCCTCTCTGTGCTTGCAAAAGGGGCATTATAGGTGGACACCAAAAACCCCAAACGAGGAATTTCCAGCATCATGCTCAGGGTTCGACTCACCCGAGTGTGCTGTTAACACGTTCAAGAGGAAACTCCATCCTCGAACACCAGCCCTGACCTCATGCACAGCCCCAGCACCCAGCCCCTGTGCTGGCCCTGCTAACCCCCCAGTCAGCCCTGCAATATTTACTGATCCTTGGGGATTTATTGATCTCTCAAGGACAGCCCTTACAACACCATTTCTAGAGTACATCGCCACAGTTCTGGAGTAGAGACGGGGTCACGTTCACATCTCCCCTCAGAGATCAGAATTTGTTCCTCCACTACGGTTCAGGGTGAGTGGATTCACAGCCAGGAAAGGCATCTTCCAGTGTCAGCCCTGACAAAGGCACAGTCTGTGCCAATTTAGGTGAAAGTGAGGCTACAACACGCTGTAAGATCTGGGAGTGGTCAAATTCCTGACCTAAATCCTGACTGAAGGAAACAACCGACAGCATCACAATACCTCTCCTCCTCAAACGCACGCGTCCCTTCTGTAACACCGTGGTAAACAACATTTCTTTGGGTATGTTAAGTGATACCCTTACAATTCGGTTCTTGTACTGTGGTCAGCACTGCCAGGAAAGTCACTGGGTACAAGGTCCTCTCAGCAGTACCTGTCAAGTGGTTTGATAGCCAGATCACGAGCAGCCAACGCAGAGTTCTGAACTAATAGAAGCAAAAATCAAAATGAGGGAATAAAGTCCTCCCATGCACCTTCATCCTGCTCAGCTCAGGGTGAGCCATACCCTGGACACAGGTTCGGACCAGGCACATTGTAAAGACAAGGACAGCTAGAAGGAGTCCCTGCCCTGCTGCCCGCACTGCTCTGCAAGGGGCCATAGTGTTCTGTGTGCTGCTTTTCTAAACCAGCAGCTTCAGAGCCACCCCCTCCTGCAAAGCCCTTCAGTGGCTGCAGTCATCCTCCAAGCTGGACCTGATGTCAGCCCTAATTTTACTTTGGAAAAGGCAATTGTTCCTATCAATATTCATTCCAGTACGCGCTGCCGTGGCCGTGTCTGCCCCTCACTCCCCCATCCCTGCTCACTCCTTCCCACAGCTCCGGCCCTTTGCAGCTTGCCCCAGGCAGCCTCTGTCAGGGCAGTATACAGCAGCCTGAACGGAAGCTGGAAATGTACCTGCTCTCCAAGCCACCCCTCCCTGCCACCATGGGCTGCTCTGCCTCCCAGCAAACCCTGCAGCTCTGCTCCCTGCCTGGGGACACTCCCATTCGCAGCTCCAGCAGAGCCCAAAATGTGGTTCCAGAGACTCCTCCACCGCAGGTCTGCACAGCACAGCTGCTGAGGAAGCCGTGGTTACAGAGCGGAGGTGTGAGCGTGCCTGAGACAGCCCTGGCTGCGTGCCGGGAGTGCCGGCCCCACCTGGAAGCAGCAGCGTCCTGCTCCTCGCTCCTCCTGCCAGGATGGCCGGGAGCAGTGGCACGGGGACAGCGGGACCGGAGCACGGGTTTGGCAGCAGCTCGCTCCTCGTGCTTGCGTTTTACAAGGTCAAAACCAAAACCACCTCTGGGTTGGGTTTTGCAGTCATGCCTACAGAAACACAAGACGATTTTAGACTTAGCAGCCCCCCCACTTCCCCTGTCTGAAATAATCTCCTCCTCCCCTAATGCTCGCCTTGCTTCTAGGGTTGGAACCTCTGTGCACCCATAGAAACACCCACAAACCCAAGCTGTGCTGGGCAGCTCATTCCCAGCAGCTGTCTGGGAGGGGACAGGGCCCTGTGCTCATCACCTCATCCTCGTGGGCTTTACTGTGGTGTCAGCAGCAGGTTACGCTTCGCTGCAGGCGTCACTAAGCCGGCCAAAGGCCAAAAGGGCCTCGGGTCCCCCCTTTCCTCAGCGCTTTGCTTCTTTTCTTTCTTTCCTCGCTGCAATAGAGCAGGCGAGCTGTTATTGTTGGGCTGCCCAGCGCGGCTCTCTTTGGCGGTCACAGGCCCTGGCCCTCAGCCAAGGTCTATCCCAGGGGACACTAGGAGTGCTTTGAAAATTAAATCTCCCAAGCGCTCACGAGGCTGCAAATGCCACAAGGTTGCCTGACCTTGGCTGAAACTCAGTGGAAGAGGCACAGAAGCGGCAGCAGCCGCTGCCCAGCGCTGCCCTCAGATAACTCCCGGGAGGGGCCCTGCAGGGAACCATGGCGGATGCAGGGGGAGGTGGGATGGGAGCGGGGAGCTGCAGCCCTCTGAGCCCCACAGGATCCATCACTCCCTACCACGCATCCACTGTTCTGTGCCAGGCCCTCTGATGCCTCCTGAGAGTCACACATATCGCACAGGTTTTAAATGTGGTTCTTGGCATTACGAAAATGGCACTGCATGGGTTAGTGTCAACACACCCCTCCCACTGCTGTCCCCGGTGTGCCCAGCAATTAAGCACAAGCCATGGTGGGCTGCTTCACCAACATGCCCCAGACACAGAACTACACCTCCTCCCTTTGCCAGCACGCCCCGCAGCAAGTCTCAACCCTCTGCTGTACTCTCAGGTGCCTTCCCTGTCCACATTTCTCTCCTGATCTAGGGGAAATACCAGGAAGCCTGATCCTCATCACTTCAAAATGCTCCAGGACATGGGATCCTTTCTCACAAGGCTGGAGAAACCTGAAACAAGCCTCATCATTTCAGGACACCGCACCTGGGAGGCACCTTCTTTCAGGAGCTTTTCTGAGTGATGCCAACAGCCCAGGCAGCTCCAGCCAGCAGGGAAAGCAGCAAGCATGGTCCTGGCTGCCCACCGAGGAGCCAGCGGGCAGCAGGGAGGCTGCAGGGAGGCTGCAGGTGCCTTTGTGCACTCGGTGCTTTGTGATGGAAATCCTGCAGGTCTCCAAGGTCTCCCCTGGAGATGTTCAGCTAATGAAACCTCTTCAGCTTTCCCCCTCGCTGCAGGAAGCCCAGGTGGGGGGTTCAAGAGGGACTGATGGATGGACCCCAGGAGATGCTCTGCGATCGGGTCTATCTGCCCTCTCCAGCTCAGAGCGTGCAGGGCTGGGTGAGGCACACACATCTCATTATGCTCTGCTGCAGAGCCTCCCCGCAGCCCCGAGCCCCCTGGAGCTGACTGATTATTTTTGTCTCAGGCTGGAGGCCTGGATGCTTCTGAGCATCACGACATTTGTGCAGCATTTCTCCTACGCTCTCTCTCCTTTCAGTCCCCCCCAGTGCAGTCCCAGAGAGACGATCCAGATGGAACTGCCCAGCCGCCCTCTGATCGAGCTGGGGAGATTTGCAATTAGGACTCGATGGCTATTATCCCGTGACAGCTGAGAGCGGTATCCAGGCAGCCCGGAGGCTGCAGAAGGAATGTGGGGGGTTTAAGGAAGGAGGGAAGATGCGAGTGTTTTTCAACCATGCCATATTGCGCCAGCCCCAGTGACAACATCCCACCTGCCAGGTCCAATTCCAAGGGCAGCGTCAGTGCAAAAGGGCAAGGCTGGGGGAAAGCACAGGGGGGGCTGGAGGCAGCTCCGGGGGGCTGAGGGCAGAGACCTCCCTCCCAGGCACAGCCCTGCTCGGGGCACAGGGACAGGCTGCAGGAGCACGGCGTGCTGGCTCCAATTTCAGAGCTTGTCCCCAAGCCGGGGCCACGGCGGCGCCATCTGGGCTTCGTGTCCCGCGGCTGGAATTCCTCCGGGTGACACACGGCTCGGGAGCACGGCCACGGGAGGCTGCAGTGGCCCTACAGGGGAGCAGGTGTCACTGTCCTAACCCCCTGCTGCCTGGTTTTGCTGCACAAACAACCAGTCTTCCCAGAACAGGGCCCTCCTGCTTGAAAAAGCGTCGGCGCCTGGATCGAGGGGTCCATCCATACGTCTGCTTTAGCACCAAGCCTTTGGAGACGCTGAAGAGGAACACACACTCTTCCTGCTCAGCTCCTTCCCCGCTCACTCTGCCCACTGTCGCCAGAGCCGTGGCACCTCCGCCTGTCTCTTCTGCTCCAGTAACTCTTGGCCTGGCAGCGGCTGCAGCACGTGGGCTGGGTCACGGGGCCGCCAGCAGAGCTGGGAGTGCAGCGCCCAGACAGCTCGCGCCAAGCAGACCCTGGGAGTTTGGGATCTGGCGTCTCAAGACGGGAAATCATTCTGACTTTCATAGAAAGCCAGGACTCACAATGCCCTGAGATGCTCCAGCCTTGCCGTTCGAGATTTTGCTCCTTCGCAGCACATCAGACTTTGAAACGAGCACTAAATCTGTTAGACAAGCTGTAAGAAAAAACTACAGCCCAACGCAAGCCATCTCACAGACAGCCCTTAGCATCCAAGGGCTGCGTACCGGTTCGGGACAACAGCAGAAAACTAACAGGGGCCAACAAGGGATATGAGCACACAGTCAACAGAACCCAGAACACAGTGTGTGATCAGAGGCCATCCCCCCCACCATGCTGCACTCAGTGATGTCCCAGCCAGCACATACATTCTGCCTTTTCCAATGCAGCTTGCACCGCCGCTGGCTCCAAGCAATGTGCAATTTATTTCTGGAGACCTTTGTGCGGCCTCCCCCGCCGGCCCCGCAGATCAAACACGGGCAGACTCTGCCCCCGGCACAGCCAGCCAGGTTCAGCTGGGGCCGGGGGGAGGAAGAGAGGCCCGGGAGGTTCCGCGCCCCAAAGCATCTCCGCTGGCCCTCCCGCGCAGAGCTGCAGCCAAGGCTGGAGGAAGTGAGTCACACTGGGGCTGGGGGGGGCTCTGGAGTTCGCGGCCCCCCTGGAACTGCCTGGAGCAGCGGCCGGGCTCTGCCGAGGGATCAGCCAGCGTTCGGTTCCTGTTTGCATCCCAACTGAATCATTCCCAGCAGCTGTCACCGTGCCTGGCTGTGCTCCTCATGTGCTTTCTATTAGCTGAGAAAACAAGCTGGGCTGCTCCAGAGCACAGGGAGCTCGCCTGGCGGCTGGGGGAGAGCAGGGAGGGGGGACCCAGGAAATCCGGCTGTGCTGCAGCCCCGTGCACCGCCAGGCACTGCCGTCCCCAGGCAGGAGCAGGCACGGGGTCACCGTGCTGCGCTCGGCCCCGCTCCACACAGCTCTGTGCCCTCCATGCACCTCGCGGGGCTGCTCTGTGGGCAGGCAGACACCCACACGCATGCTGCGTTCCTCAAAAGCTGCAGCCCTCTGCCTGGCGGGGACAGCTTTCCAAGAAGTATTTTAAGAGACCACTGAGCCTCGCTGTGTGGCTTTCCATACATCCCTGTGCCTCAGTTTCCCCCCTCCTGCCAAGCAGCGGTGAGGGGGAAGGCAGGGGGCTGTCAGAACCCAATAGCTCTTACAGCTCCTCGGTGTGCTGGGAGGAAAGGGGCTATAGACATGCAAAGCGTGGCTATTAATTGAAAGAGCACAAAGAGAACAGCTTAGGCTTCACTCCCCTCCGGTTTGGGTCACTCCCCTATGGGAAAACTGCGAGGGCTGTGCTTTCCACCTCAGCCAAAAATAATCAGCAAGCTGCAGGGGGCAGAGGGCCTGGGGAGGGAGGGAGGATTTCTCTTCTCAGGCTGCCAGAGCAGAGAGGCTGCAGTTCATAATGAGAAATGCATTCCTTCCCTCCCCGTTCCCTCTCCTGCCACCTCTTCACAGAAGAGGCATATGGGGCCAGCTCCAAGAGACACAGGAGCGTGAAGCCCAATCCAGCGCTCCTCTGCTTCCCTCTGAGGCAGAGAGTCTGCAAACCAAAATAGGATGTACGTGCGTTAATCCCGTCCTTGCTCTCAGACAGCCTCCGGCCACCATCAAATATAGCGTGGGGTAAATGGAAGGCACGAAGGCATGCAGACTGCAGAAAGGGCTGTAATGCCAGCGGCGAGGCTGGGCACCCACCCTCCTGACGCCTGGGCAGCGCCGCTGGCTGCCCTGCTCTCGTAGGAGCCAGCCCCATTACCGCACGCCTGCTTCTCAAAGGCACTCTGCAGCCTTTCAGTACACTGACCTCATAGACCTGAAGTAATAATTCAAAGTGCTCGCAGGGCTGAAATCCCGTTTCTGAAAGAAACACAGCACTTGGGGGACTGAACAGCACTGACTTCTGATGATTTTTAAGCAAAATCTTCCAAAAGTGGAATTTAGACACCTGAAAAATCACTCCCTGTCTCAGCTCCACTCATTCACCCACACCCAGAGTTGCACGCTGCACTGTGTGCAATGCACATGAGCGTTCTCCCCTGCCTCTCCGGAACACTCTCCCAAACTCGCTCTGGCACCATTCCCTCCTCGTGCCTCTCCACCAGCATCTGCTGCTCACCAGCATCGCCGTGGAGCTGGCTGGGGGATGGCTTGGAAAGGACCTTTTTGGAGAGACAATGTATAGAGTAAGCTGAATAGTATCCGAGTCTTACTTTGATTAAATAAAACCATTTGGTTTTAATCCAGCTGGTGAGGAAGCTATTCAGTTCTGGCTAATCATAAAGGCCTGGGCCTTTGCAATATCCAGGTATCCAAAATGTAGCACATGTTGCACATGAGATCCCAAGTCCATGCCTTAAGGTCTTCACCAACAGGAGACAGGAATATTTTCGATTCTCAGTTAAGAGGAACAGTAAGACAATAAATCTTTGAGATTTAAAACAGAATCACTGAAGCTGGGAATTGCTCAATGCCTCCACCCCGAGATGCCTGCATTTGTGCCAACATCACAAAAAACCATCACCTAAACCTAGAGCCATACCAAAATGTTCACCCATATTGTTCTAGTGTGAAGGGGAAAAAAAAAAAGCCTAAATAATCAAAGCAATTAAAACAGTGGGAAAGAGAGCAGAGGGAAAGAGGTGAACTGATAACTCAACCCAGCCCACAGCTCCATCACAGGAGATCAGGGAACGTGCAGAAAACTCCTCAGTGTTACAAGCTCCACCATCAGGTAGGAAATCCTCATCCCATGTGCCTCTGCGCAGCGTCTGGGCACGGGACTGGCACCCTTATCCGTGCTGCAGAAAACCTCTGGACATGCACAGAAGTTAGAACTCCGTGTGGTCTCTGTACTTCTCACCTGTGCCACGCTTTCACTGTGAAATACACCAAGCCTGTGTCACAGACTGACGTGTCACAGCTGATGTGTGCAGTGAGAAGCACACCATTGCTTCCAGCTTCCATTTTCCAGGAGGTGTTGCTGGGGCTGGGGCTACAGCCCACGTCCTGAGTGATGGACCCTGACCGGAGCACCACGGCGTGCCTTCCCCAGGATCCTGCAGCTGACCCCGGGCTGTGATTGCTGTGTTTCAAACCACCACACTTCCTCCTCCCAGCCAGGAGCTTGGCTTCTTTCCAGAGGATGCTCAGGAGGAAAACGCAGGTCAGAATAACCTTCCACCTTAAGCTCCCCAGCATCTCCTCCACCACTCCTTTTCCATGTCATTAGCTGCGGGGCTGGAGGATGCCAGGAGCAGAGGAAGGCTTCAGTGGGAGCCCGGGGCTAATTGACATGCCTTTCAGGCAGCAGCGGTGCCAGGAATCGAACCGCTGTCCCTGGGGAGCAGCGGCAGCAAAAACCTTCCTCGGTGGCAGCAGTTTTTCCATTTCCTTGGTTTCAAATCGTGCCTCTGTTCTACCCGGTCTCTGCTGCGGCTCCAGCCGTGAGTTCTAGGGAAGCCCAGCTGCCTCAGCAGGTATGGTCTCGTTAATGAGCAATTAGCTCCTAGCCTAATTGGGCAGCAGAATGGCTAATGAGCTCAGCCACGGTTGTCTGTGCCCTCATTATCCTGCGCTCAGCCAGTGGTAATACTGAACTTCTGTCCCATTTCCGTCGTGCCACGATGAGAGTGCTGCCTGGGAGCTCCCATGTGCCAGGGCCCGCTGCCTGGCAGTGCTCCAGCTGATGCTGCGTCTCAGCTGCTTCCTCCAGCGGGCCTGGGGCTCCTCGCTGCACAGCCAGAGCCTCCCTCACTCAGCAGGGCTTCGTTCCCTCCTCCAGGTACATGTGTTGTGAGTACAGACACACAGATATTCAGTATTTGTACTTACGTACATACATGTGTATAAATGCATACAGGCACCGCCAAGGCTTGAGGAACAAGGGCGATGCTTTCCTGCCTAAGGAACACGAGTGATTAAAACAGTTCCAGTGCAACACAGAACACCAACACGCCTTACTGCAGCACTCATCAGGAAAGAAGTCTAATGCTCAGGGAGGAATCCTCGTCCCAAAGATGGTGCAGCTTTAGAAGGAAGGTCAGCTTCATCCAAATCTTTGTTTTTTCCATTCTAAGTCACGAGCCCTCCGGAGTCCCAAAGAAGCCCAAGCTGCAATCGCACACACTTGTTTCAACTTCAGATTCCAAGTCAGGGAGTCATCAGCTGTTGGATTTTGCACCATAAATACCACAGCTATTTTCTATTATTTTTATCCTTGAAACAAATAGCAAGGACAGAAGCAGAAAAACAAGCTCTTCTCCACTTCAACAGCCACCAACCAGACTTTGCTAAGAAGCTGGGAAACCTTCATGAAGTTGTGAGCCTCCCAAATCTGAACACACCACCTAACAAGAGTCTATCCTCACACAGCTCAACGCATTCCGAAGGACAAAGATCCTTCAGCAGCTGCAACAGCAGGTATGGCAGTTCTGAACAGGGACCCACAACAGTTTGTGCCAGTTTAACACGATGCACTCAAGATGAACTACTCAGTTCAACAGCAAAGCTCTGTGGTAGAAGGGCACATCTCTTGCAGGAAGTGGCACATGATGCTTCCTGACGGGAGAAATCACAGGAGAAAGCCACAATTCCCTCACCCAGCTGCTGGGTTTTGGACAATCCGAGTCACACTACCAAGCTGTGAAATATTTTATAGTACCTGCTGCAGCAATGAACTGCGCTCCTTCTAGGATTGATTATTCCATCTTCCTGCTGTTCTTGATAAGGCTTTCCAGTGGCTGCTGATGGTTTTAAACATGGCTTCCTCTGCCTCCAGGGTACTTTCTTATATTACATTATCTCAACAGATCACACCCACTTTTTAGTCGCTTCGCTGCCTTCCTGTTAAGAACCAAAATGATTTTTTAACTGCTCTCCTGCCCTAGAAGGACTCGTCTGACCTTGTTTTGCCCCACCTAGTGGCTCTGCTCCCACACCACTGCTGGTATTTCACACACATGGAGAATGGGAACAGTGGCTTCAAAGGCCCCACTGTAAGCCATGAGCTCTTTTTAGACCAAATTCCCACAACATTCATTCTCTCTTGCCCAAGCTGCTAGAAGCAGACTAAAATCCCACACATCTTAGGACAGATGGACAGTTTTTTCCCATGGCTTCCCAACATGAAGGCGGGCTCCTTCAGCAGATTGTCGCTCAGCACCTCAGAGCATTTAACATTAATGCAAGCTTCATATCACTCAGGAGTCTACAGAGGAGGAAGCTGAAGCACCAAGAAAGACTGAGTAAGGGCAAAGCTTCTGAAAAAACACTGTCACTGAACCATCAACATCCTATGCTGGTACCCTTAAAGGGCTCATTTAATGAATGGAACTAATGCCGAAACACAAGCCAGTCAGCCAAACTCCTCATGTCCCTTCCCAAGCATGTGCTGAAATCCTGCTTTGCTGTTGGGAAAAGAACAGCACGGTCCCGTGCAGGGGACTGATTCCCAGCAGCCCAGGGCTGGTAGGACCGGGCATTCCACAGGGCAGGCAGCGAACAACACCGCATGCGTTTCTGACAGTCTGTCCTTTTGCTGGGGGCTCCCCACAACGTCCCTTTTTTAAGAAGCTTTTGTGCAGCCCTGTTTATACCTCCTGGCTCACCACCTCCTCTAGCTAATATTTTATTTATTGCACCCTGGTCGTAACAAGTGAGCTCCTTCCCCAGTGGCTGCTAATTAGGCTGGGTGTCTCTCCAGAGCTCCTGTGCACATGGATCCCAACAGAACACAGATGTGCTTTGCAATTCATGGCAAGCATTCAGCGTCCATACAGACTGACCAGAGACATGAGTGGCTGCACTTTACCCCATGAGGCCAGGTATCACCAATCAGAATTAATACTGCATTTAATCCTGTGAATTCATTCGTTAATCAGAACTAACAGCAGCCATTTCTCATCCACTGCAGGAAAAGCTAAGGACAGCATGGCCAACACCATGTTCCACCACAGACAAGGCAGCTCAAAGGAGGCCCTTCTAAGGATGGTTTTTATAGATGCATGCATGACAAAACAAGGTAAGTAGGCTCACTGCCAGGGAAATGGTTGAAACACAACTAGCACAAGCTATGTGCAGGAGCTGGTAGCAAGTCAGGAGTGGCTTGGTGCAGGATTTAAACTTCTGACCTACCAGCTCTGGGAAGGCAGAGGTGGATGGGGAGTAGATGGGGGTACAAAAAGAAAAGGCATTTCAGTGCTTCGAATCAACATCACAACCAGATCTAATGCACATTTTGCTGGCAGATTTGCATGCACAAGCAGCAGTACCATCCACAAACACACACAAATTCAGCATGCATATATATACACACACCACACATTTATATATAAACACAGACCACTGAAGGAAGCAGGAGCCAGGCGCCTGCTGTCGGTTCCCTCTGCCTCACCCAGGGACTTCCAGCAACTCACGTGGTTGCTCTGAGCTCCTGGGCCCTCACAAATTGCTTTCTGCAGTGCTGACAAAGTGCTGCTGGCATTCTCGGCATGGGCAAAGTGCTGCTCCTATCCCTAAAGAGCTTGCCACCAATAATTAGAAATACCGCCTAACACAGCTAATTACGATCTTCTTTAATTCGCTTTAAATAATTCTTACATATCGTCAACCAGCCACAACCTCTTCACAATCTTTACATAAACAAAAGCTGCACCAAGTGTTGCGGCACGTTTCCCGTGCAGACACCCAGGCATCCCCTGCAGGCAGCAGCCCGGCTCCCCCGGCAGGCACTGAGCATTGCCAGCGATCCACTGCCAACACCACCAGGAGCAGCCCCTGCTCGGCCGCCAGCCAGCCAGCAGGCACTGATGGGGGACACTGCTCTCCAGCAGAACCCCGCAGGCACCCGGTGTGAGATCCTGAGAGGCTGCTGGCCGGACCTGGCAAGCCCGGGAGCCCAGAAGAAAGGCCCCTGTCATCTCCCAGCTGCCGCACGGTGCAGAAGAGGGCTGTTACCAGCTGGGGTTGTTATATTAAATATTATTGCATGACTTGTGTATTTTTCAAGTTCAAGAGTGAGCCCTGAGTAGAGGCCATCTAAAAGCAACAAACACTCCTGGGCAGCTGCCTCCTGTTTACATCTCTGTTTCCATACAAGGGCATCAAAGGCACAGCCTGAAGGGAGGGAAACTGAGGCACCCCGAGGCACTGGGACTGCACAGCCCACACAGCTGGTCAGGAGTCCAGGTGAGAAGCCCCAGGCTTCGCTCCCTGTCAGCAAACACTGCACACCCAGGGCAACTCGCTTACAAGGGGCCTGTGTCTCCCAGCCTCTAAGGGGTAACAGAGTGAGCAGGAACAGCTCCCTGCAGTGGCGGATAAAGCCAGAAGGTGCACGGCACTTTGCACCGCAGTGAGGGTAAAAGCAGCAGGAGAGAAATTCCGGCTATAAAAATTTGCTTTTGCTCAACAGATAAAACCCAACGAAAGCCATAGCCATGCAGTGCTGTGTGGGAGCAGGTGGTGCTGGATCTCACAGGCCTCCTCCTCTCTGCCACGAGGAAGCCCACACTGCAATGTCCGTGGAAGCCCTGCTTTCTGAGCATGACTTTGCCGTGATACCTCAAGGCTTCGGAACGGACCATCGATGGAGAGCTGCAGTCCTTTCCCGAGCATCTGCTGCCATCTGGTGGAAAACATCGCACTGGCACCAGTGGCTGAGAAATTCCCCGCCCCAGACCCAACCTGCAGCCCAGCCAGGGCCTCAGGAACACTGCACGCCGATGTCCCCATGTCGCAGCACCCGGCAGTGCAGGCAGCACTGCCCCATCCCCGCAGCTCAGAGGGGTGCAGGAGCGTCTGACAGCGACAGCGACCAACTGCTTGTGTTTTCTTATTGCAATCTTGAAAATAAAAAGCAGGCAGACGAGAGCTGGGGTGGGGGCAGCCAGAAGCAGCCCAGTCCCCCATCATCTGAGAGCTCCACGAGACTCAGAGCTGTCTGGCACATGCAAAAATACACACAGGGCACCGCAGTGTGCACAATGCTGCTCGGCAGCACACGAGGCTGCTGATAAAAAAGGAACCAGCCACATCTCCAGACAATGGGGGGACAGGGCTGAGGTGCTTCAAGTCAGTGCTCCTCAGCCAGCTTCCTCAGAGAGACCCTATCCGCTGACATAGCAGGTAATAATAGCAGACATGCAAGCCCGGACCTTCACTCCCCAAATGCTGCAGCAATGGCTCACTCCTCCTCTGCAGTACCCCAGTATTTCAGAGCAAGCAGGCAGCTGTCCGAGGCAGCACTAGGTGCAAAGTGCCTTGCACGTGGGCAGCACACTGCATTCTCCCACTGCACAGTGGTGCGACCACCAGCTCCCAGAGCACTGCTCCACAGCACAGCTGGTCAGCAGCACTACAACTAAGCTCACTTGCATCTACATTGCAGCTAACAAATATGAGAAATCCATCTGTTCAATGGATTTGTTCGATACTCTTTTGAAAGAGCAGAACAGGATGCAGGGCAGGACTATCTCTGTCTCACACCCAGGGGCAGCAGAAGGCAGCATGCCAACACTGGGACTGCGGCAGAGCCGCACAGAACCCGCACAGACTGGGACAACCATCAGGGCAGGCCCTATGGGACAGATGTCTCTTTCAATGGGCCATTAAGTAATTTGTCAAGAATGCCAAAACCCTGTCTGAGAGAAGCAACAGCCTGAGCTGCTGGCAGGAGCAGGACTGAGCCACTACGGCAGGGCAGCCCCTACCCGTGCCCACTGGGCTCCTGAGGGCAGAGCTGCACGGGGACGGTACCTCCAACTGAAGTCCAAGCCAAAGAAAATGAAGTACCACGTGTACAAAGCACCTGGCACAGGGCTACTGGCAGATGCTGCTGCAGGTAACACTCAGGTGGCTGAGCACACCATCCCCTGCCTCTGTAGGGCTGCACTGAGCTCCCTTACCCAGCCCCAACCCAAGGCAGGAGGGACAGCCCCACTGCCTGCGGGGAGCAGGGCAGCCATGTCCCAGTGCCACCCGCACACTGCCTGGGGTCCTGCTGCCACCTGCACTGCAGAGCCCGAGCTGTGCCCTCCCCAACCCACAACATGCCTTACACTGTTTCTTTTCCCCTTATGCTGTTTCTCATTCCATCTGAGGCAGCTGCTTAAAAAACAAATGCGGTCCTCTCAGCCCAGAACAACACATTTCAAACAAGCACAGAGAAGACCGTTTTTTGACATGAATAAATTGACTGGGACCATTACCTTGTAGCCACTTCCCACAGAAAAAGCCTCTTAAAGGCAGCCTGAGGCAGGGAACCAGCATTTACATTTAGATGAAGGTGTTTCTGCCACAGTGTCTCCCCACAGTTCTGGCCCCAGGTATTGTCTCCAGAAGAAATTAGTGAAACCGGGGAGCTTGGCTTTGAACAACACACAAGGAAAACAAAAGAAAATATTTCTGCAAGCCCCGCTGCAAGCACACCGTGGTCTGAAGTCACACAATCTGCAGCAAAGCAATGCCACCAGGTGACTAGGGAGTTGTATCCTCACTTCAGGGAGAAGCAGCAAGGACCTTACGTCTTGAAAGCAATGTATGCAGCACAAACTCTGCTAAAGGCCCTGCTCCGGGTACGCTGCACAGCTCCCTCACACACTGGCCATGCACCAGATCCAACGCTGCTGTAAAGCACTGGAGCACCACCACAAATTTACACCGTGGGCTTAACCTCCAGCCTTTACTCAGTCCATTACACTCTAAGCCTTCGAGACACCTGACAAACGGAATGCACAGTATGCTGCTTCAGTCCTGATGGAGTGCTTTGCAGAGGTACCTATTTTTACGGCCTTTTTCCTCCCAGTGAGCACACATCTCACCAGGATTTTCACTGCCCTCTGCACCCACGTCCCCACTACACAACTGTCAGAGCAGCACCTGCCCTGCAGGTTTGGCTGCTGTCACTGAGGCTCCTTAATGCTGGACACGTCTTGTTCCAGCACTACACAATGCTTAAACAAGCAACAGATGCAAGTGTAACCAACACAATTATGCTTTATTCTTTTATCTATCAGAAAGGAATAAAGACCTTGCCATCAGTCAGCTTCATTCCAGCACAGCTGTTTCCACAGCTGGATACTGAACCACCAGAACTACACCAGGGAAGAGATTACTTTCACCTCCCTGATCAATACCACCTGCAGTAAAACTCAGCACAGGCCAGGCTTTAACGAAGCAGCCTGATGGATGAAGAAGGACAGAAAAAGATTACAAACCTGCTAGGTCCAGCACATCTTCCTGTTGAGCTAAAAAAAGCAGATACAAGGAGGCAAGAGACTGAATAAACTGAACAGTTTCAAAGTGAAAAAAAAAAGATGAGTGACAGATTCTGAGACAGGATCGGGATTTTTAAATACTGTCATGTGCGTGAATCAGTGCTTCCAACTCAGTGCCAGCCCAGGGACTGCGGTGTGCTCAGAGCCCAGTTCTGAGGCCAGCTCAGAACACGCTGCAGCCTGCACGAGGGCAGACAAAGCTGCTGTGGCAGCGGCAGGTGAAGCTCCTGTCCCCTCTCCTGCTGTCACCTGGAGGGTCCCTGCAGGCCACCACCCAACACACACGATGGAGCATTCAGCTCAGTGCTGCTTCATTACTGGTGGTGAGGTGCTCCACAGCAGACCTGTGCCAGCTGTAGCATTTTACAAACTCCATCCATTTCATACCAGAAGACACTTGCACACTTTTCAAACTGTGGCAGCAGTTGCAAACACGCATCTGCTGGTTCTACAAAGTCAGCACCACGTTCATGTTTCTCCTCTTGAGAAGTGAGAGGGTGGCAGCAGGAGCTGAACTAAAGACGTGCCAAGTGAGAGATGTACTGGCACAAAAGCAGCAGCTTATTCTAGGGCCTTGCATATGGATGGAAGAGAAGCCCTTCAGAACACCCAAGGCGCAGCTCCGCAGACTGTCACAAGGCGTAATGCTCTCCTCAACGTGCTCCTTGAGCTCACTGCCCCTCCTGACACACAGCCAGACAGGGAGCACCTCCCCACCTCCCAGCACACAGCTCTAGTGGCCATGGATACACGCAGTGCCATTAAATCCAAACTGTGACCCTCACTTACCTTTACGTCTCCCATCCCTCCAACAATGGGAAGAGGAACATCTGCAACGACACAGACCTCACTGGCAGACACAGTGGGGATCATGGGGTTTGGTGCATTAGCAGATTCAGGGATAAGTGGACCCTTTCACAGATGAAACTAAGAGCACCTGGAGAATGTACGTATTTCAAAATGGACACTTTCACTGCTAAACAATTCCCTCCACTAATCTTCTCCTTTACTTTCCAATAAATCGTCACAGACTCTCCTGAGTGACAAACCGAACCCTCAGCACTGAGTGCTGAAGCTCACTGCAGCTTCTGCAAGCAGCCAAGCAGTGTGTTCCTTCACTCCTCTGCTTCATAAAACATTGGTATTGATACCCATTTTATTTGCTACTACAGAAGAAGCATTAAGCTGTGAAGAACACTGGAGAGAAGCCGAAAGAGGGACAGAACAATCACAGTTAAATGACAATGAAAGAACCCAACCTGGAAGGAGGAACCCCCCCACGGAGCTGTGGCTGTGCATTCTGAAGGAATACGTTCAGCCACGTTATCAGGCCACGAATACCAGATTCCCCTGCTCCTAATTGCTTAGACTTTGTAATTAAGGTTCATTCAAACAAGCTGCAATGGCTGAAAAAATTTCCATCTCACAGATCTGATTAAGAGTCTATTCCAGCCAAACCACGTCCCCAGGCAAAGCAAAATGCACAGCGCTGACATCACGCACCGCTCTTTTCCAAGGCCAGTGCATCAATTTACTCCGTAATTTCTCCCCCATACACATGTTCCCTGGTGCAAGAAACAGCCTCGGAGCTACAGCGAGGCACCAGCGTGTCTGTACGCTAAGGAACTTCGGAGCAGAGCCTGGTTCCTTCTGGTGACATTGCCACAGGTAAGAACGTTGGGCAAATATTTAAAGAGCTAACAAATAACGAGATCAAACCGCAACATGAAATTCAGAAGCTGGAAAGACCCAACAAAGTCATTCAGAGTAAAAGAGTGGGTAACAAGACCGATTTTCTAACATCTTTTCCAGGTCCTTCTCTTGGACAGCTGTACTTCTGAGCTACTTCCGAGGAAAAGCTTGGAAAAGCACGCTTACATCAAAGCTGAGCTTGGTTTAGTGCCCTAAAACGCACATATTTTGACTTCCCAGAGCCCTCAGAGAGATGTGCAAGCAGTGCCCCGTGCTGAGTGCTCCATGCAGTGCCTGTTCCCCTCCTGCACAGCACAGGGTCAGCTTCACCCTTCCCACTGCCCAGCGACCCAACACGGGCCTGAGCCACGCGTGCTGGGAGGGCTCACTGCTCTCATCTGCAGAGCCAGCAAAGCCACATCACGCTGGGTCTGACGCCTGCTTTGCTCTGACACCCACCGGCCAGTGCCAGGCAGCATGGGTGTCTGTTCTGAGGAAAAATGGGCAATATGTGTGAGAGTTTATGTAGTTTTTTTGGTGGTGGTGGTTTTGGGTTTTTTTTTTTTCCAGATTTCTTCACTTGTTCTCTAGGGAGAGTGGGAAGAGGGTGGTGCTCAGGAAAAGCAAAAGGAGGAATACACATCTATAGAAACACACAAGGCAAAGTCACTACTTCTACAGAGACAGCAGTGATAAAGACCAAACAACAGCCCAGCTAAACCTGCAAAACAAACAGCAGCAGGGCTCTCCTCAGCACCTTCACCTCGGGCACTCACCGTCAGCGGGGCAGGACAGGGCCCCGGGGTGGGGGCTGAGGGCAGGGACACCCAGGAGCTGCCACCACAGCACAGCCCAAGCCAGGCCGGGGGGCTGCAGGACCTGGCTGCCTTAGGGACAGAGCGACACTGCCACCGGGGCCTGAAGGTCCCTGGCTGCCCAGGATACCACCAGGAGGGTCACCGGGCGCCATTTTTCTCTCAGGTTGTGCTCCCCTCNCCCCCACCACCCTTCCTGCCACCTGTCCACCCCCAGGCTCCCCCCACCGCTTTTCGGGTCACTCACCACCCCCAGGCTCCCCCCATGCCTTCCTGTCGCGCCTCTCCCCTCACAGCGGGGCGCGGCTCCTTCCCGCCGCGCTGAGGGCGCGCGCGCTTCCCGCCAGAACCTTCCAGGCCCTCAGCGCAGCCGCAGGGGGGCGCCCGCGAGCGCCTCGCGCCGCTCCGCAGTTGTGAGGCCCCGCCCCACTCTGTGAGGAAAAACCGCCCCAGCCTCTCTCGCCGGGGCCTGAGGGTCCCCAAAGCACCCCGAGGCCGCTGAACAGCCCCGGGACCCATTCCTGAGGTGGTTGGGTTACGTTGCTGCCACCCACGTTGTGCTGCAGCTGGCTGGGACTGACTGACCCACGCCAAACACCTGAGCTGTGTTTCTGTGGATCCTCCTCATCTCCTCAGGAGGGTGAGGGGACCTGAGGACATCAGCAGAGCCAAGCAGCCTGGGCTGCTTCTCTCCAGTGCTGCACCTAACGCAGACCTGCAGGCACAGAGCCTCCCACTTGCTGGGCTGGGAAGAACAAATTCAGCTCAGTATTTGCACACAAATCAGGTTTGTTCTCAGAGGAGATGCTGTCAGGCTCCGTTGTCCTGCTCACCCCGCCAGGCCCAAGCCACGCCAATGGCCATACACAAACCTTTCATGTCCTCCTCTATCAAAAGTAGAGGAAAAATGAGAATCACTTGCCTAGAGGGCAGACATGCTGTTTATCCTAGAATAATTAAAGGAAACCAATTCTTTAACAGCACAGGTCTGGAAAGGTGTTCTGCTTTCCCTCCTTGTTCTTCCCACCTCTCGCTGCCAGTGCCTGGAAGGAACTCAGCGTCTGCAGGGAACAAACCCAGCACACAGGAGTTCCTGCAGGAGCAGGAATCTCACACCAGGCAGCTGCACCTTTCTTCCACCTCCAAAGAACAGAGCAATCAAATTCCCAAACAAAACGCAGACTTCACCTTTCCTCCTTGTACCTAAGTGAATGCTCAAACCCAGGGCGTCAGGATGAGGTCTGGTAACAGCACAGCCCTTGGCCCTGCAGTGCTGAGGTGTCATTAACACAACACCAACGCTGCAATAGGAACGGTGTTGTTCATTTTAAGCAGTAATAAAAATCCTCTTTGGCCTCGTCCCTGTAGGGTTCATCATTTAAAGCATGGAAACTCAATAACCTTTAGCAAGGGAGGGCAGCCGCAGCCCGTTCAAGTTCTGTGCTAAGTACAAGGAATTAAAAAAAGAAATAAATAAAATGTGTCAGAATAAATACCATAGCACATGTTCATGCCAGGCTCAGAAAAAGCACTTTCAGAAGCTATTTCCAGCAGACAGAACTGACCTTCCCTCGCAAAATGCCACAGGGTATAAATAGAGCAGACTCCTCAAGTATGCAGCTCCAAATCCCTCGCAGTTTGCCTGCAACTGCTCCGCCTGCTCCCAACAACAGGGCACTCATTTTCACCACACTGAAAACACTGCTTTGCCTGAACTGGAGTCAGGATGCCTCACGATTTCTGAAAAATCACTCATCAAACACAAAGCAGAACCAGATCCAGTGTTGCCTCGCTTTTGACCACACGTTTAATCTGTAAAGATACCCACCGCCTCGCTCTGCAGCAGCAGGATGTTTTCCTAAGCTTTGGAGACACTGATTATCACCAACTGCAAACATGAAACACCCGAGCAGCTAGCTCGTACAAACACACAATAATCCTTGACAGACAGAGGACAGGGAGCCATTACAAATGTATACAAACACATGAACGTATGCAATTTGAAAGCAAATTTTAGCTTTGCAGGAGGCAGTGAACAGACAGTGAGCTACAGTGCACCCTCCTCTCCAGTTACCATTGCTTTGGAATGCATCTGGCCAGCCCTGTATCAGCTGTGTGCAAGAAGACTTTACTGGCACAAAGTAACCTCTCTCAGCAAAGAGGCACCAAAAACTCAGCTACTGGGGTATACACAGCGTCCTATTGATCCTATTTGAAGGTTACCCATCCTCAGGAGTCATCAGGACCCATCTTCCCTCGCCTGTTTTCCAACGCCTTTGCTTCATAAGCAAAATTAAAGGGAGAAGACAGCAAGCAGTCTTTTCTACTTTGTTGAAACAGAATTGAGGGAATCGTCCTATTTTTCTACTCTTCATCAGTTGATGCACTGAGAGCTTCTCCACACACTTCATTTTAACTGCTTGTTTATGCTCAAACAGTGGCTACAATACATTACCATTGTATACAGAAACTCCCTGAAGTCATGACAACCTTATACATCCGTTCTTTTCAATTTGACTTCCTAACTTCTGGGAAAAAAATGCCCAACTTGCGCCACATGGCCCTACAGCATAAAGGAGCCTTGGGTAGGCAAAATACACTCTGGAGCTGGACGTGATGTTGGTGTTCTCTGTACTGTGCATCAGAAATGAAATAACCTCAAAGAAGGAAGAGAGGAAAGCCAAGGAAGAGGGAAGGCAAGCTCTGAAACAGAGAAGGTGGCCATGCTGGCATCCCATATTACCCTAGACCAAAGCAGTCTTTTCCCACTAATAACAATCAACAGACACATTTCGCTCGCAGGCAAAACCTGGCTGCTGTAGTGTAGCTTGGTTTTATTTATGTCCACAAATATTTCAAAAAAATTACAAAATACTCAAATGGAGAAAACACAGAAGTCACGATTTCTGGGTTTCTACTCTGTTTACACTGTGTTATCCCATGGCAAACTACTCATATATACATTAAGCTTCAAGATATATATAAATGTAGCAGTCAGAATGTACACTCTGCTTTAACGGTGCAGTGAAACAAGCTCAACCATGACGACATAGAACAAGAGAGACTTTTCAAAAACACTAAAGCAAAATTAAAAAATGAACTTTTAAAACTGAGAAAAAACGAGAGATTTCTTAAAGAAAATCAAAAGGTCTGGGTTGTTTAAACAGGGCATCAAACACCAAGATGGCTTCAAAAACCACTGCAAGTAAAGTGGTAGTTAATCACAGGTCTAAAATGGAAGAATTTCAGTGCTTATTTGCTGAATGATGTCAACAAAAAATACCCCAAATATCAGAATGTTTATGTGAAGGAGATCAATGAATAGCTTTTGAACTCAGATTGCAAAGCAACATTTCATTGGGGGGAAAAAAAAAAACAGAGAGAGAGGGCCATAGGAAGGAATTAGCATCTTTTCCTTAGCTAAAAATAACAGCAGAAGAGAGAGGAGAAATGGCTGAAGTGGTTGAATGCCTCCAAACTCCCAAATTCCACAGAGTAAAAACAGGGAGGGGAGAATTAACCTATGCCTAATTAGACCTTTATGCCTAATTAGACCTTTAAAGTCAACCAAGGTGTGCTCTCTGCTGAGCAGATCAATCTTACTAGCTGCTCCTGTTAGCAAAAGTTAAAAATATTTCTCAGTAGAAAACTAGTAACTAATTCACCTGATCACTGCAGACACCAGTGAAGGCATTGACTGACGAAACTTTATCATCCTTGGTGCCAGACTGACCTCAGAGCTTCCAACTGTCACAAATATTAGCTGTTCTGCAGCACCTTCAGAGTTCATGCATAGTGGATGGAACTGATTAAATGCTACTGCAGTTCCTTAGCACTGAGAAATCTGGAATGGAGGACAGAAAGCAAAGGTCAGCAACAGAAATAATCCTCCTCTCTCTCTCCCATACACTCTTGGATTAAGTGGGCCTAGAATACCCTTATGCAAGGTTTTAATTGGTAACTTGGTGTTACTGCACTGTTCACCTGTGGGCACTGCTGCTGGTTTGAGACCCGTGCAGTGGACAGAGCATGCCCTGCCTTCCATCAGAACGTGTGATTAACCACAGCTTTACCAGGCATGGCTCAGTACAGTCCTATGACACAACCATCACACTGAACAGTCTACAACGGCAGAGATAGAGTGCTCGTGAGTTGAGAGAGGGAATGGGGGAAGTTATGCACCGGCAGAAAACATGGCCAGCAGATTCAGATGTCCATGGGTTGCACCACCCTCTGCTCTGGCAAAAAAAATTAAATTAAATTAAAAAAAAAAAAACTAAAAACATGGCAAAACAGTAAAAAAAACAAGTAACCTTTCTGCCTAGACAGAGCTGTCTCTGAAATAATGCTCACTGGCCTTCTGTGTTCTCCTCTCCTTTCACCACCCACATGGGAACTAGCCAACAGGAGTTATTCTGCACGGAGCTGTTGTGCTGGAGGCAGTAAATGTGACTGCCCGTGTGTTAGATTAATCCCAAGCAGTAAGTTCCTGAGATACAGAACATGTGCGGCAGTTAAAAAGTTTTTGCTTACAAAAACAGAGAGAAATGCAGACTGGTCTCTGCAAAACAACTTTAAGAACACTAACCGAGTTGCCTAGTCCTCTTTTCTTAAAAACTTATCAAACACAAGAGGCCAGAGAGAGCAAATCCTCCCAAAAATATGCACATGCATACAAAATTCTGGCTGTACTAGTTTGAGCCATGGAGCGCTGTAAAAAAGGAAGTTTTAGAACAGATTATTTATTTGAACTTTTGCTTATCCTATAAGGGATCGTCTAAAACCAATGCAGTTAGATTAAGTTTCAAAAGGCGACAGGAAGGAGGTGTATTATGGCCACACTGAAGATGAACCCTTGAAGTAGGCATCCAAAGGGTAAGCTAGTTCCAAGGGACACCTGTACTGCGGAGAAACCCAACTCAACAGAAATCATCTGCAAAACAGAGAGATGTAACACTAACAAAAAGAACCAAAACCCAAGAACAGAAACAGTCATTTGCAACATTATCCCTGCAGCTCCCTTTAATGCTTATTGTTGATAACAAACCAAATTTCAAGCTTTTACCCATTTGAAATTATTGATACCCATCATTCCCTTTAATTAAAGGGATAACTATATATATTTTTTTATTAAAAAATCAACTCTGTATTCTGTCAATACCAGGTAGGAATTCACAACTTGTGATGTTACTGAAAATCAAGATAAACCTTTCTGGAGTTTTGTTTTGTTTTGTTTCTCCCCTCTACCCAAAAAAGTTATTTACAGACTTAAAAAGCCATGCTGCAGAACTGAGCTCTCTTGAAAATTATGAAGATTTCCTACAATGTATTAAAATAAAAGTAGATTTTTATTATTATAGCACTTGGATTCAGAGCTTGTTATGTCACCTACTTGCAATCCTTGTTTTTTTTAAAATAGCTATAGATGCATTGAGTGTCTCTTCACGCACAGTGACTTGTGTTGTGAACCTGATTCTAGCACCTACTCAAAACAAACTAGTAAGAAAAAAAAACCAAGATTGCAGGAAGTTCTCTGAATATTCCACACAGTCCTGTATTTTCAATAGGCTTCTGAATACGTTGTCATGCAGGGAGACCCACACCAGTCTTGAGAAATCTTCTCTACAAATGAATGCTATGCTGATAAGTCTCTACTTGTTGGGTGGTTGTTTCTGTTTTAAATATATAAAGAAATCTTTATAAGATATTCTTTTCCTTTTGTAGCTCTTATTGTATGTAAAAATGTTCCACTCCTTCCCAAGGACTGGGGTTTCCATAGCCAGCATTACAAATAAATAATTTATTACAACTGTTTGTCGCCTTCTTTCTTCAGTCGACTGAAAGAGAAAGAAAACTCATTTTAACAGACGAAGGAGGTGTCATGACACTTCAGTGACAGCTTGCCTTCCTGCTAACCTCACCTGGGTGCCCTGAAGGGAACAGAGGCTGCAGGAGGACTTCTGAGCTTTCAGCACAAAATGAGAACCCCTGTAACAGCAGCGATAACGCTGTCTGCTGTGGGAGGAAGTGATGACCTTTCGCTACCGGAGCGCTCCTTACAAGCGAGCGAGATCACTAGTGCCAGCTCATCAAGCTTTAGCTTTATCTGCAGCTGCAAGTGAAACGTCAGTCAGCTTCAGGCAGACTGGCTGCCCTCGTGGCACGAGGCCAGCGGGTGATTTTGGATAGCAGGAGCAAGTACAGAAACATCAGAGCGGAGCAGCACAAGGCAGGTATTTAATATGCTGCTTCCTACACATCCCTGCTACCCGCAGACATGGGGAATGACCTTTGCTAGGTGCTGAAGGCTTCTTCTTCTTAGCTGACATATCACTCGGTGGCCATTGCCCAAGAGGAAATTAGGTGGTGTCAGGTAAGGCAGGCCGAGAAGAGAACCGCTCTACTGCCAGCACTTCACAGCGTTCTGGGGAGAGAGGCCTCACCTGATTCACCCAGGCGTTCTCAGCCGTTAATTCAGGATTTGTATTATTCACACATTTCAACCTCCTGTTGCCTTCAGTCATTTCTTAAGATTCACTGATTTATGAAATTCTTCATCGCTTCTCATTCATAAACCTTTTACCCATCTTCCTCCTCTACCGCTTTCAAGGAAGACCCAGCAATGCAGAAGCAGCAATCCTAACAAGGATCACACTAACAACCCCACGTGGAGGTAATCCTGCAGCTCAAGACTCAATGCACTGAAGTCTGGGGCCAATAATTTGCACCTAGCTTTCTGCCCCGTTATCTACACCCTCATCAAGTTTTAGGGCAGCTGCACCATCCCCTCTAAGCACATCAGGGCAGTATCTTGGCACACAGGAAGAAAGGCAGTAACAAGAAAAAAGATGGAATGTGGAGAGAGATGAAGGAACCCTTGAGTCTCCAAAAGCCTTTGTGGCACCTCTCACCTGTAATAATCTTCCTGACTTGGTAGATGACCACCATGCATGTGAGGATGCCCGTGCAACCACTGCTGCTCCATGGCCAGTCTCTGCAGCTCTGCTGACTGGGCGTGCATGGCCTGCAGCTGGTGGGCTGCGGACATCGGAGGTGGAATGGCACCAGGCAGATCCCGAGGGTAAGGGGTACCTAAAACAGAGAGTTGCTCACTTTGACACTCTTGCAATCAAGTCTGCAGAGAGCTGTCTCACAACGCCTTTATTTTTATTTTTTTTTCCCCTAAAAGCAAGCCAACAAACAGAACAAGACAAATAGAAAAACAACTTCAGTTGTAACTGAATGTTACAGCTCAATTCCAGGACCACCCCCCCAGGAAATGCTAAGACCCAGAAGAAAAGACGACAGCTCAGATCAAAGGGCAGCCTCCAACAAGGACCATAAAGTGCTCTCACCAAAGACTGGATGTCGGAGCATTTCATGCTCGTGAGGTGGCTGTCCTAGCAATGGGTTGGGGATGGTCCCAGGTGGGTAGGGGAAACGTGCCAAATGGGGTCCAGCTGCTAAAGGATCCACCAGCGGGTGAACGGGTCCTGCTGAACCTTTAGAAGAAGAAAGCAATCAACGGCTTGGGGAAGCATGGCTCACTGCTGGGAGATCAAAAGCCCTGTTACCACTTGAGCTGGATCGGCATTTGGCCTAATTGGCGTGTAATTACCAGGAGCTTAGCTCCATCCAATTTGAAACCCACTTTCCTATCTTGAAGTGTTTGAAGTGACATCTGCTTGCCAAACAGTCTGAATTGTTAAAGCAACAACCCAGGGCTTCCAATTTCTACAAGAAGAAACCCACCAAATGACAAGAAAAAAGAACTGGGTAACAAAACCACCTAAGCTTCCATTCCCAGCTCCTCCTTCCACGGTGTTCCTTCCACTGTCCCCCCACACACCGCAGCCATGCCTCCCTGCTGATCACACCTGCTCAGACTAACGCAGGCAAGCTGAGAAGCTGCAGTGAAATCTGCTCAATTCTGAAGACTTAAAAAAAATAAGGTCTGCTCTTACCTCTGCCTCTCAGCCACTTGTCCCCCCGCTACCACTGACTTGTTTCAGAACAAGCAACTGGAGAGCATTCGGACTCACGTGCACAGGGGTTAAATGACACTTACCTGAGAGCAGAGTCCTTGCACAGACACAATCTATGACAAATTTCTTCTGCTATCAAGGGGCTATCAAAACCCTGTCTGAAAGTGAGCCAGTCCATCATTTGTGCAGTCTCAACCAATGTCCACAACTGACAGCTTTAGAAATGCTGATCCTCAGTGCTGTCATCTCCTACCTGTAACACTCCCACCACTTAATCCCACAGGACACTGCTGATTTCTTTGCTATACAATTTGGCTTTTGCAACAGCATCCAAATTCCTTCCTTACTCAAAAAAGGAAGGAAGCTATGTTTAATGCATACGCTCCAAGGCAAAGGATGCTATATTTGCTTGCACAAACAGTACATTTGTACCCAGCTGCACCAGGAGCTGCACTTTAAGTACTTGGCCTTCTTTCATTTTCCTTTCCTGGCTGCTCCTGCACCTGCTGCCTCGCTTGCAATGTTCTCTCTGGTCTACTACCAGAAAATGAGAGAAATTCTGTTCAGTGCCAGACTGAAGACACGCTCAGAGGAGCAAGCTTATGTTAGAAATGAACAAGGCACCTATTCATTTGTGACACTATGAAATACCTGGGGAAAAACTTTTCCACATGTAAGAATACACTGTCAAGAAGAAGATGCCAACCCAGAAAATAAGATGGTTCTTCTGAGAACTGTGGCAGTGAATTTCAGCTCAACTAAAGCCACATGGTTGGCATGACCGCTGGCTGAAGAGATCAGGTCTCTCCTCAGTGTGTTCTTAAAAGCCCCTAAATATCTAAACTTCCAGAGTGACAGTGCAGAGTCTCAATGCATATCACTGTACCATCACTTCATTATCGCCCTACGCAATTCCAAAAATAATTTTTTTGCATTTCAGATTTCACAACCTTACACTGTTAAAAAGTCACCTTATATACAGGAAAAAAAAAAAAAGGCTATTTTGCTACTCATAACCCTGCCTGTTTTGGGCAGGGTGCTGCTAGGGCTCCCAGCAAAGTGCCCAGGCAGCTCCCGGGGCTCACCTTGGTGTAAGGGATCCTGCTGATGTAGGTGTAAATGCGAATGTATGTGTGAGTGTTGGTGATGGTGGGGCGTGACGTTGAACATCTGGAGCCGGGCCAATGGGTCGTTTGTCAGCGATGCCATCCGCTCGGCGTGGATTCTCTCTGCTGCCAGTCTGTCAGGGTAGCTCATTTCAGGCCGTAACTGCGGGCCTGCCAGTGCAAGTCTCTCTCTTTCGAGCGGGTTCAAACCCGGGTGGAAGGAAGCAAATGGGTGAGGTCCTGCTGTTGGGGGAATAGTCAGTGCACCGTGCCTGGCAAAATGCTCCATGGGGTTCGTCGCTGGGTGCAGTGCATCGAGCTCCGGGGGCTTCACCTCAAAGCCAGGTTTCATCCTCTCTCTCAGCTCCCGCTCCCGGATTTCTCGCTCCCGGATCTCCCGCTCTCGCAGCTCTCGCTCCCGGATGGTGGGGTCCACGTTGTAGAGGCCCGGCATGTGGTAGGCCAGGAGCGGGTCGGTGGGGTTCAGGGGGACGAAGAAGGGATGGTTGCGGTTTGTTGGCGACATGACGTGAGGGCGGGCGTATTCGCTCAGGGTTCGTAACGCAGGCGTGTCCGGACCAATGTAGGGTGGCACAGCGGCGATGGTGGTTGGAGGAGGCTCAAATGAAGGTCTCATGTGTGCTGGCCCGCTGAGCTGCGACTCCCCGAGGCGGCCTTCATGGGAGGAGCTGGACACCTTCTGCTGCACAAATGGGGGAAGAGAGAAAAGTTCAACACGTTTGGCTCGCAAACACAGGCATGCACGTCCCTTCCCATGCTTCAAGCTCCAAGAGGGGCCAGGCTCAGCCTGCTGACTCCTGCTGGCGTGTGCTCCACTGTGGCTTGGGGATAACAGGGATTCTGTGTACCCTGCTGCCACGTCTTACCCATGCAGTCATCCCCAAACCAAAGCCAAGTTCCCATACATGACATATCCCTTAATAGACACACACTGTACCCTCACTTCAGTGTTTCTGCAGAGACACACAGCTATGGTTCAGATCTCTGCAATGCACCTGGGGACAGGAAGATTGTAGCACCTTGTTTTTCAGCATCAGTTATGCATTAACAACCTCCCAGTTCTATAAGCCCAGAAGTAATCACTCCAACAGCCCACCAAAAAAAGGATTAGTTGCACTTGACTTTTTATGGTAAGACTGGAGTTTGGGTCTTCCCATTATAAAAAATAAATAAGTTGAGTGTCTTTCATCAAGTTTACTTCAGATTTAAAGCCCTCATATCTTTTCTTCAGCAGACAGCAATTTTGTGCCTGCACTGCAAAGGTCGTGGAAGTTACACAAAATAATTCCTCATATCTGCATCTACAGAGTGCTTTTCATATCCAAACTTCTACTGCAATAACGTAAGCACTTGGCCCAGTTATCCCCAGCTGCACTGGCTTCCCACACATCAGGAAGAGACCAGGATTAGAAACTCAATTTCTTTAAAGAGAAGAAAGTGACAGACAGGCTGGGAAACGCTCCGAGCTGGTTGCTTTCCACCCATATTCACAAATGCTGACTGTGCATGTATTCAGGCACTTCTGGGGACAGGCACTTTGCAGTCACCATCCATGTCAGCCCTCTCACACAGCTTTTAGCTACAAAGAAACCTACCGCAGCTCTTTCTGCTTCTCTTTCACGCTCACGCTCTCTCTCTCTTTCCTTCTCTTTTTCTTTCTCTCTTTCCCTCTCTTCTCTGGCTTTCTGCTCCGCTTCCCTTTTGGCCTTTTCAATGGCCTCTTCTCTCTTCTTGGCCAGTTTGGATCCTGCCAGAGGCATGAAGTACAGATCTGCTCTTGAGCATGAATTGTAGCCACGGTCCAGGTGCTTATAGAACCTGAGGGAAACAAAACAGGAAGAGGTCAACTCTGGGAAGGTGAAAGAGTCTGGGGTTTAAGAGCCACATGTCAGGGAGAAAAAGTTACCACTGTACACGCACAATAGCACTACCTGCTTCCCTGAAGGCCATGAAAGGAATTAACTGTACCATCTCACTACACAGACAAGCAGAGTGTAAAGCTCTCAGAAATACCACCTCTAACACCCTGTCTGAAGAAGCACCTTTGCAGAGAAGAACAGCAAAATCATGCTTCAACCCAGGGCTGACAAGATGCACACGTACAATACACTGCCATCTCCCAGCAGCTCATTTCTGAATGCATTGCAGAGTTTTGTTCCACAGTGTCAATAATCAATGTTTCAGCTGATTTCCAATAAAAATCGATCAGCAAACCAAAGGGCAACAATTAGTAGAGAAGGGAGAATTTAATCATTCAAAAGCTCAGTGTGCACAGCTCAGGAAGCCTTACTGCAACAGCCAGGCATGGGAGAACAGGATTCACACATCTCCCTGAGCAACCTCTGGGAAGGGTGGAAGGGAACACCACCACTGCTTCACCAGGGTATGCACACCTGGAGAGGGAAGCCCTTAACATCTTGACAAAAAGGACAACAATTCCATGGTAACAGCAAGCCAGAGAGATGCAAGCTCTTGGGTCCTGCTAAAGGAAGGTGCACTAAGGAAGCATGGCTGCCACCCCCGTACCTGGCCGACTGGCTGGCGTGACTTGGGGTGTCCACCACGGTGGGCTCTGGCGATGGACTTCGGGGTGGAGGGGGAGGGCTCTCTGGTTCCTCGGCCTCATCTGGGACCTCCTCTTTGATCTGGATAGGTGGCAGCGTGCAGGACGTCACCACCGGCACGCTCCCGCCAGAAGCTGCCGACGTGGAGATGGAAGTCTGAAGCGGGATGCCGGGCACGGCGGGCGGCGTGGAGGTGGAGGGGCACGAAGGAGGGGTGATGGACGGCGGTCCTCCCGGGACGAAGGGATGCTGAGAAAAGGGGGGCTGCGAGGGTACCTGATGGAGTCCGGATGGGGGGTGGCCGGCGGACGGGGGAAGGCTCTGACTCTGGGTCAGGACGGGAGGCTGGGCCTGCGAGGACTGCA
>WBMW01000350.1:433914-561209 GCA_013396635.1 Penelope pileata | reverse complement strand
CGGCGGCCTGGGGCTGGCTGGGGGCCTGGGATGCCGATGGCAAGGCCTGCGGCGGAGCTGCAGAAGCACTCGAGGCTGCCGGCAGCGGTGCTGGCAGCTGGGCTGGAATGGGGGGCGTGGGAGGAGGAGCCTGGCCGGAGCTGTTCGATGCCTGCAGCACTTGCTGCTGAGCTGATGAATCCGAGTCGCTCTCATTGTCTTGAGGGCTGGGGATGCTGGGTGACGTGCTCCGGTTGTCCTGGTCAATGTCCTTGGGGTCGCTGCTCCCTTCGTCATTGACGCTGCGGCTGTCAGAGCTCTCGCCTTCCCCTTCGCCCTCCGAGGGAGAGTTGGGCCTGCTGATCTCCTGCAGGAGAGGGGAGAGCAACCGGTGTGTGTGAGGGAGCTGCATGCAGCGAGCCGTGGGGAGTGACCGTGACACGTGCTGGAGTGCAAGTACGGCCCCCTGAACCCCACAGGACAAAGCAGCGCTGGCGGTGCCACCGCAGCACAGTCAGCTCTGGGCTCCCCAGTTCCAGAGATGGACACATGGGGAGAGTCCAGCAAAGGGCCCTGACACCGAGCACAGGGCTGGAGCATCTGTGAGGAGAGAGGCTGAGAGCTGGGGCTGCTCAGCATGGAGAAGAGAAGGCTCAGCTCAGATAGCACTAAATTAAGACAACTCCAGTGTTCTTCCTCTAATTTGTCAACGAAGAAGGGGAAAGCCAAATTTCAGTTGAAAAAAAAAAAGTATTTGGGATGTGTGTGGGAGGAAATAAACCAAGTATGCTCCTATGTGGGCTGATATTCAAACAAACAAACAAGCAAACAGACTCCTGAACCTACCCTGTGTTGTTCCACTGTTTTCCAACAGAAGGAACACATTACAATATGGGTTGCTTTCTAGTCACAGATTAAGTTAGAATTTGCTGTGGCTTAACTGGTTTTGTGTTTTGGGTTTGTTAGTGGGTTTGCACTCCCTCCCACTCTCAAACTGTTGCCAGAAGTGAAAATATTCTTCTGTGGGACTCACTTGAGTTTTGGATTTTTTGGCACTGGACCTCTCGGGCTCCTCTGTGTCAGACGCTGCCTTCTCCCGCTGTCTCTTGGAATTCTTGAGAGGGGAAGACACCTCTTCCTTTATTTTCTGCCACAAATGAAACAGAACAGTAAGCAGTGATGTAAACATAAAGGTAATTAAACGCAAGCCATTGCTACCATGTTTAACACAAATAAATGAGAAGGGTTCCTACGGAGCGAGAGAAGAACTGATCAGAAGTTGAGACTGTCAGCATTTCGCACCAACCCAAAGCACATCCCCCTGCCCAGCTACAGGCTGCAGGGAGATCTGTTCTGGGGCTGCACCAGCAGCCCTGCCCCTCGGCTGTGCTCTCTCCACACCGACTGCAGCTTTGCTAAGCTCTCAGCATTACCAAGTAGCAACTTGCCCCCATACTCCAGCTTTGACTTTTTCTTCAATATTCTCTTGGAAAAGCACTTAATGAAACAAAGTCAGCATTTGTTCAGCTTATTTCTTCCTTTCTTACAGAAAGGGAGCGCTCCTGCTAAGAGCCTGAAACAATAACTACTTATTTTTAACTTGCTGCTTTTCAATTTATAGTGCTTAATGCAAGCTTCCTTCTTCCTCTGGCTTTTGTTTCTTCAGTACTCTCTTGGAAAAGCACTTACTGAAACAGACTAAAGTGTCAGCCTGCTCTGAAAATCAAGCAAATTGCATACAGAAAAACAGTAACACAAGTAGTCTCAATTACTACATATTCATATTCCTTTATAAATAAAGATTAAGCACTGCTTTAAAAGAAACAGAACTGTCTGCTTGTCTCGGATATAGCATTTCTCATCTGTATCACTTCCATGAGCCTAATGCTTGCATTTGCATCTGAAAATGAAGGATTAGTTTATCATGAGAGCAGTAAGGTTATGTGGGGATACTTTAATGGCTTTTATCACATCTGTACGGACGAGAATGAAGCATCAGTGAGATGCACCATTACATGTTTTGCTTATCCACACAAGCAGGAATTTCTAGGTCACTGAGAGATTCCCCAGCCTCCTGGAATCTGCATCTTCCCTAGCCAGTGAGAGGCCTCAGATGTCCAGTTCTAACACAGAAGAACACTGGGCACATTTTACCTTGGTGGACTTCTTCACTGAATCTGCTTTGCTGTCATTGCTGGAGGTGCTGGCAGCGCTCGGAGAGTTGCGGCCGCTGGAGCGGATGTCTTCGTTGATGGGTGAGGCTCTACCATCGGGGCTGGCTGGCTGCTTTTTACGACCACTACGTAGTGTAGACATCTGTTTGTGTGACAGAAATAGAAGTTTATCAAAGCCAGCATTTGTTCAACTCCTTATTTGTTCCTGCCTTAGAGAAAGGGCATAAATGGAGCACGCCAGCTAAGAGCTTGGAAGAAGAAAAACCAAGAATATTTGATCTTTTTGCAGTTTTTCCTTGAAAGTTCATCTGGGTTTGAAAGTAAGGCAAATCCTTAATATGCCTGTACAAAAACATTAAGCACTGTGGATTTTATTTAGTAGTGTCTGCTAGAAATGAGAACGTTATCAAGATGCTCCCACAGCTGCTGTTGTTCACGTGCTATTTTCTTCATAAAACAAGCACACATTTGTACTTGTGCACATACACAGAAGATGATGTTGGAGTGGACCTAAAGTTCCATTAAAAATAAGAACATATATATCCATCTGTTGGCATGCAAACAGTCAAGACCAATTTCTGAGAGCACTTACAGTTTCACTGTGCTCTGCTATGCAACAAGGAATCACAGCAGAGTATGTTCCAATAATTCATGCTGTTTCCCTCTCAGTGTAGTTTTTTTGGATGACAGGCAGAGGAATCAAGCGTCACTTCAGACTCTCTGCTCCCAGACAACAACCCCTCTCTACAGAGCAAGCTGAAATGTGAAGGAACCAAGTGTGAAGCCTACCGAGCCTCGACTCCGCCTTGTCCTCATGCTATGCTTTCCACTAAGTCCATCATCTTCCTCTTTGACAGGCTTAAACATAAAGGGTGGAGGGTCTACGGGCTTCTCGATGGGTGGCAGCTCTCCGTATTTTTTGAAGTGAATGCGACAGTCAGTGCACAGTAGGATGTTCTCTCGGCCGCCGTGGTGCCAGTCCTTGGAGGCTTGGGGCAGGAAAAGCAGCAGCTTAGAAATATGCAATCTACTAGATATTCAGCATAAGCATATTACCAAGAAAACACCAAAAAAGTCCACATAAATACAAAAGTATCTGCTTTTCTACTTGCAGCTAAGCTGGCAGAAACCTCCAAAAACTCCATCCTGTTCCAATCTTCATCTGTCTTCCAGTGCACATCATCTTCAATGTTCAATTTAAATGCGATTCGTTTATATAAGCAACTACAGCTTTGAAAATAACAAAGAAAGAAGTCTCATCTGCTCTACCTGGGAACTTGCAGGCAGCTATTATTCTCCAAAGCTGTGGTTTCTTAAAGAGAAGTGAACCGTGAACTTCTCATTTCCTTCCCTCACCGTGGGGCTCCCACCACCAGGCAGCCCCCAGGACCACTACAGCAATGAAGCTACTGGAGAAGAGCACTGGTGCTGTATAAAGAAGTTCTGTATGTGACAGTCACAGTTCAGTGTCAATTTGCTGTATCACAAATGGATCATATAGGGAACTCTGTTTAGATCTGTAGATTTTGCTGGCTAAATGGCTACACCTCCCTGGACTCTCCTCTGTCTCAGCAACGGTAATTTGCAGTGGTAAATCATTATCAACTCTGCTATGAATGCTGCATATTTTAGCTGATTCAACCTCACATTTTCTGAATAGTTGTGTATGTATATGCTTGGATGAACCTGTGTACAACAGGCAGCAGCAGAGGGGAGGGAAATACAGCAGTGAATGGTGCACGTACTGGTTGTGAAGCAGTGACGGCAGGCGTAGCCCTTCAGCTCCTGTTCACTGTCCTCGCTGTCAAAGTCATCTTCACTGGCCGAGCTCAAGTCCACTAGGTAAGTAAAGAACAAGGGGAGAAGAGGGAAAGAGAAAACAAAAATTCAGCAGAATGTTCTATTTCTGCCTACCTGGCTGAAATTGCCATCAATAACAACAGTTCTTGCATCAATTCTGTGACTTCCTACAGCCATCTTCCCTCAGTGCCCATCACAACACATTTTGCAAACTCACCAAGACCAGATCTGGTGAGTCTACAGATGAAACAAGCATTCCAGGAATGCACAAAGTGATACAATTTACACAAGTTTTGATTTGGTATGTGACACTTTTCCCATTAAGCTGTTGTTCAAACACTTCGTGCTGGTGAGGGAGGCTGTGTTCTTCAAGCACAAGTTTCAAGAGAAAGGAAGTTTGCATCTAGAACCTGGTCAAATTTTAAATCAAATCATATTTTGTATCCAAATCACACCTTATTAGATTCCATGGACAGCTACTGTAGTTGCTTTTCTGGTTTTGGCTTTTAAACTTCATCTTCTAAACCAGACAGGGAGTGCTGTTGTGCTCTGTTTGACAGTGCCTGCACTGAACCCAAGAGCTAGATGTGTTCAGTGCCTGGAAGCAATGATGCTTGCATACAACATGCCAGTTTGCAGAACATTTAATGATTCCTTTGGATGACAGGTACCACAAGGATAATATGAGCTTTCCATCTTTTACTGCAAGGCTCTCTCAAGAATGTCACATTTCCAAGAGGTGGAGAATATGGCCAGGGCCACTTTCCAAGCAGCAGGTAACAAATTATCTGACTACAATGCTACAAAGCATCACCTAAACCATGGAAAAACTGCAGACACCACAAACTTCACCCTTCCTCATCTTATGAAACCACTCACGACCAAACCCTTCCTTACTGAGAGTCCTGCCTTTTTCTAGCCACTCACTATAAATTTACAATGGAATGGATCCATACCTTGTCCCAAGCAGAAAACCCTGTCTAGGAGATCACTCTGATGTGTGGTGCCTTTTGTTCACATTTTAATGAGAAAAGACATCCTTGATGCAAGCATACTGATTTTCTAAAGGTTCTGAGTCACCATTTTGTCATGCATGCAGGTCACAGAGTTACAGCACTTGGATGGCACTCGTCATCAACTCGCTGCTCTTCTCATCAGCGCAGGGTCCTGCTGAACAACTGCTGCTGGCACACCACCAGTTCTACAGTCATTCTCACAGGTGTTTCAATCTTGACTGCAAAAATAACATCAGGCGAGAACTTGGGTTTCTTTCAGTAAATGCATTTTTGTTCTCACCCTGCAGACAGATCCGTATGGATGGGTCCTTGCAGCCACACGTCCTCAAAGTGCTGAGTGCCTTGGACTGAGCTGTGCAGCCACCACCTGCACTGCTTGTGCACACAGCAATTGGCAACAAATCCTATCCACTTCAGCACACAGCAGCTAACTGCCCCTTCTTACCTTCTCCCCCTCCACAATTCTCTGTCCTTCCCTACTTACCACATTCTCTGCTGCCCCATATTAATAACTGGGTGAAGTTCTGCCCTCCACACAGCCCCTTGCCTTTAGAAGGCACAGGAACTGTGCTGGGTCTAGTCCACAGAAAGACTGAAAATTCAGAGGCTGACAGCAACCTCACACACAAAACTTTATACATGCCCAGCCACATTACCAATCACAGCCCTCTGCAGCACAGTCTATCTTGCTGCTTTGGGTAATTACTCTTTGTTTAGGCCCTTCTGCTTCAAGCAAGGCCAAAGGACCTCTACGACACATGAAGACAGAGGAGTGCTGCCTGCAGCACCCACGCTGTGATAACGCAGGCGGATGGATGAAAGCACTTCCCTCCTTTTGCATCTCCTCATTCCCATTACTGTAATAAGCCTGGAGAAAGTGTAACACAAAACCAAGAAAATTCAGTACCAGGGCAACGTTTCCATCCTCACACGACGCTTTTAAGAGCTGCACCCAGCACTGCTGATCAAAGACGCCCACCACGTCCGCATAATGGTCCAGGCACGGGAGAGGGCAGCCGCCCGAACTCCATTTCCTTGCCACGTTCACTTGAAGGCACAGCACCACTACATTACTGCAGCTCCCTGCATCTAAACAAGGATAAATGCATTGCTTTTAGCTTCCACTTACAGAATTCGCTGGAGGGGGGCCTGGAGGGAGTGTTGACTGG
Source organism: Penelope pileata (assembly GCA_013396635.1). Taxonomy (NCBI): domain Eukaryota; kingdom Metazoa; phylum Chordata; class Aves; order Galliformes; family Cracidae; genus Penelope; species Penelope pileata. The sequence continues at coordinate 555,071 of WBMW01000350.1, read as the reverse complement.
AGTGGAAGCGGTTCGAGTTTTAATTCTCCGAAACACAGCCTGTCTGCGATGCCTACGGTGGGCTCGAGAACTTGCTGCTTCAGGGGTTTTCTTCCAATAGTAATAGAAGGTGATTAGTTCTCCCTGCAAATACAGAAGGAATATGTTAGAGGGGCATGCAAGTCTGACTTGTCAGCTTTTTTCCTCCCTGGTGCTCTACATACGTGCACGTGTATTTTTACAGGAAGCGTCGGGACGCATTTCAGCCAGACAAAAGAATTCTTTCGATACAACAGAAAAACCCTCGGTGATTTTTGTTTGCTTTTGGAGGGGGAGGCACAGAAAGAGCCCAGTGCCTTCTGCTGCCCTCTCCCTCCCCTGGAGCAGAGGTCCCAGCCCCTGCACGCAGCCATCCCTCCCTGGTCGTCAGAGCAGAACACTGCCAGGAACTCTCTGGTGTTCACAGAACAACAGGGACCAGTGCAAACTGCCGTTCTGCCAGCCTCCATTCCTCATGGATATCAGAGCAGATCCCTGCCGTGGAAGCTGCGAGTCAGAACACAACTGCCTACAGCCGTACCGCTCAACCACACGACAGCAAATCACATTTTAATTTGAATATATATGCCCACATCTAAATTAATTAAGCAGTTAAAGGAGCACACCTAGAGAAATGAGTGATAATTCCTTGGCATAATGGACCTGGCTCACGTTCAGGGACCGGCTGCCAGTCAAGCCAGCGGATGTCACGGCAGCGTGGAGCTGCGGGTGGTTTCAATCTCTTTTCTCTTACTTTGAAAGCCCATCATTTCCTGGCGACTCGTCTGCCTCTAAGGTAAAGCTGGTGTTTCTTTCAAGTTGCAAGGGAAAACGGGGGGAGCTCTGAGCAGCCCCTTGAAAATCAACATCAGAACAAACACACCTGAGCTGCCCACAAAAAGGCTCCTTTGAAGTGCATTTGATGTGATCTGAGAACATCACCCCCGCCTGCTCCCTCCCTGGGGAAATCCTGCAGCCCCCCGGGGCAGACGGCTCTGCTGGCGCTAATAAGGACGCACCCTTCTCCCAAGGGCCCCCGACAGGCAGTGACAGCCCTCCTAACACCTGGACGCCGAGCACTTGTAAGACAAAAGGAGGATGTTGTGCCAGACTCAACTGCTGACACTTAAGCCACTTAAGGGTTTCACCGGTGCCTAATTTAAAAATAGAAACGTCAGGAGAAGAACAGGACCACAGCTCTGGTGTCTGGTGAAGGCAGCAGGGATGCAACCTCTGCTCCTCCTGCTCCGGCCGGGACCCACATGATGGATCCCACCGCGTCCCACCAAATCCTATTCCTGGGGCTCAGTGGGGCAAGTGGAGAGAATGAATCACTACCTGCACTCGTACATCCTGCAGGACAAAAGCACTACTAAAAAATCTATCTTCTTCTGACATTATTCTAAAACTAAGGAGGAAGAAAGGTCTGGGATGCAGCTGTCCAAGGGGCACGGGCTGGCACCGAGCGCTCTGCTCCGGGATGGGGAGGAGCCCCCGGCCCTGACACGCAGCCCTCGCTCTGCTGCCGCCTGCTCGGTGCCCGTGTTTGCTTTGGAAATGCCATTCTGCTTCTCTGCAGGGGGCTCAAAGTCCAGGCAGTGTTTGCTGAGCTGGGGGCACAACCCCTACCAGGAGGCAGATGAGGCTCTGCACAACGCCTGGGCAACGATCCGCAGTGCTGGGAAGGCTCCTGCCAGCGGTGCCAGCCAGTGTCCCCGTAAATTCACGGACAGCAAAACTCGGGTGTCAGCACCAGGGAACAAGCCAGTAAATCCCCTGCCTGCATGTCAGGGAACGAGGGTGTCCTCTGACATATGGCAACGGCAGAGTGGAAACCAATCTGTTTTCTTCCCACCATAAAATAGGAAACGGGAACCTATCTGAGCTCTGTTTACACATCGCAAACCCATCAGGTCCCAAGGGAAGTCTAACAACTTGCCCATGCACTCCATCATAAAAGAGCTTCTTTCAAGAAAAGAGGAACGCCGAGTATTTATGAAAAACACCAGTTCCATGATCACGGCACTTTTTTTTTTTTCCCTGAAGCCCCCTCAAAACTGCACTCACAACCACGCGGATAAAGCAGAAACAAAGTTTATTCAACAATTCATTGTGCCACATCGACAAAACCTGGGCATGCTCAGTGACCACAGAGAGCCCCTCCATCCCTTACCAGCGCTGCAGCCCCGGGACTCAGGGAATGGCTCAACCTCCCGACAGAGGCAGGGGAGCAAAAGGCAAAGAGGAAACAGGAGCAGAGAATGCCAGGGCACACGCGCTGCTCTGCAAAAATTCCACGCCGGATCTTATTAGCTGCCTGGCTATCTAATGCTATATTGTCTACCTCGGGGATTAAAGCAGCCTGGGAGGATTAGAAGCAGCGCGCTGGGGCTGCATGGGTGGCAGCAGCTCGAGCACAAAGGGAAATGTCGGGAAAGCCTCGGCTCCAGCGACGGGGGGAAAACAGCTCCCAGCTTCACTGCAAGAGAAGTCAAATGAACTTTAATCAAACATGCAGAGCGTGCGCTGCCGAAGCCCATCGCACATCAATTCAGGGAACAAAAGCTGCTGCAGAAATCAATAGCCTACTGAAACATTAACACGGGCAGGCATTGATCAAAAGGCCCTTTTACAAAAGGCAGCCTTGCAAATTAGCTGATGTTTTCGCTTGCAAGCAAACAGAGAAGCACAAACACGGCTGCCTGAATGGCCTGTAACTCGTTCTGCTGTGCTCACCTCGCCCCGAGCTGCCCCCAGCCCAGTTCCAGCCCCACCACTGCTTGGTGCCAGCACGGCCAGGGCTGAGGACAGCTGCCCCACGGCCAACCCTCCGCCTGCTCCCCCCAAGCTGGAGCACTAATGGGGTCCCTCCTGTCCCCAAGACCCTCCTCCTCTCTTCTCTGCAAGCACAACTCCATTTTTTGGCTCCAGCACCTGATCACTGCCCCATGTCAGCCCCAGGGCTCACACAGAACCAAACGAGGTGCTTCCCACAGGGTTCTGGTGCTGATGGAGGGCACTGTGTTCCCCACCAACACCTGGGGTTCAGCTTGCACCAATTCCCAAACCCACCAGCAGCTCCCAGCTCCTCCCACCTCTTGCCTTTTGCCAAGGCCACGTCACCCCACGCTGCAGGCACAGGAAAAAGCCAGGCTTCATCTCCTTTAGACTCTGTTTGAGGGCTTATCTTTACAGAAAGGAACGCTGCAGACCCACCGGTGGGAGCAGGGGTCTCCAGGTGCCCAGCAGCCTCCATCCTCCCCAACACAGCACTCCCACCTATCAGCAGATGAACCCCTTGGCCCCTCTCTTACCTCTCCCACCAGCTCCAGCCCCATTTCTCCCCACAGCTCAGCCCAGGCGTTGCAGCCACATTGCACAACCCCAGGGCAGCCCTTATTACGTCCTCCCCACCCTTAACAAACTGCCACGGAGCACCCTGCCCCGATCCATCACTTATCACCCATTTTCCAGTGCCGAGCACCTGGCACAGGCTGTGCCCCGTGGTTCTGTTTAGTCTTGCCTTGGGTACACAAAGGCTTAGAGCTGAGCACACTGCGCTCTGCGGGGCTGCACCAGCGCTGCTCCCACGGAGCCATCGCACAAATGCATCAACTTCCCTTCGAGGAGCTGCTGTGGTTTAACAGAGTGAGCAAACAGCATAATTGCTGTTTAATTTCCCCAGAGCCTAGCTCTGTCAGGAGAAAAAATATCGGGGGGGTGGCTTGACTGTAATTAAACAGAAAAGGTAAACAAGGACTCCCCTCAACAGCCCTACCAGCAGCCACAGCAGAGCAGAGGGGAACAGACTGTCCAGCTGTGGTCTTAATGAATTCACAATCTTCCTGGAACGCATCGAGATTTTATTAAGCCGTGTCACTTCAGCTAACGCTGCTCAGTACTGAAGCCCCGTGGCAAAACCACCTTTGCAGTGCCTCCCTCCTGCACTGCCTGCCCCGGTGTCAACAGCCCTGGTGACAGCATCTGCTCCAGAGCGCATGCCCAGGGAGTTTCCCATCATGCACCTGGCGCAGGACCAGCATCCTGCTGGAGGCAGCACGGAGGGATCAGTGCCTCCTGCCCTGCTTGTCCCATCCCTGAGTGCTGCAGCACAAGCACTGCTGGAGGACTGAAAAAAGCACAACATCCCGCGGTTCTGAAGGGCTGAACCTCAGCGGCTCTACAGTTTTAAGCTTGCTCTGTGTGCTGCTGTCAGCTGTGACAAATAGGTTTGCATAGGTTCTAATTAAGCAGTAAGTCTCTGCAGGTTGTTCAGCAGCGCTGATTAATGCCTGCATCGGAATGCTGCATAACCTAAAACAGCACTGAAACGTTAAGAGAGACTTAAAAACCAAGCAATATCTCACTAACACTACTAAAACCATGCTGAAAATCATGCCGTGCTTCCCAAGGAATACCCCACAGGTCTTGTCTCTGGCGTATTTTGAAAGGCTCAGTGCTGACCAAGAGCTCCTCCAGCCATTGCTACCTCTTGCACAGCAACACAGCTGCCTCTGCCCGGTCTCTACGAGCTCTACCTGTGCTGCGGGAGAAGGCTGCCTGTCCTCACCACCTGCCTCCATGCTCTGCAAGCAGAAGATGAGCTCCATGGTTTCATTTTGCATTCTGAGCTCCTGGCAAAGCCGTCTGGCCAAGTGGGAAGCAAATGGGATCGGTGCGTAAGAAACCCAGGCTAAGTCTCTGGGATTTTATGCCAAATTGTCAATTCACCCCCAGTACAGGAACAGTCACAGACATCCCTGGGAACTCAGCTGAGGCTCCATCTGTATTGTTTTGGGTTTCATTTTGGTACAGAAAAACCTGCAATCCAACGCAGCTCTGTGCTCTCTTATCGCTTCTGCTGAGCACTTCCACGCTGCTCAGCCCTCTGCAGGCACAGCAAGACTTCCACCTCCCACAAATGACACTTAGACAGAAGCCAAGTACAGCTGCGCTGATCCACCCCGAACCACAGAGCAGCCCAGGGGTGACAGTCAGGCTCTACATTCCTTCACCACGCACAGCCAGGCTCACTGGGATGGGCCCATCCTTGCCAAGCACAGTACTGCTGGACTGCTCCCCAGCAGTCCTCCTCCTGTCCCCATCCATGCTGCTTTTTCTACCATTTTTGTATTCCTGTTTCATTCCTACCGCTTGCTTCTATGGTTTCAGCAAATCCCAGAGGAATCCAAGTGTTATCATCCACAGCCTGAAAAAATGGCAGCACCACAGCTCCGTGCCACACGTAGCTGATGATCTGCATGCAGCCCATTTGCTAACCGCCTCCAACGTTTGCAATTAAGGTTGCAATATACTGGCAGGAAATCAGATAACGAGCACATCAGTCCTCTGCCCTTGTTGTTAGGGCTGTAGGTGCCAGCTCTGCACAACCCAGCTCACAGTGAGCTCACGCCTTGTTCCAAGCCTCAGCCACAGCTGGAGGCTGCTGACCCCTCTGCAGCTGCATGTCACACCAGAAGGAAAAGCAAGCTTTTGTAATTATGGCTTCTTCCTCCAGAGACTCCTCTTTGTTAATCAGAGGCCCTCATCCCCAGGCTGGTGGCTGCATCCATCACTAATTACCAGATCCTCTCCAGATAGCAGCAGCTGCAGTTCTGCAGGCTGCCACCAGGTACGCCTGGCAGGGCTCTCTGAGCTCCACCAATTAAGGGGTTATCAAAACAGGGAAGCAGCTAAGCACCTGCTTGCCTGATCCACATCTGTTAAGGACTTGTTTTCTGTTTAGCACTCCAGTGCAGTTTATATCACTGGATTTCTGGAAATCCTCACTTGTTTGACCACCTTCAGCCCCCAGCATCCCCCCCTCTCCCCTCCCATCCCCACCTGCCCATACCTTGCTGTTCCCTCTGCAGCACCGAGTCCTGCAAAGCCTGGGGAGCACAGCTGAGCCCCGTGCAGCTGGGATCCCTTTTCCCATGGAGGCTCTGGCTGGCACACGCTGCATCCTTGCAACCCCTGCACATCTGTGTGCTCTCCATAGCAAACACACCTATGCAGCCTTTCTCCCTTCTGCTGTCCCCTAACAAACACCCAGGCCAGGTGCACACATGCATATAACACACAATCTGCACAGTGTAATTCTGAGGAACAGACAGGAAATGCTTTCACAAAGACAGAAGTCCCTATTTCCTTCAGCCAACAATTTTTTATATATTTTTTTAAACTGGGCTTTCTTTCCATGCTGGCTCCCCAGTTCTGCCCCTTGGTCACACACTGCAGGAGCTCAGGCTCTGCACAAAGCCCACTGCTGGCTCCATCCCCGCAGTCCCTTTCCCACTGCCTGCAGCACCTTTCCACCATTAAAAGCAAAGGTACCAGCAGTGCTGCTCGTGGGCGTGCACGAGAGAGAAAAGCGTGCATAAGCAAGCCATAAAGCTGTTAGGACAGCCACGCTCCATCCCGTAAACATTTTTCTATTTATCTGTCCTTCATTACATGCACAATCTTATTATCTCTGCACACCCTCAAAGCGACAGCCGCCAGGGTCACCCCATAAAGCAGAGATGGGCAGCGTTATGTTTAATGACTGGAGAGGGAAGAGACGGGGGTGGGAGGGGTGGAGCACTGCAGGATGCTTGAAAGGGATCAGCAGTTCTGTCTGTGCGCTTCCTGAGGTGATAATTGAATGACAGTGGCTGGAGGGAAATCCATTTTTGAGCTTAAGAAAAGGCTGTTAAGAAAAAAATGGTTTTGTACTGGCAGCACATAATGGCTGCCGGGAAATGAGAAAGGTTCCCTCACCCACAGCAGCTGCTCTGCTTTATGGCTTTTATGGGGGCTGAACAGCACCAAGCACAAGCAGCCACTCACACCAGCCCCAAACACTGGCAGACGTTGGTAACTCCACCCCAAAGCCAACTGTGCTCTGCTGTGGCTCACGTGTCACCTTCCATTAATTGAAGTGAAAGATCAATTTGCAACGGGCACAGGTGGAACCAAGCGACGTCCCAAAGGAAGGGACAGCAGCATTTGCACTTTAACTAAGTATTAAGAAATTAACTGTAATATTCTGATATTCACAGGGTGTTGCTGGAGAGGGTCCAGAGGAGGAGCACGAGGATGCTCGTGCTGCGCTCCTGGCTCCGCGCTCCCGGTCACACAGAGCCAGGACAGCAAGGCAGCAGGAACAACCACAGCAAAACCATGGAAATCCTGAAAGTTCCATCAGATTTTCCTCTCTTAACGGAGCAAGAAGAGCTGAAACATAAATAAGGAATTAGCCATTTGTGTTCTGAATGTCACATTCTGCAATTCATTTAAATACAGAAATAAGAACACAGGCTGCTCGGTTCTGAGAGCCCCGCGCTGCCTGCGCTCCCATCCCCACGGAGCAGATGTTTTCGGTTTCCCAACACATCTGTGATGAATCACACAAGGCTTTGGCTTGTCAAATGTGAGCGTTATCTGTGCTGACATACAGCTTCCTCCCTTTGCAGCTCACCACCCATAGGGGAGCTGCTGAGTTTCAACATTTACTGAAGCCGTACTTAAACCGACAGCGTTCAGAAAATACCAAAAAATGACACAAGAGGCAACAAACTACAGGAAATAATCCTCTCTGCTAATGAGGAAAGCGAACACGCAATCATGTGGAAAGAAAAGAACTTGCCATCCCTTTCTTATTGCACTAAGTCCTCCCGAGTGGTTATTTCATGCTGAAAACTGACTCCGTGCTGGGGACAGCTCGCTGTGATCTGCCCACACCTCTGCTGCAGGGTGCTGGAGGAAGACAGCCCCTGAAGTGCAGAACAGCTGGTGCAGCCCACCAGGCCGGCACCCAAAGCTGCCTTCTGGCCCTGCACAAACACCTGGGGACAGACAGGCTCCTGCCCTCCTGCCCAGTCTGAGCTGTGGATCAAGAACAAAACTCCTGCAAACTCAGCTCCCTGACAGCCACCCCCGTCATTCAGCCTTGATTTTAAACAGACTCTGTCCTCTCGGATCCCATCCTGAACAGCTGTTTTCCTTTTACTGCTCTCCAAGAACGTTTCTGTAAACCAGCAGATTTCCTAGATTAAGTGTGGAGGGCTGGGGGCACTCCAAGCCTCTTCCTGTTTATCAGGGATACGTGGAGAGGAGCCTCGAGGCAGGACATGGAACCCAGGGGGCTGCCACATAAGCAGCTTATCCCTCGGTTACTGCTGCTCCTTCAGTCCCAAATTCTCTCTGTCAAGAAAAAAAAAATCCTTAGCAAGCAAAACCTACCTAAAAGACAATGGTAGGAGTTATAAAGCAGCATTAGAAAGACCAATTCATTGCAGCTTACTGTAAGGCCTATACAGTAGCTCTGAAGTGAAAGAAACTGCTAATTCCTTGCAGTCCTGCTCTGCCCTGCCATCTCCAGCAAGCATGAAGCCTCACTGCTCCCCTGGAAAGCAAATTTGGTCCCAACTTCACAAACCTAAACTTGTGAAAGAAGAAGCAGGACAGGAAAGAAGGGTGATGGAACAAGTTAAGGCAATCATCTCTCATCAACCCAAAAACCAACTGCTACTCACAACCAGGGACCTCCAAAGCAGGAGCAAACCCAGAAGACAAGCTCGTCCTCTACCAGCTCCTTCTCACAACCAAGGCAGATTTCAGGTTCGGACCCGACGATGACATAAAGCAGCTGCAGAGTCAGAAAAGGCACCTTCGAGGAGCTGGCAGAGCTGCTAACAGAAGGGCAGAGCAAATGGCTCCAGACCTTATGGGCTCTGGCACGGAGTGTGGTCAGCTCCCGAAGAGGTTTGCAAGATGGTTGCTTCTCTGCTTGACTCCCTCCTGTAAGCCAAGTTGGAATGATCTCCCTGTTCACAGGTATCAGACTGGCATTGTCCTTCCCCAAGTTCTTCTCACGTTCAAGTTAAGCAGAGACTGAGACAGTTACCAGTTACCCTCGTTACCAGTTCACAACCGAGCAGCCTCAGCCCAGCTGCATCAATGAGAGCCCAGAAACTTTGCTGGTACAGCTGGGCTGTGCCAACACGCCTCGGAAACCCAGGGATCGTGCACAGCCAGCATTCAGCCCTCATTCCCAGCTAACACCTCTCACAGTCACAGCACGGTGATGCTTACCAGCAGGCAGCAGGATGATCAGTTTAATTAGTGGCTTGTATTCACACGGCAACAGAGGTGTCAGAAACTAAAGGAGAAGCACTTATAATTGAGAACTTCAAAAGAACAACAACAACAAAGAGGTTATAACAATAGCTGCTGGCCTCCTTCGAGAACATGAAGCCTCCTGGAACACCTTTCTTCTTGTGCACATCCCAGAAGGATGCTCTACTTCTCGCTGTTAAGCTGTAGCCACATTTCCAACGTTGTTGGGATGTGATTCTTTGCAAGCTTACCAGAGGACAAACTGCACTATTTGCAAAAAACAGCTACTCACAGAAGCACCCTGCACTTTCAAGAAGACAAATGCTGCTACTGCATCCTCCAGCCCTATTAGCCACCAAAATTCCCCACTGTGCTTTTTCCTTCAATTTTGCTTTTATGGAACCATCCACCTTCCTCTGTGGCCTGCAACCAGCAGCTGCAGGCCCACAAGCAGTGCCGCTGGGAGGCAGCCCGCAGCACACACACCCCTCCGTCACCGAGTGCCACAGCAGAGGCTCTGCTGAAAGATCTACGGTAACATTTCCACCACAAACCTGAAAATGGCATTACATTTAACAACCAGAATAAAAATACCAAGGTGGCAGCAGCACGTCAAACTGCTGTGGAAGCTCAGCCTGGCCTGACCTTCAGGCACATCCCTAACAGCAGCACATCCCTGGGGCTCTGCTGCCAGCTGGGACTGCCAACACTGGGCACAACGCCTGCAGTGTAAGCATCAGCTCTAAACATGAGCATGAACCAAAGCTAAACCTCATGATTTGAGGCACAGAGAACGCCATTAACAAGGAGCAGGCACATGCTAACGGAGTTACTTTAAGAATTAGTTCCCACCAAAACAATGTAAAAACAGATTTGCACCCCAAAAAACCAAACCTGTGGCTCCAGGCAGAGCACCAGCTTTCACCTGCTACGACCGAGTTGCACTGCACTTTGGATTCGCTTCGTGTGCTTTTAACATTTGGTTTGTGACAGCAAAATGCTACGCTATAAATAAATTCCTCAGGAAGATGTGGAGCCCCAGTGGGAGAGCTCGGTGCTGGATCTCAGCGCGCTGCCTCCGCTGCACGTGGGTCTGAGGAGGGGAACGCCAGGCACCCGCACGGGGGGACACGTTCTCATGGCTCCCTCCAGCTGCGGACGATTTCCCTTTGGGAAGCCAGGCTGGTGTTTAAGGCAGTGCTTGGGCTCGGGGCCAGACGCAGCGAGCGACCACATGGACTGCACAAGGGAACGTTTCCTGCAGACGCTGAACACGTGGAGCTTGTGCAGAGGGCTGCTCTGGGCTGCACACCCCGCTCGCAGGATGGAGGCCAGCTCGGCAAGGCCACGCTGGCACTGCTTGGGAAACCACCCATGCAGTGGATATGAATGGAGAGCCATGTCCCATCGTGGGACATCTCACTGCGTGGCACCAACCAAGTTCACTCTGGGGCAGTGTGGGCACGTGGGGTTCTCCTAGGAGAGAGAAACACAGCCCTGCTCGGTGCAGGGAACTTCTGTGGTCCAGGCGCTCTGGTGTCCAAAAGGAGAAAAGCAGCTGGGAGGAAGCACTGATGGCACTCCTGTGAGACCTGCTTTACCACATCAGTACTACTCTAAGATAGAAAACGAATTTTAGCCAAAGGATACACAGAAAAAGATTTTACATATGCCCACTTTAGACTTCCCTGTTTTTTAGAACCAGGAAGGAATGTCCCTTTACCCAGCTTCTCCCACCTGTAAGCAAGAGCTGAAGGAAGCAGGGTGCGCTGATGGAAGTGTCTGTGAGCAAGCTGCCAGGAATGAGGACTTTCCTGCTGCAGCTCCCCAGCAGCTGCTCTCAGGGGGAGGTTAAGCACAGACTGATTAAGGCTATCACCAAGCTTTTAAGCTGGAAGAAATAATAAAAAAACATCAAAGCACAAACAGAAAGACTCAGTGCCTGAAGTCTTGCAGAACAGTTTCTGCAGGAGCACTAGGAGTCCCCTGGCAGGTCACAGCCCCTACCACACGGCTCCAGTGACACGGGGAGAGCATCAGGCCAGGGCTGAGCAGAGCTGTGCAGGACGTGCCATGCACGTGGTGACCCCGCTCAGCTTGGTCCAGCAGGCAGGAGGGAGGAGTGCGGTCTAAAACTGAAGCGTGAGGAGGAGGTTCGTGGTGGCTGACATCTTTCCAGTCCCAGTGCAGAATCTCTGTGTTTTCCATATGAAATATTCAATAACCTAAGAATGCTCTCAGCTTTATGTGCAGTTCTCCATTAATTAGGAGCAAATCACAGCAGTGACAGCCATCTCAGCCCCTAAATGCCTCTGCTGCTTCAAACAATTCATCACCTCAGGTAATTCAACAGCAACACCATTACCTTGCAACAGCCTTTCTGCTCAGCTTAACTCTCCCCCCCTGCTCGCCCAGGCTTCGGGCTGGCAGCATCCTGCTGGACCAAGAGCAACCCCACATCTCGCAGGCTCAGGAAAATTCAAAGAAACAGAAAACCACAGACTGGAGATGCAAGCTCCTTTGTGATGGCGAACCACTCCAACCTCCCAGCCAGCTGACACCTCACCCACACATCTTGCAGGAACGGGGTCTGGGGCATTATACAACTCTGGAGATTTTGTGGTGCGCAAAGATGGAAACCACAAACACCATTTTCGTGGTTAAAAATCACTTTGCTGGATCTAATGACATGCATTAAGAGCACACAGTATGTTTTGTGTTTCTCATGTCTCATTTCTAAGCGGTTCCTTATTCTCTTATATTTCCCCTCATTACACTAAGATACATTGTTTATTTTTGGTTTGTCTTTGCAGGTATTGTTTGTAAGATAACAGTGCAATTTCTCCACTTGTCTGCATGCCACTGCTGCTGAGTGCCAGCTGAATTCAGCCCAAGCCCAGGTGTGTGAGCACAGCTGGGGCTCCCCAGCCCTGCGCTGCCGAGGCAGCCGGACAACACGCAGCGTCCTCAGGTGGGGAGGAAACAAAAGCAGCAAATTAAGACAAATACAGATGTTGTTTTTGTGCAAATGGTCCTAATGATAAAAACAAGAGAGAAAAACACAGAAAACGGTGCGCTATAAAAACTGAATCACTGAGAGGCATCTTTCTGTGGTAGTTTCACAGCAGTGCTATTAGCCTCTCCTTACAATGCTCCATCAGCCTTCCACACTCCAACACACACGAGAGGCCCAAGAACACCTGACATTTAACTCGGGTGTGTAAGAATTTTTACCTTGGTTATTTTATACCATGGAAAAGCATCAGGAGCTGCCCCACGTCCAAGGACAGCACGCTGCAGGCTGCAGGTGATGGGCACAGCCCAGCTCTGGAGCAGGACGGGTGCAGGTGCTCCAACCCACGGTGCTGCCAGCTCCTGGTCCAAGCTCAGCCTGCAGCACTGCTGCAGCACCTGAGTGCCCAGCTGCAACAGGCATCCTGGGAGAGCAGAATCTTTGAAGAAGTCAAGGAATCTAAATCCACTCCCTGCCCTTTTGCATGCAAGACACACAAAACGCTGTGAGAGAAAGAGAATGAGCGGTTCTTCTGGATTTGGGGTAAGCCACGACCACTCTGCACTGCTTCAGGCTCCCCGAGAGTGATGAGGAGAACACAGCTGTGCTCCAGGCCTCTGAGACTGAATGGTAAGCTAGAGAAGCACTAAAGCAGACAAAAAAAACGATGAGGGAGGAGAAGCAAAGAAATCACACTGCAAATTCCACGCTCTCCAGAAAAGCCTAGCTTGACAAAAGCAAGCAAATATCCACATTCAAACATGCCAATCACTGATTACTCCTGCTAATTGCCTGTCCAAAGCTCCTTCCATCACACACCTGGCACGGGCCACCTAAGGCCCATCTCACCCCTGCACCTGCAGCTCTGTCCCACCCCTCCCTGCTGCACCCCAGTGCCCTGCTGTCCCAGTGCTTCCCTGCAGGAGCCTCCACCAGCACCAGGGGCAGCTACTGACCCAGGCAGCAGCCAAGGACCCACTGGAAGAGGCCGAGGAGGCAGCCATGGATTACACCCAGCAGCTGCTAAGCCAGCAGCAGGGCAAACATCCGCTGCACGGCCGCAGTGAGAAGGCTCCTATCAGCCCAGCCATCTTGTCTGGGAAATAACAAACCCTGGAGGGATGTTTGCTGTTAAAGTTCCAGCCATTCGCAGAGCGGCTTGCAGACTGCTGCCAGTGACACAGAACCATGCTGCTGTTAGGAACACAAGGCAACGTTTTAACCATTCTCCTCCAGGACTGCTGAAGATGCTGCCACAGCCTGACTGCACCTGTCTGTGCACACCAGGAAGCAATCGTTGCTCACCTCCACCATCACAACAGGTTTTGTTTAACAGCCAAGCTTTTAGAGGAGTGCTCACCTCGCCAGGCAACACTCTTTCCTAAATAATCTTTTATCTCCAAAAGCAACACCACAAATAAGTATTTGAAGCATGCTAGCTAGGTTTGCTCACGAAGAGGATGAAGAAGCATAGCACAGGGCTGCCATGGCACGTGCCAGGGAAAGAACTGCCAGGTGGCCCTGAGATAACTGCCTCCCTGCTTCTAGCACTAACACAGCCGCGTTCCGGACAAAAGGCACCGGGCTGCCCACGGTGCATTGCTGTGCAGGCTCCGAAAGCTGGCATCAGCTGGGCCTTTGAAAACCAACTTGCAGGAAGAGCAGTGCTGTCAGCAGGCTGCAGACCCTTCGTGCTGGGACGCTCTGCCTGCACAGCAGCCTGTGGGTTTGTTACACTCAGGCAATGAATTTGGAATGATGGGGTTTTGTGTGGTGACTGCTGTTACAATTTTATTTGTTTTGCGGGGGTTTTGAGTGAGTGGTTGATTGATTGATGTTTGAAAAGAACTCTGTGACTTTCCCATACCGTTCTTGTTCCTGCCATCAGTCCCTCAGGGCAAAGCAGCAGGGGTCAGCGGGAGCACCGCAGTGCAATGGCCACGTCAGGGAGCAGCCACATCACCTGCAAACAGGTTCACCTCAATACACAACGTCAGGCTGCTCCTGCACGAGCGTGCCAGCCCACGTCCCACCTCTTCTATGTGCAGTGCTCTGGAAATTAAAAACGAAACACCCAACAACAAAACCCAACAAACCCACAATTAATATAAATTAATTCCTTACAGTCACTCCTAGCAGATGATTACCTTGAACACTGCAAGAGCTCAACGAGGCATCAGCTCCCACAGCACGCCTGAAAACTCCAACTCCCAAAAGTGTCCAAGGGCAAATCACATTCGGCTCCAAAGTCGAACAGAGAGCTGCAAAACTGCTTTGTGTCTATTCACTGTGGTTATTTTTTATATCTGAATAGCATTAAAGGCCTTCTTCGTTTGCATTTCCCTCCTCAGAAGAAAGCTGCTGCTGAGCAAACAGCACGCACTGCTTCCTCCCTTCAGAGCACTGGGGAGCAGCAGGACAGGTTTCCATTACTCACGTTCCCCCAACTCACCCATGCGCCTGCAAAGCGGTCCCATAATTGAATCCATTCTCGTTGTCAAAACACACAAACAAAGCCTTTCTGTGGTTCACTGGCCAATTTTCTCTGTGGTCTCGTTACTCACCAGGCTCAGAAAAACGTGCACTGCCACGAACCCCGACTCCCAGAGGGGCCCAGCAGGTGCCCAGCCCGCAGCAAGTCCTGGCCACGGAGCTCTTCAGAAATGCTTCCAAGCAGCAGAGCACACAGCCTCCTACAGAAGGGCTGTGCAACCTGTGAAAGGCTCAGCTGATGGGCTCACCCTGGTTCTGTTTGGCGAGGATGCAGGCCCTGCAGCCTGTGCTCTCAGGGTCTGTGTTGCAGAAGGTGCATCCCTGGCTAACACATCCCAGAGCTGCCAGGAACCCGGTGGCTTCCAGGAGGCAGCACCAACATTAACTGGGACAGACACAAGGCAGAAGAACGCAGAGCAAAACACCTCTGGCAGCATCTAACTTAACTTCCCCACCCTTTGTTCTAATGGAACAAAATGGAAAGCACAGCCACCAACAGCCATCCACAAGCTCCCCCTCTCTGTGTTTTCCCCTGCACTGCTCAATCTGCAAAGACTTTAACTACAGACATGAACCCCACTCAAGAAATCATTTCTTCTTAGCAGCCTTCCTTGGGCCAAGGGAGTGTTGCAGCTCCAAGAAAGCTGCAAACGTTGGAGGCTGATGAACAGAGCATTTGGGAAGCCAGTTGCACAATGGACTCTTTTAGCATTGGAAAAAAAGATGATGGATTCCCGGAGAGAGAAGGAAGAATATCCAGAAGTCAGTAGCCCAGAGAACTTCTTATTGCTACGATAAGAAGTCCCTGCCAGTCTGGATTTTTCTCCCATTTTCACATGACCTCTATGGAACACCACGGAGCAGCATGCCAGCAGGGCTGTTTCTCTGCAGCCTGCAGGATTCCTTCCCTGGTTTCAGCTGCGAGATGACAACCAGAGAAATCACACACAACGTGAAGCCCTGTTTAAAAACGTCCCCTGTAAGTTCATTTGAAAAGGTGAAAGCTAACACTGGTTTGGCAAAGACAGAAGCACATAAACCTAAGCATTCAGTGGCAGTTTAGGTAAGTTTGTCACATGCCATTTAATTGCTGGAGCAATGAGAACTGGTACAAGCACCATTTCTAAATGTCAGTGGGTTTTTTTTTTTGAGTGATGACTCAAGATTGTGTAAACACAGGATAAGCACTAGGAAGAGTAAATGGAAGAGGTGAGAAAATGGCAGGGCAATTCTCCCTTAAATACTTAACAACCCCATTCATTTGTGTTCAGCAGCACTATTAATATGCTGCAAGGAGAAACATGCAGAAGACAGAGGCAAGTGGGGTCACTCCTAGTGACCATGGCCACCAGCAGCTTGTCACCTTCTGTATCTTTACAACAGGGGCACACTTAGTAAATACAGCTTGCCAGAAGTAAATGTTTTGTTTCCAAATACATCCTGGGCAGCGACAGGTTAAAACTCTCTGGGTGTTCAAATCCAACCAAGACTGCAGCTTCCTCCGTTTCATCCTTTAGCTGGAAACCATTTGTAGCATTTTTAAAAGGCTCTGAGTGCAAGAAACACACAGATTCCTCCGAAACAAAAACATTACTCACCTTACAAGAACATAAATAATGGAATGACAGGGAGGAGACCTACGTGCCCACAGTGAGCAGACAAATTCTTTTCAGAAGCTGTTATGCTCACAACAAAAGAACGTTCTACAGCCAGGCAACAAAAATCCATCACATCAAATGGCACAGAATAAGAACATGAGCTGGGATTGTTAAATCAATACAAGTTTAACACAGCACTGGAGGTGGAAGGCCTTTGTCCATGTCACTTCATTCTAACAAGGGGAAAGTCCAGATACGCAACCCGCTGAGTTATTCTACATGCCAGGTCTGATGCAACACTGGGAATTGCGATGAAGGCGTTCTTCCATGGGCTCTTTAAGCATCCAGAGTGTGCAAGGTTTGTGGCACATTTTTCATCACTTCTAAATCTGCAGGTTATTAAATCCTCCAGAACAAAACCAGGGTCAAGACCAAAAAAACCACTTATCTCTGCAAACCATGTTCTTCCATTATCTAAGCCATTATACACAGCAAATATACTGCCCTAACACAATGAGAGGAAACCTAAGCAGAAAGCATCGTCCTCACTGACACCCAAGTTGCAGAGACGTTAAGCTCTACTGAAATACAAGGAAACGTGAAGAATGCTGCACAGGCCAGAAAGCTTACTGCACCAAGCAGCCAATGCACAGCCTCTGATGGGGCCGTGATCCTTACAGGGCATGCTCTCTCCTTCACAGGTGACAAGTGCTGTGGATTGGGGGATTTTAAAAATAATAAGCAAGCACTGACAATGGCAAAATCTCTCTTTCCCCTATTGTGAGCTGCTAAATTGAAACAATAAAGCATCACTTCCAAGTGTCAAAACTATTAGCAGGCAAAGCCTGTAACAAGGCAGGCTAACATCAAGCAGTACTGGCCTAGGAAGGCACCGTGATGGCCATGGAGGAAGCAATGCACTGCAACACAGCCAGCTGATCTCGCATTCAGGCACTGCCTGGGCTGGGAATGATTCGAGGACAGAGCAAGATTGAATTTTCTGTGCCCATGGAATCTCTGCCCTGCATTTTCTCCTCCAGTGCCCCACGGCCCTGACCACGCTCTGTTACCTGCAGCCCCGTGCTGGAAAGAGCTGGTGGTGAGAACAAGAAGCGAGCATCGCCCAGTCACTGCAGCTCCTCCAGCCGAGGGAAGGCAAGGAATGCAGCCAGCACTGCACGCTCTTCTGAACTCACTGTTAACCCTGAAGGCCTATGAGAGGGAAAGGAAAGTACTGGATGGGAAGCAACAGTGGCAGGGCTGAAAGGGAGATGAAAAAGAGAGACAAGGGTTGTTTTTAAGGTTTAACGGATTTTCTTTTTTGGTGAGTTTTATTTTTTTGGTTGGGAAGATTTATTTCTCCAGTTCACTCCTACAGCAATCCAGGTAATGAAAGATTCAGGCTTTGGCAAGGATCACCTTCTGAGCCATTAAAAAAAAAAAAAAGAAAAAAAGAAAAATAACCATAATTAAGCTTACCAGAAACAAAGCTACTCAGACAAAGTAACGGAGGGCAACACAGATACCTTCACCGCATCACATCTTCCTCAACGGCCAAAAGCCAAGAGTTTTCATTTCTTGTTTTCTTCTCCCCCACCCCCTGGAATTTCACAACAGCACGCCCAAGCCCTGGCCAGGATGCCCAGCTTCTCTCCAAGCTGAGTTTGTGTGAGGTCAGCTTTTCACGAGGTCAAAAACGCAGCATGTGGAAAGTGTTAAAGCTTTTATGCAGTAGAGGAGGTTCTTACAACCACTACTGTTCGACTCAGAAATCTTGGAGCTTCACAGATCATTAGAGGTTTCTGAACCGCAGAGAGAAGGGCAGAGTTAGCAAAATAAATCAAGAGTTCCTGTGGGATGTGCTCGTGCTTACACAACAAGAGGCACCAGGCACAAGGCAGGCTCGGGAATTAAACAGGGGAGGACTTCTCAGCCTGCCAGAGGAAGGAGCTGCTTTATAACCTGGAATGCACTCTCCCTTTCTTTCAAGATTAGAGTCCAGAGGCATTGCACAAAATAATTCAGCTTGTGTCAGGGAAACTGGGAGGAAGGGAAAAGGACAGAAAGAGAGCTGGGGGGTGAGAGCAGCGAAGTGCTCAGTTTGCTATTGACCAGGGGACCACAAGCAGCAAGGACCTCCACCACACCTCTGACATGTCAGCAGTCTCCCAGCACCTCAGCTACTTCTTATAACCAAGATTCCAGAACCAAGTTCTAAAATCCAGTGATTAAAAAGGAACCACGTTGTTCACTTACACCTCCTGCAAGTTTCTAAGCTCGTATTTGCAAAGAAAAGGGGAACTGAAATTTTGTCTTGAAAGATATAAACCAGAAAGAACCCCCTCCGACCTTTTAAAAATATGGATTTCAAAAGCAAAAGGTTTTCTTGGAACCTGCTTTGGTCACTTCAATCAACACCACGGCCACGGCTCAGGTTTCAGCTTTCCTCCTGCCAGCTGCCCACCTGGCTCTGCCCTCGGTGCTGGGCTGCTGTGACAAAAGCAGCTCGTGTTCACCCCAAAGAGCAATCAGGAGCAGTTTTACATCCTGAGAAGCTGAATTCTATCATACTCCTAAGTGTTTTTCTTCCAGGAATATGAAGTAGAAATGGAAATAGAGCAGACTTCAGCCTGTGATGCTAAATGTTCCTTGACGTGCCAGGCTTACAGAGCCTGCTATTGCCACAGGCTGCCTCAGTTTCCCCTTTGCCACAGCCCCTTTAAACAAAAGCCACTATTCTTAACTCCTTGTGCTCAGTTTATTCCACAATCTGCATAATTCCAGGGAGCATTCCTTGGCAAGGGGAAAAGAGGAAAAAGAGCAATCAAGCACTGCTTCTTTTTTACAGCTGGTTTGAAACAAAAATGGCAAAACGAGTGCATCTGTCTGCTGAAGTTATTATTGTCCTGCTCTCACAGCACAGCTACGGCAGCACGCTACAGGATATTCAGGCCTGAATAATGTATTTGGGGTCTGATTTTATGCCAAGAGCACACTGCAGACACACACAGCTCTCGTGGTGCCATCTGGGGCAGGAAGCGCTGATCAAGGCCAATGATCTGTGGCTGTGTAAGAAGGAAGTTCATTCCGTGCCCACACTGAACGCACAGCTTACTCCCTGCCAACCTCGGACAGGCTCTTCCTGGTGCAACCTTCTGCAGCAAAGGGGAGTGCTCTACGGAGCCATGCAACCTGGACAAGAACGTTCCAGATGCCCACGTTAAATCCCAAGCTACCCCCAGTTATGTCAGCTTGGTTTTCAACATACCAGAGTAATTGCCACAACACTCAGTGTTCACCACCCCAACCACTTGTCTCCACATCTCCGTTTCTAGAAATAAAAAAATTCTAAAAATTCCTGTCTGCTCCATAAAGGATTTTTTTACCAGTCATATTCCCACGGCACAGATAAAGACAAGGGGCCAAACCAGCAGCAGGCAGTCACCACCTGAAGCACCAACACATTGCTCTTCCAACTTGAGGCCTAGATTGTGCTGTCTCCTTTGTTTTTCCTTCCTCCCAGAGAGGACAACACCATCTTAGAATGTCACATTAATGCATAAAAAATAGTCTCACTTGTCATAAAACAAAGCCATCCAGCCACATATGTCCTCCACAGATTAAATCAAGCACTTGCAGGACGGGATTTGTGCAACACGACTTTTATACCAACACATCCAACACGAAGGGCATTGAGGCTTATCCTCCTGCTCTGCCACAGATGTTGTTCCCCCGAGCAGGTCACTACGTTGGCTTCTGTCTTCGCTCCTCACCTACAGAACCCTAACTCCATACCCCCCACACTGCCCACCAGGTGCAGGATTAAAGCTCACGAGGTCCCCAGTATCAATTTGGGGTGTTGAGCTGGCACCACGGGCAGGACACTGCTGGAATCTTTCTCTGCTAAGCCAGCTCAAGAATTAGACACCGGGCAGAATTCTACAGACAAGTTTCTTCCTGTAGTTACCCAAATTTTATAACACTGTTCTAGGACAGGATGTTCCACAAACATCGCTATTGCTTCATATGACTTTTCTATTTTTGCCTTTCTGAAAGCCATCCTTAAGTTTTAATATCTCCAGTCACTAACTGGATGAGAAACAAACAGGAGATTGTTTGGTGCACAGCAATCATGGAAAAGAATCTTGCCAAGATAAAAGACTCAGCCATGAAAATAAACTGCAGGAATTCTCGAACAGAAACCTATCTTTTGTAGCTGAGATTCACAGAACCTTAGAATTGATATCTGAGGATTTGATACCATCTGACTACAGCTGCAAAAGAAAAGCTCCTCCCTTTTCTCACAGGGAAAGATAAATGCAGAACAAAAAGTATACAACTGCTGATGAACAAAAACATTTTGACCAGACACTCATTCCCTTCATCATAGGCGTAAAAAGGAGAATTCACTATAAGAAAATAAACAATACAATAAAAATGCCTTATGATGGTGAATGATAAACAGAAGGCAAGGAAAACGCGGCGTAAGAATTACCAGGAGCCACAGCAGCATTGTTCTCTCTCTGTTGTCAGAGAAAGGCTCAGACAATATTGTATCAATTTCCCAAATAATCTTGGCTTAGATCTTCAAATACACACTTTTCCCTACAAAGCAGAAATTGTCCTTTCTGGCTCTCTGACAGAACACAATGCAATTGCCTAATGGTCTTCTTCACAATATTTTACCTCCACCTACCTCTAAACCTTCAGAGGAAAACAAACAATGGGTTTCAATCTTGTAAAGTAAAATAAAAAAAAACAACACAGTGCAAACAGAGCTGATTTATCATCCATGCTAAACGCAGTTCGGGAGTCCAGCTGGCACGGTGAATGCACCTTCTATTTTTACGCTCTTCACCAACAAAGGTTCCTCACTGAGAAACACAAATAAGCAGCCCGGTTCCGGAGCTGATGACGCTGTAAATTGCCCTTAGAACACTAAAGTGGAGTAACGCAACAGAAAATGAAGTGTGAAAGCTTGAGAGACTTGAAACAAATAACAGCAAAGCCCAGCAGGCACTTTCCATCTCTGGCTTTCCTCGCTCTGGAGAGGCACAAAGGGCTGCGAGAGGGCACTGGGCTTCGGCGGCCTCAGCCCTCGAGCAGAAGGCAGCAGGCTGGGACAGCGAGCAATGCCAAAGGGCACTTCCCAGAGCAAGGATTTAAAGAGAGCAGCAATATTTACCTCCTGAACACATTGAGTCTAAAAAAATAACGGCGGGAAGCGGGAGAAGGGCCACGGGCAGCCATGGGGGAGGCCCTGAGGCCTGCGCGTGCCCGAGGCCTGCTCACACCTGCACCCGCTTCCCCGATGAAGACAACGCGGTGTGCACCGGAGCGAAACCACAACGTTTATGTCTCTTTAAGACCTTTTGAAACCTTCTGGCTTATTATCCAATAAAACGGTGACATTTGCAATAGGTTTAACAGTTAAAGTTAGGAAAACGAGCCAAGCGACACGGCGCACACGCTGAACAGACGATCTGCTCTCTGCGATCCGCCTTTAGCTCCGCACCACGTCAGTCCAGGAACACCTCCGTCTGAGCCCAGCTTCCCATAAAACCAGCTTTTTCAGCATTTCATAAAATTCCCCGGCTTGCTGGTTCTGCTCCTGGTGAGCAGCACCAACCGGATTGCTTTGTGCCTCCTCAGCACGCTGCTTTATCTCAAAGCCAAACACACTCCGTGCCCTCCCCAGTCAGCTCAGCGAGGCACTCCGAAAAAATAATAGTAAAAATGGAAACACCTTCCCTACAGAAGGGTTTGTTATGCAAACGACCCAATGGTTTCACTTACACAGGAAAAGCAACTAACCACCCTCAGCCTGTTTTCAGAGCTGAGGCCCTGTAGGATATCTGCTGTGACTACAGCAAAAAAAAAAAAAAAAGTCTCAGGCCATCGTTTTTAAAACGTGAAGCCCAGTCCCTGTTTTACCAGGAACAAAACCTTCCAACTGTAACATCCCTGCGATGGAAGCAGCAGTGAGCAGAGCTGAAATGAAAAGGAGCGGTGCCTGTTTATGTTGGCAGTCACTTCAAACTCTAATGGAAAATTTCAGCTCTGCCTGCATCGAGGCTGGAGCAAGTTATTAAGGAAAAAGGTTCAGCTTTCAAACAGAAAGGGCTTACACAGCTCGTCCCTTTCTGAACGCTCCTGCAGCAAAGACAAGTCAGGAAATAATGTGCCAGGGCCACACCGGGTATTAATACCCTATGTTAGGGGAATATATCATCAAACAAAAAATATTTCCTCTGCGAAAGGAGAACCGTGATAACACCCATGCTACAGACACAAATTCAGCTATTGGTAAAAATAAGTTATATCAAGTATAAACATTAAAAAGATCAACGCAGGGCTAACTAATCACTTTATATGAAGGGACCAAATGCATTCACCCAATTATCCCGCTATCAAAGGAAAACTGCTATGGGAACAACTGCACTGGGGGAGATCTCTGCTGCTGGTTTGCCCCTTAGCACTTTGCAGTGGCTGTTCCAAGGCGAGCAGACACCGCTGTGATGCTGAGAGCACGAGCATCCCACCACCTTGCAGCACCACACATCTGTGCTGCACCCAGGAGCTACTCAGGAAGCCAGTATTGTGTATTATGTAACACAAGATTAAGCATTAATGAGGCAAGAATAAAATTGTTTATCTAAACCCCGATCTAAAATTAAACAGAAGTTTATGCTGAAAGCTCACGCTGCACTCACACTGTCTCCTAACATTAACAGAGGACAGCTTATTTAGTCAGAAATAAATCCCAACAGCATTTAATTTGGACAGAAGGATTCTGCTACCATAACAGAATATTTTTCTTAAAGAAAAAATTGATGCCTATTTAGTCCTTATGTGCAAAATGCAGCACACTGCAGGTATTCTGATCTAAGGAAAGCATTTGATATTCATTACTGTCACAGCTTTAAGGCTAAATACAGAACATCCACCCAGAGGTGCGACCTTCACATCACACTCCGCTGCCTCTTGCTAAGGAGCCAAACCCAAAATCACGCACCCTGAAGATGCTTGTGCACTCAACAGAGAAAGTCAAAATTAGACCAAAGTCTGCACATCCACACAGAGGCTCCCTGTTCTCTTTTCAGACTTCTCACCAAGCTCACCAGGGGCTGCAGCCTGCCCAGAAGAGACCATCAGCCATGCTCACAACCCCTGCACCATAAATCCTCCCTGATGAATGCAGGAGGAGCCATCTGAGAACCTCGAGGCGTTCAAGGAGGTGTCATTCCTGATTTTAAAAATAGGCAGAAGAAGTAAGAAGTACTTGGACCCACTCCCAGAAAGGTTTGGTGTTTCCACAGCCTGAATTCAACTGCAGCAAATGTGACAGCCAGCTACTGATTGACATTGTTAGCCTTAAACCTATGTACAGCTGCTGACGGGACCCATCTAAGTCCCCTCTCCATTTCTAGAGGCCAAGCTGCTGGGGCTCTGCTGCTGGTCAGACACCAAATCTGCTACAGATGGGGCTGCACAACTCCAGCCAGAGAAAAATCTGCTCCTTTTTTTTAGGACCATGGCCTTAAACAGCTCAGGCAACCTGTGACACTGCACCTAGCAGGAGCCTCCAGAGCTGCAGCTGAAGGACGGGCTCGGGGCAGGCAGCTGGAACAGGAGCCAGCCCTGACCGTGGGCAAGCCAACAACGTGACTCGGCCTCCTCCTCCCACAGCACCCAGGCTGCTGTTTACCTTTCACACGTCAGTGGCACAGAGTTAAGCTATTTACAAGAACACAAAAAGTCGAGCCCCAATCTTGTAGGCACTTAAGTCCACTTGCCCTGGGCCTATCGACGCTGGTACTTCTGAAATGCTCAGATTCAAGCAGCTCAGCGTAATCACCTGAAGAATTCAGAGCGGAGAACTGTTAACACTTTGAGAAACCTGCACCACCAAGTTCTAGCAAATGAACCCAAAACAGCAAGAAAGAGCACACGCAATGCCAAACCAGCTAACTGTGAAACCCTGCTGCTAGCTGTTTGCTTGCGTCTCACAACACAGGAATTCAGACGGAAGTTATCAATGAAAACTGGTGGCGTCACAATGATGTCTCCAAAAGTTCTGGGCTTACCACGTGGAAGATCAGAAGTGCTGCTAAGAGAGCAGGGTATTTCCCCAATCTTGCCATTCAACTACAGCTGTGACTACAAGAGAAAACTATTAGGAGCAAGGGGAAGGGACGTGTATATTCAAGTCAGAGCTCAGTGGAAACCCAACAGGTTTCAGATGCTTCATTTAAGCACTTCTTCTCCACTGCATCACACGGTTAACACTTCCTGATCCAGCCTCAAAGCCATTGGCTTTCCTTAATCAACTTCAGCACTCCTGTTTCAGCAGGGGGCATGCTCAGATAAGAGCTGCTTTAGTTCCTGTGTCTCCTGCTCATAAAAGCTTGAAGGGAAAGAATGCTACAGCTGTTTACACTCATGCCCACTGGGAACCTCTCTTAGACGTAATTGGTTTGAAATAAACTGGGCTGGTGAAGACCTGAACAAAAATATTGCTTTGATACACTCTGCAGTCAGTATCTTATTTCATAAAGATCTTTTCTTGCTCTGCATTTAGAATTACCAACGTTTAAAAAATGTTGGAGGTTAATTAAAACACATTGACAAACACAGGGGTTTCTTAACAGACACACACATTGACTGTGGAGAGAAAAAAGCAAAGGCACAGCTCAAATGGGACATTCCTCACCGTGTTTGTGAAAACTTGCACAGCGTGGCCTAATTCTCATCCCACCACGGGCACTGTGCACCCTCCAGCATTACAAAAGGAACAGTGTTAGATTAACCTCTGGGTTCTGCCTTCCTCCACAGCAGCATCAACTTGATTTGCTGTCAGACAGGCCTCATCTCTGCAATTATTTTGTATTGCTGCTGCTGCAGTGCTCCAGGTGCTGGGCTGAAGGAGGGATGAGGGAGTTCTTCCCCAGTGAAAGCAGCACAAAAAGGAATGCATTATAGGAAAAGCATGGAAAAAAGGAGATTTAAGTGAGTTTTCCAGAGAGGGAAAATCCCTGCCTCCCCTGCCTGCAGCCTGCAGTGACTAGTTAGGTAAACTCTAACAAATAAGAAGTGCAGAGGCTGCTCTGACCTATAACCTGGTTTCCATTCAGGGCAAGTCACTTCAAGAATGTCCCTGTCTCATTTTCAAGCAGCTTTTGCAGGACTTGGGAGTTGCTGTAGTTCTCTTCTGTGCATGTGAATGGTTTTACAGTTTTGCTTCATGTTAATATGGTGGCTAAAGAGGAAAATAAGGCCTTTTTTCTGGCATTTCTGGAACTGCTGGGGAATGATTTCACACTGCACCAGAACAACAAGCAAAGTATCTGAAATTATTCTGGTGATGAAAAAAATGCAGACTAATTAATTCCACAACCTTGTAATTTGCAGTATTCCTCATACCACTCTAACGAGGAAAAGCAAAGCTGGACAGACAGATATTATTTACTACAGCCTTTGTTCTGTGCGTCTTACTAAAGAAAAACTGCTGCAAATTTTGTCTGGGGAAAAAAAAAAAGTGTGAATTAAAAGAGAGCAGAAGGGAGACCTGTGGGCAAAAATAGGAAACAGAGATTAAACAATCTGTTGTTGGTCAAAGGTTACGTGTAGCTCAGTTACCACTAGGGGCCAAAGCAGCCTGCTCAGAGCCACCAGCACGCGGCTCCCAGTTGCTCCAAGTTAATATTTAGCCTTCCCGAGACCAAAAACTTAGACTTAGCGAAACAAAAATCTAACACTGGAACAATAACAGCCTGCATCAAGTTTCACACCACTTGCAAACCTCTTCCAGAGCCTGAGGCCTGATACCCAAGTGCAAGCAGCAGGAGCCAAGCAGCAGAAGCAGGGTCAGGCCCATGCCCCCAGCTCTTCAGTTTGTCTTTTTTCCTGCAAACTCTCTTTCCCTCTCACAAAAAGACGTGTTATATTTAAAACTGGATTTCACAGTCGCTGTAACGCAAACTAAAAGGGTACTTTTGCCTGTCAGTAACTTTACTAGCAGCTGAATGCATTCTGAAGGAGGCACCAATTTGTCCTAAACACACAGTTAGGAATTATTCCACAGCAAGGAGGAACGGAGTGCTTCAGCTGAGCTGCTAAGCACGCTGTTCCAGCACTCCTTCTAAGCTGTCATCTTTCCAACACTGAGCCTTCCTGCCCCAAACCCAACCAAATCCTAAAGCAATCTACCTGCACTGGCTCAGTAATTAAGTTTTCCCCTTGTTCTCAGTGTAATCAGAGAGCAGACCCGGCTGAGGCACCAGCAACCACTGCCCTCTCCCCAGGATCCGATGCCCCCACTGCTATTAACCATTTCCTGCTGCGAGGCCGTGCCACCACGGTGTCACGTCACAGGGACGTCTTAGAGAGCAGTGACACATCCTATGGTATGTGAGAGGCTTAGAGGTATTTCCACGGGGCTGCTCTTCCTTACTGAAGTTCCACCCAAACAAAAAAATAAGTGTGAGCGACCTCATCTCAGTCGTGCTGTAAATAAATACCTTCGGCAGCGCTCATGGGAAGGCACTGACAGCGCTGAAATAGGCACTCTGCCTCGATCTTCCCCGAGTTATCTGCCTCCTGAATTCAGAACAAACACCAACAGAGCTCTCCCAAACCCTCCCAGCAGTTAACTGACACCTGCAGGATGCAAACCGAACCTTCTAGAGAGGCTCGCCGAGGACTCGTGGAAAACCAACCGGATTCCCAAGGCTCCCCAAACCCTTTTCCCTCTGCAGAAACCAAACGCTGCTCCCTGCCCACCCCCCCGAATCCTCCCCAGGGTTTTCAGCAGGACGTGGCACCCGGGCAGCTCTGTGGAGCTGCAGGCACGGAGCAGCTGGGAAGCTGAAGTTGCACGCTTGCGTCAGGAGGCGAAGGGTTAAAGGCAGGCGCGGAGCGCGCAGGTCGGGAGCAGCAGCACATACCTCATTCTTCCAGATTCAATTAGATTCTGTTTTGTTTTAGGCTTTCTTTAATTACCCGCTGCCATTTGAGCCCAACTTGGTGACAGAAACGTATTATCCCCTCGTCATGTCAGAATTTAAAATTAGATCTGCTCTCCAGAAATACACTCCATGCAGCCCAAAGGACTCCGGCCGGCAGCGGCTGCTTTATGTAACCTCTTCCCCACGCTGAGCCCTAAAACTGCCCCGAAAATCACAGCCGCCCTCTCCGGCCGTGCATTCCCCTTCCATTAACCCCAGCAGGAGGAAATTCGGGGCGAGACAGAAACAGCTCCCTCGGATCAAACAGCAAAACCAGCAGGAGAAGGGCGAACCGCAGCAAGCGGGGATGTACTCACGGTCTCCTTATTGGGAAGCAACTCCTTTCGGATCCTGAAGAAGTTCTTGCCGTACTGCCTCAGCCCCTTGATGAAGCGTTTCTGCGAGGAGAGAGAACAGAGCGGCAGTCAGGGGACGGCACACGGCCGCGGGCAGCGGGCACGGCTGTGCGCACACGGACACCGACCACAGCGGGCTCCCCTCCGCCTCCGAACTCCCAACGTCCGCAGCTCGCAGCACGCAGTCAGTACCACAGCCAGTTCTTTCCCAAAGCGAAACAACGCGGCCCCCGAGCTCCGTTCCCCCAACTCGGAAGAAGGCAAAGAAATGCGCAGCGGCGATTTCCAGCGAGAAAAGTGATCCGGGGATCGGTTCGGGAGCCCCCGGCAGCCGCCCGCTGCCTCCTCCCCCGCGCGGTTCTCGGGGCCGGCGGAGGACGGCGCTCGGCGGGGCCCGGCTGCGGCGGCCGCGGTGGGGGAGCGCGGCGATGGCGGAGGAGCGGAGCGGAGCGGAGGGCCGGGCCGGGCGGGAGGCGGCCTGGATCGGCCCGGCCCCCCCGGCCTCGCGCCGCGCTGCCCCCCCGGCACCGCGTGGAGTCGGAGCCATGGGGCGGAAGGGGCCCTAAGGATGGGCGCTGGGCCACGCCGAAGCTCAGCCTTGAGATGACGAAGCTCGGCCTTGAGATGAAAGCCCAGCACCGAGCGCCCCTTTTTCTGAAGGGCCAGACCTCAGGACCTCCTCCTCTCCTGCCGTACACATCCCAAGGCACGCGCAGCCCGTCCCAGCTCCTGCCTCCCAAGGCTCTGGGGGAGATGAGAATTAGCGATTCCCTCAGCAGAAACACAGCTCTCGGGGTGGCTTAGGGTGGGGAGGGTGTGAGGGACGGGGGATGGCAGAGGGTGCCACCACCACACAGTGCCTGCACAGCTCCCGGCACCGCGCTCTGGGACCTCACCGTGCAGAGCTGAGCCCGCACGGACCCGTCCTCACCCGACCCCCAACCCACGAGGGAACACGGCTGGGGCATGGGTGTGCAGGCAGCTTCCAGCCCCTGCTGACACCACCCACACCTTGGCAGCTGAGAAGCAAGGTGCCAGGGTGCTGGGCTGCAGGAGCATGGAGCAGTGACAGTCCCAGCCCCAACACACACACAGCTCCAGAGCAAGGTGCCAGCTGCGGTGGCTGATTCACATGCATACCTCTGGCCATTAGCATGCGAATGGCCAGGAATGTTCATTACGCTGAGGGGGAGGGCACTGCACGTGTGCACCTCTCCTGCTTTGTGCTTCTGGGCCAGCCAAGATGGCAGCGGCCACAGGGAAAGGCATGGAGCCCTCCTGCCAGTCCAGCATCCCAAAAGAGCAATGTAATCCCTGGCTGGGGCTCACAGCAAGGAATGGAAACTGAAACTGAGCCCAGGAGATGGAAAGCAGGCGCTGCAGGGCTCAGCTCCCGGCCCCAACACTGCTGCTGCGTCAGTGGGAGCACAGCAAAATGTGGCATCCAAAGGTCAAAGCCCAGAGCTGAGGCACTGAGCCATGGGCGAACAGCACAGGGACACAGGAGGACACAGCATGGTGCCCGTGAAAGGGAAAGGCCTGGCTTCCTATTCCTTATTCTGCCCAAGACTTACCCTGATACGTCTGAATTCTCAGTGGACAATTGTATTTATCTTTTTGAGAAGCTTTTCAACCAAGCTGTTTTACGTTTTTGTAAAAAGGAAAAGAAAACCCACCTATGACAAACTGTTCTCCTTTGTACTCAGGAGATGTCAAAGATCCCCACTGGGAACACCAGCCCAGCATCCCCTGTCTGAATCCCAGAGCCCGAGGGACACCGAGGTGCTGTCCCATGCTTCCAGGTGTGCATGGCGAGTCCTCCTGGTGCTCTGAAGCACCACACACACAGCCACCATTGTCAGTGCTGTGCAAAATGATCCTGAGGGCACCAGAGCAGTGCAAGGAACCTACAGGCACCCACCTACAGAACAGCTGCCTCCCTGAAGGGCAGAAGCGATCCCTTCTTCTTAATAACCACACACACAAAGCAGCTTCATAAACTTAGATAGAACAACTAAAGCTTAAGGGGCTTGGGTTTTGTTTTTGTCTTTTAAAAAGGTATTTTATTTTCTACTTTTTCCTTCCTGTTCTATCAGCACTGTGTTCAGCTCTCCCCCAGCCTGCAAGGAGAACAGCCACTGCTTTTCTCCAGGCCAGGCACAACAGAGCCCGCTCCTCAGCGCCTTTAAATATTGAAGAACCAAATAATTACACACTGCATCAGTGACCTGTTGCTCTCCCGTGTGTCATAAAACAGGCTGCCTAACAGCTCAGATTTTCTCCTTTCTGCACAAATGACATGCAACAAATTCCACGCCTGCATCTCCTACGCTTGCAGAAGGTGCCTGCGCACGGCAGCTGCTGGGTCCAGGCAGCCCTGCAGCACTCCCAGAGGGACCATGAGCCTTAAACCTAGGGATGCACCAGAGCGGAGTTTTGGACACGGGGAAGAGGCTCAGGAGCACAGTGATTTGAAAAACCAAATTCTGTGTTTTTAAAAACAAAGAGAAACATTCCAGTGTTTCACTTAGGTTTAACTTTAGAACATTACTCGTGGCAGAACTCTGCCAGCATCATTGGTTGTGCTGTGGCTGAAGACAACCCATAACGCAGTCGGCAAAAATGCTATGGCTGAGTATTGCTGAGAAGCAGCATGAGGGAATCCCATGGCTTCCCAGGTCAGTCAATATCGACAGCCCACAGAGATGCTTTATGAAGTGGTTACCATGGCTATTGACCAGCCAGAACACAAGCTCTCCTAATGCCATTTTATAATTTGAGCTTCCCCAGTAAAATTTATTAGATTCTACAGTATCCTGCTCCAATGTGTAAACAGGGAGCTATAAATAACCAGGGAAGAACAAGGAACAAGCATGTTAATGTTTGCATATGTGTTCCTTGCAGGTCCCATATTTTATCCCAAGAAACAAATATCATGACAAGATACACAAAGCCATTATGTTCTGCCTAACAGAGCTCAGATGGCGTGTTTATCAATGTGATGATAATGCCATTGCAAAGCTGTAGTTAAGGTTATGCGTCAGGGTTTCTATTATCAAGAGATTACAGCCTGGCAGGAAAAATTTGCTGCTGCATGCTGAAATCCAGCACCCCAGGTTTAACTGGGACCCGAGGCTCCCAGCTTGGTTTTCTTCTTGTTTGCTGCAGAAATGCAAAACACAGCTGGCTCCAGACGCACACAAGAATCACACCTAGCACAAAATAACCCGTTTAATCAATTTAACAATTTCAAGCAGAAACCTCATGGGCTTCAGAGAGGCAGGACACGCGATAAAGCTGCAAATTTGTAACTGCTACTTATGTCTCTTCCGAGGTAACGCTTCAGTCGGGCTGAGATCAAATGAATTTTCTTTAAGAGACTCCATGTGTTATTTCATTCCCTTCCCACGACTCCCACCTGGTTAATTGATGAAAAACATGTTGTAATGCAACACATTTGCAAACACACAAACAGAGCTTTCTCTGTTCCTTCTCATTCTAACAAATAAGGATTTTTCTCCTCAATTTTTCTAAAAAAATCCCTTCTTTAGACCACGTCCAAGAACAACAAGTTCTTCTCTCAAACATTTCCTTAAATTACGAGTATATAAAAAGGGAAGTTAGAATGGAAAACAGTACGATTTTAACTCCAGATTTTACGACCACGAAAGCAATAGGTGCAGCTCACGCTCTGAAAGGCCCCAGATCTGCCAGGCAGACGCCAGCTGAAGTTGTCACCATCTTCCCCATTTAATGCACCTTATTAAGTTTTATGGTGAACGCAGTAAGAAGATTTACAGGGCTTTAATAGTTAACAGCAAATAAACACTAAATGCGTAAAAGCATCTTTATTTCTTAAATTTCGCAGGATGAAAAATTATGGCAGTTTGGAATAGAAAATGAGATTTGGTTGGATGTGCAAAACCCTGCAGTGTGCAGCGCGTTTATAGATGGCCCCAAACAATTTTTAGCATGCAGACATCGTACACGCGCGTTGGCTGGATTTCAGCACGCAGAGTACACTTTATTAAAAGCTTGGCTGGGTTTTAACATTATATTTTGCTTATGTGTGTACAGCACAAATAAAGACATTTGCTGATAAGGTTAAACGATACATACTGTCCTCTAGGAACAGAAGCAGCCTGACAGTTTCCTTAAGACAAGGAAAGCAGTTTGACCTGAAGACGCCAGCTCCTTCTGATGAAATCCAACTTTCCTTATTCAGTTTTTTTTTCTCGCCACATTAACCTGGCTGAAGCAGCAAATGATGCTGATGTTTATGGCATCTTTACCTCGAAGGAGTTCTGTATGCTCAGTAGCAGGCAGGACTGGGTGCTGCCCGGTGAGCAAGCTGCCTGGCACCCAGCCCTGCAGGGCTGCACCCCGGAGGAGCAGGCGGAGGAGGGAGGGACGGATGTCCTGCCTGGTCACAGAGGCAAGGACTCACGCAACGCCATGCTAAGAGGCACAGATTGCACCAGATAAAGAGGAGATAAAGCTACAAAAGAAAAGAGGGGAAAGGACCCTTTCCTAGGGGCAGAGGAGGGTGTTGGAGTGAGGTTCCAGAGGAGGATGCGTGTCCTCGGGGCAGCGTGGAAGGATTGTTCCCGAGGTAATGGGACATTCTGGGTTACAACAGCGGAGTACGGAACGAGCATCGTGACCCAACAAAGCTCATCTCAAACCCCTGCAAAATCAGCCCAGTGGGAAAGAACTGTCAAGAAAAGCCTGCACTGAGGCCTCTGCTACGTTCCTTTAATACACCCTGCTGCTGGGAGAACAGGATATGCTTCAACCTCATCTGAACTTCCTTTGTTTTATTGTTTCCTGTCACTGCCGTAACTCTGCTTAATGTTTTTTAAATTTAATTTTGAAGTAGCCAGCAATTTTACCCTTAGCATTAGATACTCGTGCTGCTGTTGGTTCCATCAGTTAACAGCAAGCTTGCAAAAACCGCCCAGCTGGCAAAACTTGTTTAATGCAAAGATTCCACGAGACTTCCCCGAGTGCCTCTGATGTTCCCCTTTCCGTGGCACCGCGTCAGGGATGTGCACACATCGCAGGCAGGCAAGCAGGAGCAGTAGCAGATCTTTGGGGAAATGTCTGTGCCCTCTGTGCCCTCTGCCCTGAGCCTACAGCATCCCAGATGCTCTCAGGCTGGGGATGAGAATGCTCTGTCCCATCTCCAGCACAGAACGAGGCCCACGTGCCGGTGATCACTTGGTAGAGCAGCACTGGAAGAGGACAAGCACATACATGCATGGGGGTGTGTGTATAGATAACTATTTTGTTACTGAGAGCATCCTTTACCTCCAAAATGTACTTGATTATTTCACTCATTGGGCAGATTGTGACTTGAGTTCACAGTACATACTAAAACCAAATTCACCCTTATTGGGTAGTGGTCTGCTTATTTTTCTTGTCAACTTACTACAATTAAATAATTCTATGGTATCAAGACAAAAGCATCCCCTAAGATTTATAATATTTTGAAAAGAAAATTCTTTTTCACTAAGTCCTTAAAAACGTTACAGAAAAACATTTTGGTGGTGTTCATTAGATGCCAATCTGTGGTTAAAGGCACTGACTGGGTTTTCAGAGCACCTCTGCAGAGGGCATTGCTGGTCATCTGGATGCCATAAACATCAGACACCCCCAGGCCAGATGCCTGTAAGACCACCAGTCCTTTATGAGCAGTAAAAGACAAGAAATAAATCAGCAGAAAGGCTTAAAGGTGCTGAGCAATTAGCTTTCCTCCCATTCGGACCACTTTGTTCTCCTGAAAAATTAAACCCTACCTGAACCTGACCGCCGGGCGCTCAGCACGGCAGCATCATGGAGATGCAGAGGCACACAGCAGCCACCAGAGCCCGTTCCACACATCCCAGCCGTACACACAGACAGAAAGTCATTAAGCAGAGTCCCTCAAGGGAATGCCAAAAGATCCTGAAATGATAATGATCCCCCTGCCATGGTGCTGCTCCGGTAGCTTTTGTTTTGAACAATAGAGCTCCCATGATACCTCTCGCTCGCTGCAAATATTGGTATTAAGTGAGCGTGAGCACAGCTGTGTGTAAATTACATATATAAACAGATTAGATTTGTATATTTATACTGGATGCAAACACATTAATAGCACATTTGCATACACAGTTGGCTAAATGAGACTGCATGCAGAGCAGGATTACTAGTTACAAGCACATTTATTTAGAATTTTCAATCAAGTATTTATCCTGCCATTCCAGAGGTCAGTGTGGATTCATCATCCCATCTCTCCTCTTCCCCTTCTTTCAAGGATGTGGAAATGGTCCCTGGATGTGCTGCCAGCCCCCTGTGCCTGCCCTGCAGAGAGGACCTGCAAGCTGGCAGCAGGAGCACAGCCTGGGCGCTCACCTGAAGGCTCCCCAGATTTCCTCCCCTTTATTTTCCCAGAGCTGATGTTTTAAGGGGTCAGAGAACCAAATCTGAGCACAGTGTGAACCCAACCACCAGTCTGCCCAGCTCTTCTTTCCCCTCTCTGCTTCATGCCAAGGATCAATGCAAAATCCTGCACCAAAGGCAGCACGCTCTGGAAGGTGCCAAAAGCTTTCCCTGAGCTGGGGCAGAATTCAGCCATTCCCTCACCGTGGGCACAGGCTGTCAGGGTGCTGCTAACCCCATGCACTCACCCTGTTTTATTTTACCAGCCACACTGCAACAGAGCTATTTCTATAGAGGCAGACTTCACCCCAAGCAGCTTGCAAGGCTTTTATTTGCTTGTGCCTGTTACACCTGCTTCTGTGTGAGATCCTAGAAAACAAAACAGCCAGGGAAAAAAAAAATCAATTACATCTAAACGAG
This sequence comes from Penelope pileata, assembly GCA_013396635.1. NCBI lineage: Eukaryota > Metazoa > Chordata > Aves > Galliformes > Cracidae > Penelope > Penelope pileata. The sequence goes on along the minus strand of WBMW01000350.1, from coordinate 520,645 downwards.
CACTCATTTTTGCTCTAATTGCGGTCTCGCTGATTATCGGGGTTGGGTGTTCCACCACACATCCCTAGATGAAGCTCCCACGTCTGCTGGAAGCTGTGGCTCACCCTGAGGGGCTGGCGGGGCTCATGGCCCCGTGGATGCACGCCGTGGGCCTTGGGGATGGCTGCGGCCGAGCTCCCACGCAGAGGGAAGCAGCAGTGTGGGCAGTGAGCCCCAGCTCTGGCTGACGCAGTGCTGCCGTGCCATGGAACCAAAAGGCCGTTGTGAGGAACACGCTGCCTGCTCGGTCACTAATTGTTGGAGAGCAGCAGGGAGGCCACGATCACACGGCGTACAGCAATGGCGATGCGATCTGGTAAACGAGATAAAGGCAACAGCGCGCCGAGAAACCTGATCTGAGGACGGCCCGCGGTGGCACATCACACGCTGATGCGCAGATCAAAAAGTGGCTGGATGCTAAAAAGCAGCAGGAAAACAGAAAAACCTGACTTCGCTTTCCTTGGGTCTAGAAAAGATACTGATAGAGTGCTGCCTCGCCGGCCACGCAGCCCCTTCCCCGGCCCAGCCATGGGCACAGGGTCCTGGAGCAGGGAGGCCTGAGGGCCGTGAGCCCAGGGCAGGAGCGACGTTAACACACATTAACACACGTGCAGGCACTTCCTCCTCACGCTGCTGAGCACAATCACTCCCACCAGCACAGAACTGGGCAGGCCAGCTTGCCCACATCGCTGCTGAAATGCCTGTGGGCAGGTGTGCCGTGGGCAAGGCCCACCTCCTCGGCACAGGCCTCAGGGCTTTCCCCAGCCGCTGGCTCTGCCCTCACCCTCAGGAAGAAATCCCTCTGCACACACCCACAGAGCTGCTTGCACAGAGCCTGAGCCTCGTCCTTTCTGTGGGCAGAAACCTTAAAAAACGCTGAACTTGAGACTGGCTCTGTTGGCAACAACAGGGCTTGCTCTTCGTGACATGGCAGCCGACAGCCGTCGTCTCCTGCCATCAACACTTCCTCACTGCTGCAAACGCAGCTAAAAGATTGGAGTGTGTTTTCACATAAATAATATTTTTAAGAGAGGCATTTTCAGAATTAAAGAGAACAAAGGTCTAGCAAATTTGTGATGCAGAAAAACAAAACAATTTGTTGCTGCCAAAAGACAACAGCGAGCTGTTGATTACACTTCAGATTACCTTTTTCTGTACACAAACTGCTGGTAAAAAGTTGTTATGCAAAAAAAGCCTTCTTGTACATGAAAAATAAACAGCAAATTAAAAAATAGTTGGACAGTGTCTCTTTCCAAGGACATTCTTCCTTTCCCATAGGACATCTGCAAGGATCTCCCTTTAATACAGGTAAATAGCAGGAAGTCAGCACTTAACCTGTAAACTTTCATTAAAAAAATGTGTGTTTTTTTGTGTCCTAGACTAATGCCCATCCAGAAGAGGTGAAAACGCGTTTTCTTAAAAAATACAGAAATAACAGTTCTAGTTGTAATCAGTTTTGAACAGGATGAAAGACAGAATGCAAAAGCAGTGATCCAAACGCTCTGTCAAGCAGCATGTGTAACACGAACCAGAACGGACGAGCAGCCCTGATGTGGAATGCAGCCCTGCTGCACCACCTTTCCTCATGCATCGGTTTGGAATATCAGCCTTCCCCTTGCTCCTGTTCTCCAAATCTCAAACACGTGGAGCACTGCAGGAAGCTCCTCTCTGCCTGCTCGCCCCAAGCAGATCTCCACAGAATCACCAACACTGAAATGCCAGCTCTAGGCACTAGCACGGGTGGGTGGGCACAGATGCACGCTCGCCCCAGCCCCGAGCTGGAGCTCAGCACCAGACCACAAAGCTAACAGCGAACCTGAGGCTTAACACAAAATAAGCCTCTGCTTGAGCGCTCTACTTAATCATCTGAATATTTCCATTTTCTTCATCTTTTTCCCCAGAAAAGACTCATCTTGTGTTACCCGGATCACACAGAGCTCCTAAAATACATGCCAGTTTACTCAAGTCTCACACCATTATGCAGGCCTGAAGCTTTCCTCTTCCACAGTGGCATTTTTTGTCCTTTTGCTCAATTTGTAACACAAAAAGCTGCACTCAGACTACTTGAAATGTGCTGTACAACCCTTTCAAGATCCCAACACCGTATTTCTAGTGGAAGTTCCCTATTGTGGAAATATTGTTCCGCTGGGAGTTGGAGCGTTATTGTCAATTATTCTGGAGGCTGTATTTCTGCCATCAAACAGCGACTTTCTGCAAATGACAGGAGGAAATGAACAAAACCACTTCAAGAGCTCCCATGCTTTAGAGAAACGAACAGATTCGAGAATAATGAGACAAAATGGTGGGAAGAATCCCCAAGGAAATTAGAATCCCCAAGGAAATTATCCATATAGACATATTTCTGCAGGCGACTTCGCCAAGTAAATAATTAAACAGTGGGGCTGTTCGCAGTTACAGTGCCCAGGTTTGAGCCCAAGCTCCAAGACAGACCCCTGCAAACTTCCTCAGTGTCTCAGGATACATCTGCTACTGACTGCAGAGTAGAGAAGAGCTGCTGAGACAGCACAGCTGGGTGTAAGAAACGTTAGCAATGACAAAATCAAATCCCAAGCTAAGAGAGATGCTCAGTGAGAGACCTGTCCTGTATCGAGCAGAAAGCAAACTCCATCCTGTATGGTAGTGCTCCATTCTGCTGAATTGTTCACAACAAAAATGGGGTGTCCTGATGTTCCCAGAATGTCATAACCTTGTAGTTAGAGAAATGAAAACACAGTAGCTTCCATTTCCACTTGGGATGGCACAGTATCAGAAAACCTGGAACACCTGAGACCAGAATGAGCATATTCAGAACAATCCAAATTTGGTACAACTCTTCAGAGTCATCTTTTGATATCTCAGAATCCAAGATGACCACCCATTTTTGAACCCGTGTTTTCTAAGTACCACCGAGGCTTTTAATTATATGAAAATTCTGCCAGTCCAAAGAGTCAGCAAGCCCCCAAAACCATCTGCAGAGCTGGACTGGGGCAGCACACCTTGCAGCTCCCGCTGCTGTGGGTGCAAGCAGCCTGGGCACCACGAGGATGCTTACGACAACGTAGATGCGTTGTCAGCTGCATTATCAGGATTGATTTTCTCCCCCTTTAGAACTGTAATTCCCAGTGCACAGGGTTTGAGTTCCTTGCGAGCTCCTGTGACACAGAGCCCACACCACAACCCGCGCTGTTCAATTATCCATTACATTTTTGTCCCAAGTATGTAAGATCACAGCGAGTGGCTGATGCACTTCTGCTACACAGCCATCCAATTACTGAGGAAGACGTTGGCTCACACAGTGATCTTGGCACTAACGTATAAAAGTAGCTTAAAAAAGCAGCAGATGATTCATAAGTTCCCTTTTCTTTCGTGTAAGGGCCTCTGAATAAAAACATCTAGACGGGGACGGGATGACACGGTGCCAAATATGAAAAAATAATCCATGAATAAAAGAGGAAAGAAAAAAGAATTGGAAACAAAGGACCAGAAACACACATAACAAAGGAGAAGGTGGCAAAGGAAAGATGAAAGGTGTATATTTGGGGAAGAAGTGGTGCTGAGACTCTGAAGTTACCTCCCCAGAGTTGTAAATCTGGACAGTGTCCTCCAAAACAGATAAACTCCTTTGACAAACAAGCACTCTAATGAAACAGAGGTGCCCTTATTTGCCTTCTCCAATTTGTAACAAATACAGTGGTTGATTTGAATGCTTGAAATTATTGCAGTCCAGGGGAGGGCTATATGCTGGGATGCTTATTGGTAACGCATAAGCATTCTACAAGCTATATAAATCTGAGAGGATACTATGAATCGGGGGCTAGGGGGAAGAGTAAGGAAAGGAACAAAAGAAAAATAACATAAACCACGTGGTGGATCATGCACAAGTGGATAGGGGAGCAAGTGAGATAACAAGGGGCCAGTAAAAGCTGAAGCGAAACCACAAACCCAGGCGCGATGCACACTGAGTCCTCGCCACAATATCTTCAAAACCACAGCTCAGGAAAGAACAAAAGCAACATTGGACAAGGAGCACAAAGTGGTAGTTTTTGATTGCACCCTCAGCAGCACAACACAGCCTTTACACAACGCTGAGCAAGGAGGAAGGAAGAGCAGACCTAACCGCACGCCCGCTAAAGCGAACCTCTGCAGAGGCACAGCTTATTTACCAGCTGTCCAGGGACTGCCTGCTGAGGTTCCTCTGTGCTGACGATGTAAACATTTAAAAAGGTTAAAAGCCAAGTTGCTTGGCTACTATGAAACAGAAAACAGCGTTCTTCCAAGGGAGCATTTCCACTCCCCAGCCTCTGCAGGCTCCCCGGCGCTGGCAGCTCAGCATCCCGCTGGATCGGGTCCTTCTCCGCTGTCACATCCTTTTTATGGCAGCATAATCATTAGCTTTACTGGCGCTGCTACCCTTCTAACTAATTAGGAGTCTTGGAAGGATGCAGAAAATGATTAATATTTAGTCGCTACGCGTCTACTACAGAAGCAGCCTATTATCAAACAAGTGACACCTCCACAAACTTCAATAAAATAATGGCTCCCATAGAGGGTTCGGAGCTGCTGACAGAATGGCAAGTGATTTAAGCAACATAAAGCTGAGCAACTGGTGATGGATCACAGTTTTCTCTCGCGCTCTGTTACAGCCTGTAATAGAACAAATGATCATTTTTCAGCCTAATTGAATATGGCCACCCCGCTTATGCGCAAAAGGAGACAAAGCTGTATCGTTTGCTTCATTAAAATGTATTTTTATGTCATCTGAAAACTTTAAAAAAATAAAAATATCAGTGCTGTTGACGGGGAAGATTAGAAAAAATAAAATTTGTCATGCACACAGAACTTGCAAATGAAGTGTATCTTGGCATTCACACTGCTCATGCTTGTGTGGGAAAGATAAGTCCTGAGCACTAAAGCACACAGAGCATCCATGTTGTGACAGCAATCAGAGCTCCTTAAATAAGAACCATGTCACTATAGCGATTTGATGAAGAATTTTGTCGTTTTCTGCTCTAACAGACACCAGTCCATGCTCAGGAAGTCTCAGCTGAGCTGTCAGGAGGGATCAGAGGAAACCGAGCGACATTTGGAAAAGTTGCTTCAGTTTTGTGGTTGGGCTTTTTTTGCATAGCTATTAGAAAAATCAAAATTTCTGGTAAAAATAAGCCTTTTCTCACATTCAAATCAAAACTGAAGAGCACTGTGTTTCAAAAATAACCTGAAGCAAGCTAACCCTCCCATTTTGCAGATGTCACAATCACTGGGCTTGGTTTCTCTCCGTCAGTGGCACCCCCCGTCCCCCCCGAGCCAGGCAATGCCCCTGCTGTTCCTTCAGTGCAGTTTTTGAGGATGGTTTATCTGCAGGTGACTAAGCCAGCAGCTTACATCTCCTCTTATTTGTGAGCAAACGTCTTTTGCCAACTGCAGAAGCTCTAACAAGTGTCCATTTTCACAATTCAAATCCATCAGGAAAGTGGCAGGTGCCCATGGCAGCACACAGCAGGTGCCCATACCCACCTCCTCCTCCTTCCTTCCTAAATTCTGTTCAACCGCAGCTGTCCCTAATTCCGTATCCACCTAAGACATAGGCTGGCTGCCCTGTCTATAGAGCAGAATCATGAAGAATGGGTTTTCTCCATCAGGCCTGTGTTTCAACAGCACTACCCTATTCCTCTTGTCCAAACAATCTGAAATATTGAACTACTGCTCGGAGAGAGGCCCAACAGCCACCACTTGTTCCCTACGCCCGTGCAGCACGATGGCTCCCGCTGCAAGCACGGCCCCACCGCGCTGCCTCCACTTGCAGCCATTTCTCACCGAGACCACAACTCTGGAAGAGAAGCAACACAGGCCAACTTTAATAAATATTTTCACAAATGCAAAGAGGGCACGGAGCATCCTTCTGCAAAGCGAGTGCTTTCTGCTCCGGAGCACAAAGACAAAGAAGCTGCACATGAAAACCTCTGCATCCTTTACAGCAAAAGGCACTGCCTCAGACACACCACCCCGAAGAGCTTTTCACAGGGAAAGTCAAGGCTGTGACAACATTCCAAGGTTTCAATAGGAAAAGACCAGCAAAAAAAAAAAAGTGATCTTGCTATGTTGGCAACAACATCGCAATCTACATCCTCGCTTTTAGGTTTGGTTTCTCTTTGTGCATTGTTAAAGCAAATCTTAGGGCCTGCAAATTGCCCCTTCCCGTGGCTGAGGTAGCAAGCAGCTCTTTGAACACCAAGCAGCGACGTGCTGCAGCCAGGATCCCACTCCTGGGCTCTGTGCCCCTACGGGAGGGGCTCTGACATTGGGAAGTCGTGAAAAGCCGCTGGACATTTCTAGCCCACACTTGTCATGGAAAATGTCAAAGCACCTCACTGCCACTTATTACTATATTAAAATTGCACTTTTAGGTATTAGGGAGGTAAGGATCCTTTAGGCTAATTGAAATTTCTTAGTACCTACAACAACCACTGAAATGGCAGAGCCACTGAAACCAAGATCAGCCCCAGAACCGTGGATGTCACCGCCTCTGTGACCCAACAGACCGGCCCCTCCTAAGGCGTTAGGAAAGGTGAACCTAAATTTAATTCACACTGCTTAGAGCAAAATGAAAAAGTCTTCTGAAAGCAGATAGCTAAACTATATACAAATCAAATAATTGCTTTCAAAACCATGAGAACCCTCACGCAGTGCCAGGTGCTGGGTTGACGTACAGCAAGGAGCATGAGCCAGACACTGGGCCAAGGCCATGCATTCCATCAGGATTCAGAAGGGGAGCTAGCTGAAATGCATCTTAGTAAAATTAACCATCTTAGAAGTCAATCATACTGTTGGATCTTTACCAAGACTTTAAATTTCAGAATTTGAGAATGAAGTATATGTGTAAGCAAGATACCCTCACTATGCGGTACCTTTTAAAAACTAAGTTTAAAAAAAAGATCTGATAAACGGGCAGTGGAGTTCTGCCACGATTACAGCACGAGCTCTTGCAATCACCTCGCTGGTTCTGCTTGCTGTGGTAAAAGCATTAAGCCCAGAGCATCCCAGAGCTGCAACCCTGCACTCTCCTGGTGCCCTTGCAGCCAACGCCGTGCCTCAGTTTCCTTTCAGAGAGGAAGGGGAGCTAAGGTGACATTCTATTTGAAGCAGACTCTGGATCTCCTAGCAGACAAATCTGCATAAGAGGCCAGAGCTCTGCAGACAGCCCCCGTGCCACTGTCCAGAGCATCCCCTGATGGCACACAGGGCTGTGGCCAGCCCTGCCCCAGGCCAGGCAGTGCCCTTTGTTCCAGCCGAGCCCTGGGTTCACGCTTCTGCACAGACCCTGCTCGACGCACACGGACGCTGAGCCCGGCTCCGTTGCTAAGAAACTACCAAGGAGAGCTTTTTGGCCCTCTTCATCTATAAAATAACCACTCTGCCCTATGGGAGAACAAACGCAATCTCTCAAGTCCCCCCAGTGTCTTGTTCTCGTTTTGAAACGAACACAGAAAGATGATGGAGGACGCCGGGCAGCGTGAGCCATCTCCATTTTTAAGACGCCCTTGAAAATGAGATGAAAAACATGGTTCCGACAATCAACCGCCGCCGTGTTTATTAATCTTCCAAGCAGCAGATTCCTTCCCTGTGGCATCGGGGAGCTGCACGCTCCTGACTATTGCAAACCTTTCTGCAGCAAACAAAGCAAAGCAGCAACTTGGGAAGGCACCTGCCCATTAGTTAGGTTATGGTGCAGCTCAGCCCGGAGCGCAGCTTCCCGTCCCCGTGCAGAAATAGCCTTCAAGCAGTGGCAGCCGGCCACTGTCAATATTTGCTGTATTATTTTGGGGGATCAGCACGATGGTGAGTGCTTAATAGATAAAAATATTCCAGGCAAAGGCAGAGAGACGATGAATCGAGAAGCATATGGCAGTTAAACAAAGCAGCCCCGAACGGCGATGATATCATTAAGAAAAGGCTAACTTGGCTGGCAGCTGTGGAAAGATCAAGATGAACGAAAGCACTGAAATCGCCCATTTTGAAGCCAAGGTCACTGACAGGATTTATAGATTTATCCCTGAAGGCAGTCTTTGCTGAACATGAAATGCTGAAATAATTTTTTTTTTTTTGAATCCACCCCCACTGCATTTGGGCTATCTCATTTGCTGGAGGCTTTTAAAATTCATTCCTCTTCACAGCTGGTTAAACAATGGAATCTTTCTGCAAACTAAAAGGACAAAATTGATTGCCCTACACAAACTTTTCTGCACGTATAATTGATTTTTAATTCACTGTCTCATTTCCGAAAGGACTTGACAATAAACTCGGTGCTGTATGTGCAGTATTGATCCCTTCAGCAATGGCTTGGATCAAAGTCTGATGCAAGTTAACCACAGCCATAAAGATGGCTATCTTTTGTCTAAAAAGCTGCTTTTAAACTAAATTCACCTTCTCTAGCCACATCACCTGATTTTCGAGCTGTGTCACACCGATAATTTTGCCATCTGTCAGCTGCTAAGGAACTGCAGTTTTATGCAACTTCTAAAAAATTGTTTGTTCCCCTCATGCACAGAAGTCTCACGCTTCCTCAGTTACATTCACTGCAAGAACTGTACATTCCCATCCTTTTTCTCAAGCTAAAACTTTCTTTATTCTTATTAAAACACTTGCTAGACTCTGGCTTTTTTTGTGATTCTGGGTGGAGTTTTATTATTATTTCCATCCTCAGTTAATTTCCACCTGCTCCTGATTCCTGCACTTGCAGAGCTTCAGACAGCTCAGCCCTCAGGTCCAGCAAGCATTCACAGGACCTGCTGCTCCACTGTGAAGCTCTGATGTTTACTTTTCGTGGATAAAAAATTAAAGCAAAGCAGTAAGTGATATCTTAACCTCCTAAGCCCACTCCATTACTCAGCCTTGCAGTGCCAGCCTCCTTTTCAGATATCCCTTGATTTTTTTCCTTCTCACTGTTCAAGGGGCTCTGTTTCCATTTCGCTCTGAATTCCATTTTCCATCGCTGCCATATAAACAGTAAATAAAATTCATGGCATTTTTGCCCCAGTAAGCAGCTCTGTCTTCCAGCATATCTGAAAAGCCTGGCTTCAAAGGAGCAAGCAAAGAAAACAATGTTTTCACCAGCAGATATTCCAAGAAGGGCAGATGAGAGACATTTGAAGATGATTTGAGGCAAAGAAGCCAGGCAAATAAGTCTGTGTGTTTTGCATAAGTAATTTCTTGACCAGCTACCCTGGATTACAAACACGTTGGGGAATTGGTTTGCTGTATCTTGTCATTTTTGGCAGAAGGATCTCTACTTGTATTTTATGACAAATGAGCTTTAAGCTGAAAGCCAGGTGTGGATATTTTAAAATTTATGAACTTGTAAATCCATGTACATGGCCAATTAAGGTTTATCGCCAGCAAGGATTAACTATCCCTGCCCATAAATTTAAGGGGTTGTTTGAATCTAGGTTGTTTACCTCAACTACTCGACATCAAAAGCGACGTAAAATATTTAAAGGGCAGCATATTTCATGATAAAAGCTAGTTACAGGGGATGTCACTGGGTGTCACTGGCAGCTCTGCGTGGAGATGCACAAGTAAAACCTTCCCAAGGAAGGCTTTAATTTTCTTAGAGAATTTAACACGGGACCAAGTGGAGGAGAAAAAAGAGGAGGAGCCCAAGAAATAACTCAGAACTGCTGCTTCCCCCGGACTCTCAACTTTGGGAGACACAGCCCTGCATGGTAGGGGTGGCTCAATTAGCCTCACCAGTGTTCTTCATCATCAACATCTGAATGCTAATTAGGAGCACAGTTCCATGCAGCAAAAGCCTCCCTGTGCAATAAGCTGCAACACAGCAGCAGTGAACTCTGCCTTCAGCAAGCATGCATAAATAAACAGAATTAATAACTACCCAAGTGTGGACGGGTGACTTAATCTGTTTCGATTAGATGCAGCTCAGCCTGAGGCCTTTGTGTTATTTAAAATGTGTTCATCATGTTTAATTAAAAACCTAATAAACTAGAGGTTCTTTTAGTTCTGATTTGTATTTCTCTCTCCTCTAAGCCATATTGATTTTGGTGGTACTTTTGATAAAAAGACAGAAAAAAGCACATGCTGAATGTAGACAAAACCATCCGAGCAAATCAGCAGAACTGCTGCTCAAAGAGCAGCTGGAGCCAGCCCGTTCCCTTCACCGCCCCGATGCATAAGGCACACAGGAACTGAAAACCATTTCCTTAAATTAACAAAGCTTGAGATGAACATCGTATCCTTTGTAAATGACAGCCTCTGACAGGTTATCCACGAATTGAAGCACTGAGCACATAAAGCTCATTTTTGGACCTGGAGCAAGAGCAGGCTGAGAATTGTACTGAACATCACTGAAATGACAAAAGCTGCTTTCAGAGCACAGCTAGGCTCAAGAGGGTGGAAATCCCATTAGGACATTTTTTCTTGTGAAATATTTCCACTGAAACCACCTCAGAAAACGTGGGTGTTTCAATCCAACCCAACCTGAAAGCAGCAAATGACTGCAGTTCCAGAGCTGGCATCTGGGAAAGCAAAGCAGCACGTCCTCAAGACAAGCTCCAGGGTTTAAAAGCAGGTGCTCAGAGTTTCAGGATTGTTGCAGCCATTCCCCACTGACAACAAGCTGTAGGCTAGCATGTTTCAAAATACAATTTCAATGTAATTTTTGAAATATTTTTAACTGGAGAAGATTAATTGACCAGCGCCGCACCATTCCTAATAGGGATTTTGTGACTGCTTGTATCAAAACCATTGGTGCTCTGACAAAGAGCCGTGTCAGAGGTGCCCAGGAGATGCAGGAGAGCTTACTTCTTCCCTCAGCACGAGGGCACTGCCAGCAGCTCCAGTGAGCAGACAGCATGCTGCAGGACTTCTGCCCAAACACTGCACCTACCTCGGGCTGCTCTGCCTTCTGCTTCCAGCTGCAGCTCAGCACTAAGAGGATTCCACCAGGTGATGCTGCAAAACATTGGTCTGCAGGGTGCTTACTTAGGAGGTGCTGAAATACAGCATTCTACACAGCAATTGCTTGACAAATTTGTCTGCAGAAGTAAATTCATCAGCATTGCAAAAGAAGCCAGCCCCTCCTCACTGAGCCACTGCTGGAGATTGATGCTGTCAGGTGGAGCATCAGCCTTTATAAACAGGAAGCAGCTGCTGGTAGAGCTGCATGGAGATGCATCAGAAAAGAAGTTGCCTCAGCCAGCTCTATTAGGCAGCAGGGAGGACTGGTTTTCACAGTACGCCGCTGAATTTACATGCTGGAATGAGAAAGGTTTAAAAATAGCCAAAGGTTTAGAAACCCAAGGGAGACAGCAAGCCTCCATCTTCATATTTACAGAGCTTTCCATTTAATTCAATCACTGGTAAATTTTATCCTCTGTTTAATTTGATCTAAATTCTGTAACCACTTCATCAGTAAAAATAACTTCCATCCTTTATTTTAATCAGTTCTGATCACTGCGAGGCAGCTCTTCCTGGATACTTCGGTCACAGGCAGCACAGTAGGCTTAATTAACAAGAAAGGCTTCGTCTTTGGGAAACACACAATCCACAAAAATAGTTACAAAAGCTAACTACAATAAATTTGAGCTGTTTCTACAGTGTTGTATCACAAATACTACTAAATACTACATGGTCCTGTGCTGGGCAAAGCCTGGCTATCACATGCACAACCAAATGAACCCGGGGAGGACAGGAGAACATGATGGGAGGACACAGCACAGAACCCTTCCCAGTTAAGGAGGGTAACTACCCAGAGCTCAGTACCTGATGTGCTATCTCCCTAGTTATACAAGTTACAAAAATTAACCACAGAGATTTTTACTGGGCCACAAGAGATTAATTTTAAGCCCAGCAGAAAGGGACATGGTTTGGACCTGGGTCTTCCACTTTTCCTCTGCAAAATACTTGGTCATGGAGTTGCCAGGCAGCTGTAGCACCCTGTGTGTCATGCAGGAAGAGCTTCCCTCAGCTTTGCAGAGCCGACAGTAAGCAAACTTGCCTTGCAAGCCCCAGAAAGGCTCAGGAGTGCAGTACAGCTGCTTTAATCTGGAGCTTTCTACAAACTGCCAGGGACAAACAAGCTATGAAGTTCTGCAGGTGGAGCTTAGCTGTCTATAAATAAGAGCACAGTTTGATCTTTGGCTCCGCTCAGGCTGGAGGGCTGCCAAATGTTTCTGGAAACTTGGATGGAACAGAACAGGAACAAATATGATAAAATGAGCTGAGACTGACAATGATTTATAGAGTTAATGATCATTATTCTGTACTCACAGGGTTTGCACTTTCAGAGTCATGTTTCACTTCTCAATAAACTTTGCTTTTTCTTATTTGGAAGGCTCTGTTCCTAACATTTAACGTGCACTGCTGATCAAAACCCCTGAGCTGCAGCAGCTCTGGCATTCTCAGCATAGTGCAGCTGATGGAAAAAAACAAGGGGAGCAAAAAAAACCTTCTGCACAGAAAAAGAAGAGTTGGCAGCGTACAATTTAACCGTTCTACGGAAAGAATGTGCGCAGAGAAAACAGAAGTGAGAACAGTGGGAGTACAAACACACAACGCAGGGAACAGCACTTGAGGTATTTGTTCCGACAGTCGTGCCCTAAACAAAATGCCCCTTGGTGACAAGATGACTGAAAATGTTATTAAGAAACCATGTTTGAGGCTTTTTACTCATCCTCTCCTTCGCCTTGCTGCTCTGCTGGCACACGATCCTCTTCCACTCTGCCACTTCAGGCACTCTCCTTACCACAAAGGCTCTTTGTAGGATTGCAGAACAAGCCTGCTCTAACACGGGTTTGCAGGGCCTGCCCTCCCTACTCTAGCTCTTACAAAAAGGGAAGTTTAAGGAGAGCACGTGCACATACTCCATTGGAATAACTCCTACAGAACTCTGCTCCTGTCTCTTTGACATGAGCCGTGTTGTCTTGCACCACATCTGATTTTTTTCATTTAGACACCTGGAAGGCATACATGACAAGCTGCATTTCTAACTCCACTTATTCCAATATGGTACAATACAGGTGAGGAAGCTCCTTGGACTGTGAGAGGTAAAAACCATGAGTGAGTCTGAGGTTCTTCAATTTCAACTGTTTGATTTTCTACTTTAGTGCACACTACAGCCTAATTATTGAGCTACAAACCAACATTTTTCCATTTTCACAAAGCACACAGACATGCCTACTCAGCTTGCTAAGGAGACGCTCTGCTTACCTGTTACATCTCATAGGAACCTATTTTGTTAAGCACATTTAACATCAGCATTAAAATGCAAAATATTTCTAGGCTGTAATCCAAGTTAACTTGTTCTGCACTCTTCTGCTGGGCAGTGAAAACGCGTGAGGGTTTTCCTGTTTACAGTCAAGTATGTGTGTGCTACCTTAAGCTTCAAGGTGTGACAAACAAAGGGCTGTAACACAGCAGTGTCTGGATTCCAAACACTGCCAGAAAATGCAACTTCTGCACTGAATGCAACAAATATTGCTACTCAGTCAGGAAGAACAAGAACCTGTTTGTTTACAGGCTGTCAGCGGATTAAGAATCCACAGTTTGCTCCCGACTTCACGTGATTTATGTTTGTTTACAACCCTACAAAACACTTTAATAAGCACAGTTGCATTATACCTATAAAAATTAAGCCAGCAGCAAACTCACAACTGCAGCAATTAAACTGCAGAACAAACAAACCACAAGGAGAAGCACCTTGCCCTTCTTAATTCTTGCACAGATACCATCTCGCCCAAATTCCGGAAACAGCCCCAACCTCAAACCAATACCCAGAGAGGATGCAGCTTCCTGCACGCGCCATAGGGAAGAGCCAGTGCTGTGATCACTGCACTGTGCATGCTGATGGGACTTGCAATGTGCCTGGATGTCAGACTGTATGGGCTCAAATCCCTCAGCAATTTCAGTTCCGTACCATTGAGAACGTAACACTGCTCTGGGCTGTAGTTACTGTATGCCCCAAATTCATCATGTCCATATGTTATTTTGGGAGCTTTGTATAAGATGCTTGCAGTCTTTTCAGCAGTTTTGGAACCTGACAACTTGGGCATACTTCAATGTAAATGCAGATGGTGTGGATAAATCCCAGCTTTCATTTCATCTCCTTTTGGTCTGCTCTTTGTCAAAGAATCATTCATCACGAACTATGCCAGCAAACAATATCTAATATCTTGTGTGAGGGGAAGAAACTTAAACTCTGTTCAGGAGAAACACTGGTATCTAACCTCTCTTAAGCCAAGCTGTGCTGGCACTGTAAGCTCCTCCAGTACCAGCAGGTAAAAGTCAGGGACAATACTTCACATGCCTTCTGCATCCTGTCCTACAACGATCAGTTAATGGGGCCAGCCTGCCTGGGGCTGACAGTGGAAGTGAAGCTTAAAGCCCAGAGTTTTCCCAGCTGTTCACCCACCCCAGAGTCCTCAGAAAGTCACTCGGTCCTCTCCCCTCTTACTCTGTTAGAAACAGAGCCTCAAAGTTCTGTAAACGGAATGAGGACCCACTAACTCACAAGTGTGCAAAAATTTATCCTGTGCAATACATCATTTGCCTTATTTCCCATAAAATAACCTCTTTAGGCAAAAAAGAGAAGAAAAGTGAAAGAGCAACATGAACTGTAAAGCTCAGGGGAATATAATGCATTTCCCTACCACTTCATCTTCAGTCCAACACTTCTCGATCAGTTTGGGCACGGGCTTCTTCACCAAGCGCTGCAGGGCTTTTCCAGCATCATAGTTACTTTCATGTAGCTAGAAAATAAAGAAGACAAACAGAACATTCAGTGGAATTCACAGCGATCTGAAATTGGAGAAAAACACTAAAGGGGGCCACATGGGATGTTCAACACCTAATTATTCCCACTGTTGATATATGAAGTGAAATTTAAACAACCTGAAGGTAATTAGCGTTTTATTAGCAGAAGAGACACCATTACAACCAGTGTTTTTCCCTTCCTTCCTGCATTTCTCCCAGATGATGTTTGAGGCCATAATGCACTGAAGATTTTTGGTTAACTTTTAAAAATGCATCTTCCACATTAAAAACTCCAAGAAAATTTTAAAAAGCTCCAACATAAAATACTTTTCAAAAGCAGCTTTATTTTATGCAGCAAAATTTTGTTCGGATTTGTGTAACCAACTGGAAAAGCTAACACATAGGAGGGATTACAAGCTATGGGATGTCAGGTTTGCTATCCAGAAAACTATTTTTACAGATTTTTATTGCATTGCAAAGATCAACATGTTGAAAAACAAACATGGAAAAAGGACAGAAAGGCAACTCGAGATGTCCAGGTGACATCTGATTACTGTTGCAGATGGTCGCAGCCTACAGCATACCTTATTTTCTACCACAGAAGTGGGTATCTGTGTGATCAAAAGCTGTCTGAAGTAGACAGCAGACATTTAAAACAGGGTGAGGTAGAAAAACAACTACATTAAAAAAAATAATAACCCAACAAAGAGCCCATGAGAATCTCCAGCCCTTAACTTGTGATAGAAAACATTTAGCACGCCGTAGATTTATAGCCTGTCCTGTCTTCAAAGTACAGTGGGATTTTAAAAAACTGGAGGACTAGTCAGGAGCCTGCTCTATGTCTTCTGAAAATGATCTAAAAGAGAAAGACACATTGCTGGGATGGCAGAAACTGAATTATCTTCCCACACCCAGGAGGGAGAACGATTTGCAATGCAGACTTCCCTCTGCAGACAGGAGCTGGTTCCTCTAAACAAGGTGCACACCAAAGTTATTGACTCACACCACGGATTTGTAGAGACCCTAAAAAATTGCTTTACAATATTGGTAACCAAAATATGATTATCCATGCACTGATTATCTCCTGCTTTTACTTCTTGCCCAGAATTTATTCCAAGCCCTCTGCATCCCACCCTTGGAAAGCATCCGTGCTGCTCTGTCCAGCCACCCAGAGGACATTTCAAGGAGCACAATTCCTGAACTTTTCCAAAGACTGATGAACTGAACAGGGATGAAGATGCAATTACTGAACAGTGACAAGCTGTTAACCACTTTGTCACTGTTAATATCGTTATACCAAAACCTGATTGCAGGAGGGGGAAAAAAAAAAAAAAATCTCATTCTTCTTATGTCAGAAGGCTCAAATTTTAGACCAGAATTCTGCTTCAAATAAAAATAGCATGAGAGCACTTTCCTACTGCTGCTCACTTCAGCTTTTTATATCTCAATCAATTCATAAATGCTGATTCTGTACATTTGACAGTGGTTTGAGCCCTCCCACCCCAGGGCCATCTCCTGGCCATACTGTCATGGCCTTCTTCCTCCCCTTGGTCTGGTCTCCTGTCAGCTCACACCATGAGCTCTGTGGGACACGAGAACGTGTTCATACCCTGCATCCATCCCAAACCCAGCAGCGTGATTCACAGACTCCTAAGAGCTATGATGAGTAAGTTACTCAAATTAATTTCCTTTAAGTAGGTCTAGGTGATTTCTATTAAGGAAAAAAGAGGCAGAGTTCTGAATCAAGGTAGATGGCAAGGGAAAAAACAAGTCATTGGCCCTACAAGGTTTTTATTCTTACTAAAAATTAATTTCCACTGAAAATTATCTCTGTACTGTTCTCCCAGTAAACAATCTCTAAAAAAGCCACTATACAAGGTACAGCAGGAATGAAGTCAAATGGCAGCTTGGTTCACTGAGATGACATGTAGAGCAGATACACACGTGTGCATGTACACACGTTATGGGCATGGATGTGAAATGCCTCTTTAAACAGAACCCCTGGTTCTGTGAACACTGGGGCAGAACACGCAGCAGATCTGCAAGGCCACAGCAGGATGTGATGAAGGCAGAGTGAAAGCAAAGCTGTGCAGCCGTGGGCACAGCACATCTGCATGGCGTTCACTTTATGCCCTGGCTTTTGTCAGCTCAGATCTTTGCAGGTTTGCAATAGCTGGTGCATCTGTAAGCCCACTTTTTTATTGAAGAAGAGAAACCTGTTTTATTAATAAAAGCAGAAATGGGTAGGAAATGCCACAGGACAGTGTCCATCCCCCACGAAGCACCATGGTCTCGTACTGGGGCACTTCACAGAATGGTGGAACCGTGCATACCACAGGCAGGCTCCCATTTCTTCACTGGCATCTCAGCTTTCTGCCCATGGATGCCACAGAACAGATTGTGACAGCCTGCAGAGCTGATCCATCTGCAGCACAAAGCATACCAGGAATTACTTTCTTTAGTGAAGTCCCTAAATTATATTGAAAAGAACAGCTAATTTATTCTACTTGCCGATGAAATTTCAGTTCCAAGTGATTTTGTGCCTCCTTTCTAACACCTCAATAGCCGAGTTTCCAGCAAACACCTCAAGGAACACTCTGCTGAACACCTGAAAGAGGCAGGGTGAGGTCCAGAGCCACAGAGAGCTGCAGTCAGCGAGAAGCAGAAGTGCCCTCCTGCGTGTGGGCATCAGCTGCAGGAGAAAATGACTTTGTACATTGTGGGTTATGCGTGGCACAGATCGACTGTCATCAGCTGCTAACAGCAGGAAGAGTTCTTCTGATGAAGAAGCTGATGAAGATGCTTCTCCACCACGTTGCTGGGGCATTCAGAATTTGCTTTTCTTTAAAGGAAGTTACATACTTCTAAGAATAAGAGGTTGCTGCTGGGCAAAAGCCTCAGATCATTATCTGGAACGCGGGTTTAGAACAGCAACGTTCCCTTTGTTGCCTGAGCAATGTTCCTTACCTCCAGCTGAAGTAACACACGGGCAGGGTGCTCCTGCAGTAAGACAAGTGCTTGGCTAACAGAATGGGAACAAGAAGGAAAACTAGACCAGAATCATTTTCTACTTATTTCAGCTATTTGGCACGTACACAACCTATAAATATCCAACCCCACACCCCTTCCCAGAGTAAGCAGCTTCCAGAAGTCGCTCCCTCCCATCCCTCCTCCAGCGACCCAAGCCCTGCAAGGCACCAAGAGATGAACCAGCACACTGGGGCCCCCAGCAGCACGTCACACTGCTGGGAGGCACCCACCTGAGATCACTTTGGGGAACCCACTGCTCTCCAACACATCACCACAGCTGAGATCTCCCAATGTACAGAGCAGGAGCTGAGCAACCCTCCCTGCATCAACGCCAGCCCCCACTGCCCACCTCCACGAGTGTGGAACAGATCTCTGTCCCTGCAGAAGCCCTGAGCCAAGTGATAAGAGCAGGAAGCCAGACCTGCAGTGCCAGCACTCAGCACCAAGAGTCAAACAACAATACTGATTTTAAAGTGTTCCCCCCCCCCCCCATCTTTTTTTTTTTTTTTTTTAAGTCTCCCCTGTGGTATGCAGTACATCCTTAAAGGCATGAAAATAAGAAGCCTTTTCTACTGGGCACACACTGGTTTTTCTCCTTGTTTGCACTCCAGAACTGGGAACACATCCATCCTAAAGCAAAAAGGACTGTTTGTTTTGCCAGCTCACCTTGCAAATGCTTTTTTTCTTATTGCTTTTTTTTTTTTTCCCTCCTTCCAGTGCATGCTATCACCTAAAAGATTTTTCACCTCGGAAATTCAACAGTGTTGAAGAGAATAGTGCTTCTGTTCCTTCCCCCTCCCAAAACACGTGGGGATGCCAAAGCCTCTTTGTATCTTGGAGGGAATCTGTATTTTGCCTCAAGGCACAACAAGTGGTTTTGCTCCCTGGCAGCCCTACTGCCCAAACCACACCATCTGCAAACAATCAGACAAACCCAGAAGGAAAGGACTGGGCTAGCAGGCAACTCCTCTGCTTACCGAAAAATTGACAGGCTTAATGGCTGTCAGAACTGTCCCAAATCACCAACAGAAAATATTTCTGATCAAGTGGTTACGTTAACAAGCCCAAAATGCACAGCACAGACGTGAAGGAAGAGTCATGCAACACAAAACAAACAGATGGGAAAACAAGAGGACTGATACGGGTTTAGAGTCTCCTGAAAAATGTGACTTTTATCAGGGGAAAAAGTGCCTTTGTAAGTGCCAGGATAATGCAGCAAAAGGAAACATATATTTCCGTGTAAGTGCCAGAGTTCAATCTGCTCCTTTCAATCCCGCTGATGGATCACTCTCTGCTTATTGCTTTTGGTCATTTAATATATATAAGCACTTTATTGGCAAGCAGCTCCAACATATAAATAATAGCTAATGATGACTGCCTACGGTTTAATTAACTCCTGGTTGAACTTCCCGAGCCTTGCTATAAACACTAGATTACTGTCCTGTCACTGAGGGCATTACTGCTCTTAGTGCTAACTCCAGCATCTGCATTTAGAACCACGGAGACAGATGTACGTATGCAGCTGCAACAAAAGGAATCAACACAAATGTACTTACACCTTCAAGCAGAAAACAAAGCAATTTCTGCATCGCTGGACCAGATTTTAGATTAAAGAAATTCTGAAAATGCACATATCCAAAAACCTCATTTATTTTACAACAGTCATTAAACAACTCTGGATCTCAGCAAAGCCTTATTAGCATCAGATCTGCACATTACCACGAGGCTTCAAGTTTCCAGCACAGCCTCTCAGCCGAGCTGCCATTTTCTGTCTGCGTGATGTTGCAAATAAATTCTCCTTTTGGCATGGCTCAGCTGTCAGGCACCTCTGTTCAGTAATGAACCCATGAATTACATCTTGCAGCTCTGACATCTCTGGTCTCGCTCATCAAAATATTGTTCTTCAATTGTAATTTATAACTTAATTTAAATGTCCCTTTTACTGTGACCTTTTTAGATCAGAATGGCATTGCATCTGGCAGCTTCTCCTTCGGCGAGGCATCCTTTCGCAATTACAGTCATTATGATCTCCGCTGAAAAGCCCATCTGAGTTGGGCTGCATTCATGCTACAATATTAAATAATTGCAGTCCATTAAGTACAGTTAGATTCCAGAGTCCCTTTCTCCAAGGAAGAATTGCTACTATACAGTAAGACAGCACTGCTGAACTACCTGGAAATCTAGCCAGAGAAGCCAATAAAGGCAGAAGGGACAGAGCACGCTCCGTGGGGATGCAGACATGTCCCCTGCTTGCAGGGCAGCACAGGAACTCAGGGATCCTCCCCAGCCATGCACGATCACACCACTGCCAGGCACAGAGACACAAAGCCCGACCTGCACACACAAGGTAAATGCTCCCAATATTGCAAGAGCATCCTAAGCCTCCAGTAATACAGTTGAGTCAAAAGAAATTTTTCACTGCTGTCAAGCAAGATACTGCAGTGGAATTGTAAAAGAGGACGGTATTGCTAGGTGGAAATATTTACATAACACCCCCATTTAAGCAGCAGTTACTGTAATCTATGCCGGCTTAAGAGCACTGTGATTATTAAGGAGGGATTTGCTCCTCTTGCTGAAGCAGGCAGCGACGGGGATGCGCAGCTCTGTGCAGCCACAGCCTGCTCAGCAAGGTCGGAACAGAGAGAAAAAGACAAGAAGGAAAGTGAAAAAAGGAAGGAATTACAGCTGTGTGGCTTGAGCAGCCAGTTCTCCTGGTGTCCTTACACTCATCCAAGCACCTCATTAACACGGCACGGAGTGCAGCCCGCGGTGCCAGCTCGGTGCCAGTGCTCGGAGCAGCACCCGCTGTGCCCTGCAGAGCCCTCAGAGCCGTGCAGATGGGACGGCCCCGAGCGAGCACAGCGCTGCGTGGAACAGCAGAGCCCGTCTGCAAATTTGCAGCATTCTTTAAAATGTTCATCCTCCAAACTGGGAAGGTCTGATTTTTGAGACCCAACAAGAGGCTGGCCCCAAACACCCCTTAATTCCATGGATATTTTTTCCCCACTTGAAAATTTTAAGTCCTCCCCACCTGCTAACACTGAGCAATTTAGATTTAATTAAAAAAAAAAAACAAAAAAAAAACCCAAGACAAAGCACTGCCCTCTTGGACAAGGAAACGATTCTGCGGGGGCTCCCTCTGGTGCCCAAGGACAACAAAGCCTCAGAGCCACCAGGAACCCAAACTCCCACCCAAAATCCTCAGCCCAAGGACCCTGCTCTGCAATGTGCCATCCCAGCCAGCTGGCAGCTTTGGTTTATAGCAAGCTGACCAAGGGTCTGGCCTGCAAGAAAATCTGAAACTAACAGAAAAGTACAGCTGTTCCAAAAAAAAAAAAAAATTACTACCAGCTCTATTTCTTAAACATCTGCTTTGTGGTATCTGACAGCTTGAAAAATACAGAAGTCAGCCCCCACTGCTTTGGCAAAAATAAAACAGCAGCTTCCATCTCTTCCTCCCATTTCTAATCTGTTTTAAGGTTCTACATAGCTCTAATTGCTACAGAGCGATCTGGATGCTAACGATGCAGATTAGAACCCAGTGGCTGTGTTGCATCCCCTCTCACCCCGGGTACCACCGGGGCAGCCCCAGCTGCAGCAGCCGAATGCACAGCAGCACAGGGAGCTCTGGGGGCAGCAGGAGCTGGGGGCAGCCCTGGGCAAGAACTTGCAGGTTACGTGCAGAAGGTGCTGTTGCATGTAGAAAAGTTGAATTTAAAACTTTTCCAGAAAATTGAGCTTTACATAATCCAAAGCAAGTTTTAAAAGTAACCACCGCAGACATACATCCAGCCCTTTCAGCAGTTTCTCCAGGAAGATCTCCTGACTCATCTTACAAATAAAGCACACGGGTTTCTCCCTAAGAGCAAAGATAAGGATGAGTGAAAATTGGAAGTGGCAAAGCCTCCTGCACCCGAGGTGCTGCCCCTTGCAGCAGGCCCAGGCAGCGAGCCGGCCCCGAGTGCTGCGTGCCCTCAGCTGAACCGTGGAGCAGCTGGTAATGAAGACCCATCCAAAAGGAAAACTACTACTAATAAGAAATGCTAACATCTATTTAAATAATTTTTAATGCTTTCAACCTTGTCTGTAGTTAATGAACAAGAAAATCTTGTCCAAGGGCAAGTTAAAACAGGGAGTAATTTGTCTGGGTGACATCTTGCTTAGAACTGAATTTCCTTAGACTGATATTACTCTGTCACATTTGTCACTCATAATGACATGCTCCCATGTAACAGGGTGTTACGAGAAGTCAGAACAACGCTATTAGGAAGGAGATCTGTACAGTGTTAGCAGGTGACTGCTGCATCTTCCTTCCACGCAGCAGTACGTAACTGTGAGTGCTGCTGCCTCCTGCTCTATGAGGATAAATAGAGTTGCTGGCTCCTTGATTTCCCCAGCAAAAATAACGTGCACATCAAAATGACAAAATATCTGAGAGTCACTCTTAGGGACAGTTTGCACAGTGACATTTCCAGTCATTTCTCTCGGGTCTGCTGTTCTCTAGCACTGATGCCCACCCTTCCTCCTGTTCTAACGCCGACCATCTCCCATCTCCCTGTGGCAGGGAATCCATCACAGGCAAGGAGGACACCACGGCGTTAGGAAACAAGCCAGGCTGATCTTCCCAAAGCGATGGTGCTCGTGATGCATGCCCCGAATCACACAACGATAGAGGCAGAACCCTGAGAATGAATTATGTGGAACTCTGTATTACGGATGGGCATGCTGCATGGCAATGGCATGTGTTACAGGAGAAATCCATCCACAAGGAAAGCTCACTGGCATCACAATGGGCTTTTTTAAAAGTAATTCCACAAAATTTTCTTCCTTCTGTGGAAGAGAACAAAATGTCAGATGCGTCCCCACAATGAACGTGTCATTAGAGCGGGCCATGCGCTTGCAACAAACAATGTTGAGCAAACTGAGACAGTTAATTGAAGTGGCCTGACTTGGAAAGGGAATAACTTCTAAGGACTTCCTAATTGCAATCAGCTTGGAACTGACAAAACAAAAACAATTGGCTCATTAAGGCCTGACCCTCCTGCCTGACTTTCATCCTAGGGATCTCACACGTACCTTGTGCACATGGGGCTCTTGGGGAGCTTTTTGGTGGTCCTGGGATCACTAACAAACGATGCCCATCCACAGCCCAAGTCCAGAAGGGCTGAAGAAGGCAAAGTGCATTACTACAGAGCATTAATTACAGAACTTTCACACTAAGCACACTGGCTCTCAGAACGCAGTATGTTATCCACAGTGACCCAAAACAAGGTTTGGGAATAACCCAAATTCACATTTCCATTTCACTTATTAAGGAGGGTTCTGGCTTGAAGCAACGTGGTTCTGCAGCTCAGAAGTAAGAGGAACTCAGCAGCTATTAATTAAAAAAAAGCAGTTTCCATCACCTACCATTTCACCAATAAAAATGGTTTCATACATTACAGTTCAATTCTGAAACTGGAAAGCCAGAAGTTTACTGCGTATGCACTTTATGTGACTAATATATTAAGGTTTAATACGTCAAAAAAACTATTGTTCATGAATATTTAAATAAAGCACAAACAGACAGTTTTATAAAGCCCACCAGATTCAGCAACCTGTTCTATGGCTGTGTGACAGCAGGGCCCCTCCCTTCCTACAAAAACCCTGGTGAAAGACTTCCAGGGCTGCCACGTCCTCACCCGTAGCTCCGTGTGACGGCCAACACCCACCAGGAGGGGAATGAACTCCACATAAAAACTTGATTTCCTTCCCAAGGGCTACAGCTGCCAACGTGGCACAAAATCCCAAGGGCCAAACCACGGAGCAGGAGCTGAGCTCTACCTGGAGCGTTAAGTGAACCATCACCTCCCCCAGCTGATGGATACGTCGCATTGTGCCTTCCCTGATCTTCATTTCTATCTGGGGTAATTAATGATAAATCATTCTGGGGGCTACCGCAGCTGTTATTACATAAATAAAGCACTACCAAAGGAGCCTGTCAAGACTGATTTATATGAAGTGCTGCTCTGAAGTTTATTGGATTTCCATAATAAGAAATCATACCGTATCCATTTTTTTCCATTAATCTGCTGGGTTACATACCATAACTTCTAAACAAAAACACAACTTAGTGCAGGGTAATTTCCTCAGAAGTTATTTATCAGATAAAGCTGATGGCTGTTTTAAAAAGATGGTGAACAGGAAGATGAAAAGGGCACTGTTTTGTCAGGACAACAAATTACCCTTCTGAGCTGTTAACGTTAGTTAAAAACGTAGACTCCCACAAATAAGTCTAATTTTAAAACGTTCTGCCCAATAGAAGTACCATTCATAGGAAAACACTTCTCTAGAAAAATTCACAGTGCACAAGGAGAAGTATTTTCACTGATTAACAATATTAGTGCACAGATTGGAGTTTTGAAGTGAGAATAAAGCAGACATCCCTGAAGCCTAAGGACTCTTCTGTTAAGGTCAACGTGAGATACTATACAAACACCACAGGGCCAGTCTTACTGCTATGCATTAAGATGTGATGTGCTGGGGAGACCATCACAATAGTAACAAAAATCCTGACAAAAAGACAATCTAGCTTCTTAAATTACATCAAGAGTTTGTGTAATGTTCAGAAGCATGAAACTCCCCCATTCACAAGATGAATCAGCAATGATTTTCTAAAGTAGATGTGCACCAGGAATACAGAGGGAAAAGAATGGGAAGAACAGAAAAAACCTCTCCGGATGAATGTAAGATTGAGATGAAGAAGCCTACAAGTGCAACGACAGGCTCCGTGGACTCCCAAGGGATTAAGGGGGCTAATTAAACTCGATGGTGAAGCAGTGAAGTTAAATGAATTTTCTGCAGTCGTCTTTTATTATAGATGACAAGGGGAAAGAAATTTCAATTCCAAAAGCTCTTTGATGATTATTGGCCTTACCAGAGATTTGAGTCTCTAAGAAGGATGTTAGGGAACAACTCAGAAGGCTCTGGAGCAGTAAGCCACCCGACCAGATGGCATCCATCCCAAGGGGAAGGAGGGAAATAAAACGTAAAGCAGATGAGAAACTGAAGCGGATGCACAATCCAGACTGAACTGCAGTTCTTCTCCAACAGCTAAAGATCTTTAACGTGCTGGTTATCTTAAGTAAAGGAGCACAGGGCTGAGATTTATGCATTCATCTCAGTTCTGAAGTGCACTGTGAAGCTAACAGCAATAACACTTGACTTTGCAGATCTAGGAGTGAGAACAAGAAAGCATTTAATTTGGGTACTCAATTTCATCTTGGATTTCAGCTGCTTACACTTAGGAGTGTATTGATTATATTTAAATAATTTTGCAGAATAAGAATGGAAGTGCTGTTGCCTTTTACTTCATAAACACTACAGGGGCATATTTTAGATCTTAATCCTGTTCCACTCTTCTCCGTTGCAAGAAACCAAACTGATGAACTCCATGAAATGCATGTAATCAAATCCAAGTAGAAATAAAACCTAAAAAAAAAGCAAGTGTTTTTGGTAAGCAAATCTCACATAAGTAATGATTTCCACGTTAAGAATACAAGAATTTTAACTTGAGTGTGGATATCAGGTTAGAAGTTGGAGTGTGGATATCACTTAGAAACTGGCCTACAGCTCACAGACTCACCTCCTTTGTAATGTCCTGAGGTATTTAAAAGTTTCACACAATGAGATGCTTTACTGAGAGTAAAGAATCAGTAAAGGACATTTAACAGATGCAATTAATTTGATAAATTCAGTTCCACTCACTTTAATAAAACAAGCAAAGACCAACATGCTTACAATAGCATTTCTCTGAACATACATAATTTATTCTTCGCAATGAGCATCACTCAGTTCCTGACGTGCATCACACCTGTCCGCAAGCTTTTAAGAATTTGATAAATTAACAGTTAAAAACTGTGCAAGTGCAAATAATGAAGCCACAGCAACCAGAGGCAGACGTAATTCTGTGGTCAGGAGGTGGCACTTCACATTTGACGCTTTGCAGAAGGACAACATAATGGAGTTTTGTATCACTAGGCGTTTAGTTTTTCTTGAATTAAAACAATTTGAGCCTCAAAGTAACATGTGAGTCACCAGAGATAGTCACAGTACTGGACATGGAGACAGAATATGCTTCAAACTATTTTTAGGAAAGGAGATCTTTAAAAAAACAAATCTAAAGTCACACACCACATCCTCCCTTGGCACTTTCACAAAAAGCATGCTGAACTGAAGCTGCTCCCAGCCCCACCAGCTGCACATGGGCTCTGCACAGTTCCACTGTGATTGCCCCTAAAATGTTCTACAGATGCAGCCAGAAACTCGTCCAGCAATGGGCACATCCCATACTCTCCTCATGTCCACTTCTGAGAACGGTGATGTAGCCCATAACCATGGGAACAGCAGGACAGAACTCAACCATCCAAGCCCCTGAGATGTGTTTTGTGGCTAAAAGGTGGCATAAAGAGGCAGAACAAAAACTGTCAGCGCAGTCAGCAGCTCTGTCAGTCTGTTTCATCAGAGTAACAGATGACCAGTTACACAATTTCTTTTATTGTATTTCAGGAAGGAAACAATGAGGATGTGCAAAGGTCAGGTTACAGTCACTACCACCACAATTCTCCAGAAGCTGCAGGCAGGGCTCTGGGAATAAAAAAAAAACCTAGAGATTTCACCATGCTACTGAAAAACATGGGATGACAAAGATCTTCAGTTTCATCCTGGAAATATCATTTGCTGTATCAATTTACTGATGTTCGTGACCCCTCACCTTCCCCAGAACAGTTATGGCAGCTGCACTGAATCTGTGTGAACATCTCAACATACGCTCACATCCGTATGACCACTCAGGGACACTTGATTTAAGCAAATTATGCTTACACAAGAGAACAGCACTGCATGCATCCGAATGCCAATGATGATAACTGAATTGTGTGCGGGGAAAAATTCCCACTAGTCATTACCACACACATAATGCTACATATCTGAGGGCATTATGAGTTTCCTTCGATGAAGTAACTACTGCTTTCCTACAGCTAGAAGCAAGCTGGAGTGAATGAAAGGACCAATGGCCAGGGCAAGTGTCAGCTGGGTGAGCAACCACTTCACTTGGCTCCAGCAGCTTCCCAAAGAGAACATGCACACACTCATCTTAAAGGCATCACCCAAAACCTTGGCACTGTAGGTTATAGGTATCTTTGAAACCCTGGTAACATCTGAAAGAAGTTCAATATTCTTATATTCTAAGCTACTATCGTGCTCACACTGTGACTCCCAAATCTACTTCACCAGCTAAATATTTCAGGCATTACTTGCTTAAGGTAGTCAACAAATAAATGCAAGGACTGCTCTTCCTGCTCTGTATACTTACTGTATTGAGAGCGTTCAGTGTAGTGTCATCACGGGAGGCTGCAACACAACCGTCTTCTGTGGATCCTCCGTCACACATGCCTGCAAAAGCTGCCATGCTCCTTTATAGTTTGAGGGGAAAAAAGTTTTAATTCTTCAGCTTCTGCTTTATGTACACATCATGCAATACACAAATAGTATATTTATACTTTCAATCACAAATTTGAAAGGCTTTGCAATACTGCAGAAATAAGTAAAATGAGGCACCGCGTGAACACTGCCATTTGTCATGCAGACCCAGGTCACCTCAGCATAGGAAATAATGTCAATGTAAAGTGGATTTTATTAATTAAAAATCTCTATTGCATCAGTACCACAGACTGGATCAGGACTGTGGGAGCTATAACCTACAGGCATGAGGGCATATTCGTGACAAAAACAGCAAATCTACTATTGCAAATTTAGTTGCATTACGTTACAAAGCTGACTTCAATTGTAGATTGCTGACTTCTTGCAAACTGGAAGTAATTCATTTACTCATATTCTGAACTCTGAGGCCCACTAGTATGAGAAGTCTGATACGTCTTTATCTGGTAAATCTAGCAGGCATTCCAGAGGTCTGTGTAAAACCAAAATGCAAATTAAGCCTCATTCAAAAAACAGTCTTTGAGGGACTCCAATCCATGCTGCCACAGTTAATCCACTCTTAGTCACTTCCTTTGTTTTACAGCATGCACTTGATGTTTTCTCTGTCATGCTGCACACACTGCTGGCTGTTGGACTCAAATCCAAAAGCCACAGCTAACAGCAAACTTCTGTGCTGACCCCTCATCAAACCAGCACATCCTTGTACTGCACTGGTAACATCCATGCTAAACCAAAAAAAAAATAATAATAGGAAGGAGTAGCAGCCCACACGTCTGCTAAGATATTCTAAAGACATTGGGACTATCTCAGCATTAATTACCTTGCTGCCCTAAGGTACATAAGTAAGTCGCAGTCGTTGACTCCTGGCATCCACACAAGTTCCTCATGCTGTGTCACTGTGTCACCATCTGGGGAAGGAAAGGGCTGCAGATCAGGAAGCTTAGCCTGAAAAAAAAAAAGTGATCATACAGACATCGCAGTTGTTAACATTTTGTACCACATATTGAGTCCTCTGCTGTACAAAACTCAAACATTGTTGGACAGTTTACGGAGAAAGACATTTGTCTTTTGTCCAAAAGATGCTGTTACAACTCCTGCTTGCCATGCTACAACACACTGATAGGAAATATGGCAAGAATGTGGCTAACGGGTGTTTGATTGTAATACCTCAGTCAAAGAAACCCTACACATTTGACACTAAGTTTAAAACAAAGTCCGCAGTAAATTAACAAGAACCCAAAGTGAAAAAGAAATTCCACAGAAGTGAGATAGCTCAGTGAAATGAACTCTGCCTCGAAGTATTACACAGTGCCCAGAGACCCAATTAGCATCTTTAGTCATCTACTGCAATGGGATGAGATAGCTGAGAGCCTCCTCAGCAACAGCTTTTAAGCCCTGTAATTACCTCCCATACTTACAGCACTAAACATATTTGAGAGGCAGCATTTACACATAACCAGTAATTACAAGTCACAGGTTCAGATGTCTTTCATGTTCTGCTCTTTAATCTGTACTTTATTTCACTTCTTCCCTGGGAAAGCGGGCACGTTGCTGAACTTCTCTTGTGGAAGAGGATAAGCAAGCATTACAGCAAGATGAGATGGATTTCTGAGAGCTCTGACTGCTGGCAGCCTCCTTCTAGCAGCCAAGGTGCTTCCATGAACTGGTGCACATCTTTGTGCCCTAGGAACAAGCTGAACGTGCAGTTACTCCTAAGAGCAGCTTCCTCTGGAACACCTCTGGTCAGCTGGTAGCCAGCAGTTTTCTTAGGAGAACATTTAGTGGAGATTGACTGTCCCCCTCCTCCTCCTCCTTTCCCTGCTCCCCTACCTGCTATTGCAATATGAGCAGCAGCTCGAGGTGTCTGTGTACTGAGCATCAAAGCAAACAGTCCCCAACCCTCTACAACACAACACAAGGCAAAGGAAGGCAGAAACCACTATCAGGACCTCAGGTTTGGTTTCTTTATGGATGTTTCTGGATCTGGATTCCCCTGCATGTAACTTACTCACAGTAAGGCTCAGGAGGAGGGAAGCATGCCCATACCCTGAGCTGAGAGAGCGTGGAGCGCAGAGCAGCTGTCAGTACACCTGCCTTGGAATGGAGCAGACTGCAACACAAAGTGGCAAGCATCTTCTGGGTTCCTGCCTTGGCCCAAGCCTACCATCAGCCATTCCTATCTTGTAAGATTAAAGATTTACTCATTAACAGTTTGAGAACATATCCTCTTAGAGGTGACACTACCCAGAAACACGGATGCTCAAAATAAGAATGAAAGAAGTATGGAAGTATAAAATATTGAGCCAGCAAGAATTAACAGTATTCTGCCTCAGTGGACCTTCCTTCTACATAGTTTTCCATCCATACCTGGCACCTGGTAATTATACCTTACAGCACAGCTGATTACTACCTGCCAAAATATTACATGACAAGTGGAAACCAAAGCTGTTTCGGAGGTATCATTTACAGCATTCTTATTATGACTAATGAAAATAATAATACAGATTTAATTGTCAAGAACTTTCTTCCTCTAAACACAAATCATCCTCAAGGATGTCACTAAGTTAGACAAATGTTTACTTTCACTAGTTGTCAGACAAGATTCAAAACGAATATTTATCACGTAGATGCAAAAAATCCAATACTTGGGCAGTGCAAAGTGGGTCCGGAGGCAGAGGAGAGCACTCAGCTCCCAGGGGACAGCCCCTGCCCTTCAGAGCCATCCACTGAAGCACTTTGCTAGTGCTCTTTAAGAGCAGATGATTCGGGGGGATATAATATCTTCATTCTACTTCCCAGTGCTTTAACACATCTGGCATGTTTTCTCAACTTTTAGCACACAAATGACTGGAGGCACCAGTTTTAGGAGCGTGCCATTTGTCACTTCTCAGAAACAGCAAAGCACTACTGAGGTCTCCCAGTCTTTAAAATTGAACCCTACCCTCTCTTTACAGCATCAGAAAGTTAAATAAATAAATAAATAAATAAATAAATCTACATAACAACTTGCTGGGAAATACAAATAAGATACTATTACGTGACTTCTATGGCGTATGCATCTAGCAGACGTATTTCCACAGTCCCCCAGAATTACCATGCCTCCCAGCTAAAGAGAATCCAGGCTGCTTTGCATCAAAACGATGTAGAGAAACGGGGTGTGGACCAGCAAATCCATTGCCTGACAGAAGAGGTGCTGCTAGCACAAGGCAAAGCATGGGGAGGGCATTTAAAAAGAGGTCTACCCCTAGCAGCTGCCAAATTGCTCTAATTATAAATCTTGCTTTTATGTTAAGGCTAAATACACAACGGTCCCACTGACTTTTACGTGGAAGTACCGCAGTTGCCCAATCTGTTTGACATGCAAAAATATGAAGAGAGCATGCATTGGCTGCAAAGGAAAGCACAGGTCAGGGAGGAACTGCAAAGCCACAGACACAACACCAGACAGAGCACAGCCACAAGCATAACAGGGAGAACAAACGAATTCTGTGCTGATGGCAGCTGTAACACCAGGCACACTGCAATGCACTGCGTCCTGTGTTAAGAGATGAACACGCAGAAATGTACAGGTGTATCTCAGCACGTTCATTGTTCAGGACAACCTTCCACAGGTGTAAAGCCCCCTTGCCCTCTAAATTTGTCATGTTTTTCTTGGGAACCTGCTGCCTTTCTACTGCCTTCTAAGAGAACTCCATTTTGTTTCAACACTGACTCATGAGGACTTCAAATGCCATAGGTAGCACGCTGCCAACTTGACAATTTTACAGATGAAAATTAAAATAATTACTTTGAATATAACTGGAAAACAATACTGAAATATTTCTCAGTAGTTTATTAATGTATTGCTTGGTGAAAACTAGCTGAGAATGCATCTATTTTTAACTCCAGCACGTGCCCAATAACAGCTGGGTTTAGTTGTTTTTCTCCCTAACTTCTAACAGTTATTTAGATTCTTTCAATCTGACTCTGGAATTGATCCAGTAACACTTCAACTAGTAACAAAAAACATTAAAATATCCATGTTTGACATAGAATAATCTCATTAACTAAGGAGGAGTTCTACGGAACTCGTGATTAATCCAAGAAACTCAGTGTCTTTGAGTGCATACAACTTCAAGTGTGCTCTGAACAGATCAAGTGCCTGCAACCATGGCCTGTAGCTATTAAAGTACGAACAAAATCCCTTACCTGATGACTGGGTCCAACTCTGATTTCACCTTGGGTACTGTTTAGCCTCCTAATATAAAAAGAAAAACCAGCAATGAGAAAGAATTATGATTCATGAAACTTAAGGATCATGGTCTGCATTTTTTGTCATTGCATTTCCAATGCAAATGGAAGAGAAGCAAAAATAATACATCGTTTAAAAAGGAAAAAAATAAAAGATATACACAGGAATATCACAGGCCACACTGCAAATGGCAAAGCCAATGGGACAAACCAGGACCTTTCAGTCAAGCCGTTGAGGACAAGATGAGATAACTCCCGAGTGCAACTGGAAACCACAGCAGCGAGAAAGCAGCAGGCAGCTGATGATGGGATACACATCTACCTCCTTCCTGATGTTTAGACTCCATGCAATACAGAAATAATGCTGACATCTAACTGAGATCCTCTAAGAGCCCTTCCAGTTCTCTCCAGCTCCAGGGTCCCCTTGCAGCGAGCACCTGGCTTGTACAAGAACCATGACCCAGTAACTGCCCATTTCAACAGCACATCTGAAATAATGCAGACAACATGCAAAGCACTAAGCTACCAGAGAGCACAAGGGAAATTACATGTTCCCTATGAACACCTTTATGGGCATTTTCATTCAAAAAAAAAAAAAGAAATTATTTGGTTTATTAGTGTTTGAAGAGCAGAGCCTCATGCTACTAGAATCTGCAAAAATAATTCCTCTTCCAGATGAGTTCTGGAAAACCACTCAAGTGGTTTTCCACCCATCTGAGATGATAAAAGACATTTTTCCTCCTAGGTTTTGAGCTGACTAACCAAGGGTGAATACAGCTTCTTTATCACTGAACTCTGCCCTTTGTTACCACGCAGGCAGCAAGAATGCAGGCTCACATCATTTACTGGGAACACTTCTTCGTGGCTGTGTGAACCCATGGGACCACACTGCTGCAATGTGCCCACCCAGCCCTTGCCAAGAGCCACCCCACTGCCCCACAAAGGCACCTGGCCCTGAGCACTGTATGTGGGGAGCTGAACACAGCTGCCATCAGGAGACCTAAGGCACCCTTCAAGATTCCTGTAAAAAAAGCAAAACCAAATCTGAGGATATTCAGTTTCATCAAGATGAAAATGATTCTTTGCCTACGAACTGTGCTTCCACTTTGCCCATAAATCATG
The DNA here is from genome assembly GCA_013396635.1 of Penelope pileata. Lineage (NCBI taxonomy): Eukaryota > Metazoa > Chordata > Aves > Galliformes > Cracidae > Penelope > Penelope pileata. The sequence continues at coordinate 487,984 of WBMW01000350.1, read as the reverse complement.
CAACCACAGGCAGGGAAATGGTGCCCACAAACCTGACAGAGCTGCCTTGAGCCTGGCAGCAGCAGCTTGAACTAACCTGGCCATTTGCTGCTGTAGGAATCATGCCATCGTTTTACAAGGAAGCTGGTGCCCTGTAGGATTTCGTATTTGCTCTGCTATGTTTGCAACGATCAAAAGTGATGAAGAGAAATGGTTTTCTTCAAACCACAGAAATTAAAACCACAACCAGAAACTGCCAGCCCTGTGCCAAGCTAACCACCAGCAGCAAGTGCCATCAGAAGTTAAAACCAGAGGGGTTTTTGGCAGGAACATCTGCATACCTTCATAAACGTTTTCATCTCAAAGAGTCAAAGTACGTTGCAAATGTGCATTAAATTAAAAACTTCACCTTGCTGACCATTCTGGAATTTTATTCACAAAGGGGAAAGTATGGCAGCGCATCCCAATGGACCTCATCCAAGAGGACGTGACAGGAGGACCTGTCAGGCAGGAATTCAGGCAGGTTCTGTAACAGGCAGCGCTCTGCTGTCTGCACAACGCTGCCTTCCTGCTCAGCAAACCTACTCCACAGCAGCACATGCCAGAAGTCTCCTGAGAAGAACCAGGACATGTCAGAACACCTTTCTGCAATGGATGCTTCTGTGAGACGTGATCTGACCCTGTCCTCTTGTTTGCAAGTTATGCAAAGAAATGACTGAACTGGAGAACTTGGTTGTATTTCCAGCCCAGTTATAAATGAAATATCTTACAGCTAAAAAAAAGCGTGGCACAGTGTCTGGATTTCTCCCTGCAAGGAACGAAGGGGAAGCCAACAACAACAGCTGATGCTCTTCCTTTACTCCCAGGACAGGATCTGAAGCCACGCACATCTCTACTAGTCAGTGCAAGTCAGACTTGAAACGTGTCTATGCAGTCTCTGCCAACTACAATCCTTCACTCAAGCCAAAGGCTGCACAAATAGTTTTGTGTTTCAAAGTTACGCTATTTTCTGTTTAGGTAGGGGGAAAAAAAAAAACAGCAATCCAAGTGTTCCCCAACTCCCAATGTCCTAGTTTGCATCACACTGAATATGAATAATAAAGCATACAAGAATCAAGACTGCACATGCCCCAGCGCCCTATTAGGAACGGCAAAGATAAAAGCAAAACCTTGCATGGGATTATTCTTGTAACGACATTCATGGGGAGTTAGCTGGGAAAACTCCCCAGGCTGCTCACTGTGCCAGGAGAGAAATGGCTCCGTGTGCCTCCCCACCACCCACTGGGCATCTCCTGGGGGTCCTCCCACCCCCAAAGGACCCCCAGGCAAGGGCTGGGCTGAAGAACACGTGGAGCTGCTGTGCAGGATGCTCTCAGACTGCCACCTCGCACTCCCCCAAGGGCAGGAGCTGGTCACTGAGGGCACACAGCCTGCCCTGTGCTTTTAGGCAGTTTCCATCTCCCCAGGAATGGGTTTGCAAATGGAAAGAAAATTCCTGCTATGGAAACTAAAACACACCATAGACTCCTAAGCTAAATGATATTGGTGGAGTGCAATTACAGTAATAATGCAGAGGCGCTCCGTGTTTGTTCTATGGGAAGAAAAAAGAGGACCCAACACGGTATATGAAATCTGACACAAAAGAAACTGATGTAACAAAGCAGTATCCATAGCAACAACAACTTAATATTTCAGTCCTCTTCAGCTGCAGTGGATTAAATATAATGACAAGATGTTCCCTTTGAAAAGTAACCTGTTGCCATGGCAACGTTGTATTCTGAAAAGTAAACAGGGGCTGGTCAGGGAGAGATGGAGCCTGCGACGGAATATCAAAGAGGCAGAAGGCTCTGCAGCAGCAGCAGCGCGCGCTGATCCGGCAGCGCTCCTTCAGCGCTGGGGAGAGCGGAGCGGGGCTGCTCAGCCCCAAACGCTTTGTCCCTGCGGTTCTAAAGCAAAGGGGAGGGCGGAGGGTCAAGGCCAAAAGCAGCACTGCAGAGAGCAGTTCAGAGGTGAGGAAGAGAAAGGAGCAGGAGACAGAGCGGGGGAGTGCAGGGCTCTCATTTGAAGGCTTCCGAGAGAAGGGTGAGAGGGAGAGAGGCTGCCAGCAACAGCTCTGGGGTGCAGAAACAAGCTCATCCCTGTGTGTGGTCACCTGCCCTCCTGCCCATGGCACAACCTGTGCCGTGCCACACGGGCTGAGCCCTGCAGAGCTGCAGGAAGCAGCTGGGTCAGCTGGGAGGACAGCTCAGGACCAGGCTCTGCAGCACCAACAGCTCTTACAGGGCTGCCAGAGCCACAGGGCATGTAAGGCTGGCAATCTGCAGCAAAGCTCTCCGGAGTTCAGAGGCAGAAGCAAATGCCTTTGTGGGTTTGTGTGCAGCTCGTCTCTGCGGTGCCCTACCTTTGTGCTGCCCTTGATGTGAGCACACGGCAGTGCCTGAACCCAGCACACGGGGTGAGGGCTCTTTGCTGGGCAGCACGGCTTGTGACAGCCGGCAGCAGGCAGCAGACCTGTCAGGTCAGGGGTCACACATACAGGGTGGAACCTTGGAAACTGCAGGGCTGCTGCTTTCATGCTTCCCCTTTCAGCACCGAGGTTGAGCCAGAGCCGTGCTAGGCAGTAATTGCACAGCCCCGGCAGCTCGCTGCTCCCACCAACAGACGCAGTCCCGTCGTGTCCAGCTGCGGCCACTGCGCTTCCACTGGTGCTCCCCAGCACCTGCCCCTCGCCAGCAACAGCTCAGGAAACATGGCAATATCTTCATGCTACCATTGTTCAAAAAAAATACTGAAATAAAATAAAAATCCACCCAAGCGGCGCGCATATAGGACAGCATCCTGTGCCACCTCTTCAACCATTCCTGGTAAAATCATTCCTGATTCTGTACATTGGGGTAATTAAGCTAGAGGGATGCTTCAGAATTTAGCCTTTCAACACACTCCGTTTTTCTCACCTTCTTCAGAGCTCTCTAGAAGGGTTTTCAAAACCTACTTGCTAAAAACCTATTGCAACAGGTCCGTATCACTTCGACAAAGCACCTAAGAAAGGCAGAGGTTGAAGATGTATAACCAGCAGCCCCAGCAGCCTCTCCCCACGCTGGGGCACAGCCTGCAGCTGGGAGCAGAGGTCACCCCTGTGAAGGACAGGCATTCAGCCAGCAGCGTGCAGGCAGGCTGCTACCCACAGCACAACAAATGTGCAGCAACAGGAGGAAGAGAGCACATCTTCCCATGACAAAAAAAGAGGAAAACCAGCATAAAGCTGGGGGATGCTGATGGGTTTTGTTGCTGGGCTCTTTGAGTGCGTGTGGGGTCTTGCTGGTTTGCTTCGTTTTGTAAGAGGGAGAGCAATATTTAGCAGTGAGTGAATTTTAGGAGATTTGGGTTTAGTTATTAAGCCTAGCAAAAAGAAAAGAATCGGTGGCTTACTAAAATCCAAGCCCAGATTAGATTATATGCATTTCAGACAGATTAATTATAAACTGCAATCAGGCACTTTGTACTGATGCAGACAAGAAGTCACTATCACTGGGAAGATGATCAGTTACATAAATTGGAAGGGAGACACAAAAAGGCAATTCTGAAGTACCTGTGATTTCTGTAGAGTAAGTGTAAATTCTGAACTGCTTCTGAAAGTCTCACGAAAAAGGGTTTTTAAAAATCCTTGTATGCAAACAGTCCCATGTCCCAGGATTAAAAAAAAAAAAGCTCTTAAGAAGCAGTTTTGAAAACATCTGGCAAGGATAAATTATGCTCCATCCCTGGGGGACAAGACTAGAGAGAAAAACATTACTATCCAACTTCAGCTGGCTAAAAAATTGCTCATAAGGGCTCAAAATCGTGACCAGCACCCACTGGAGAGCCCCACCTGGCAGGACACTGTGTCACGTTATCCCATGCATCACAGCCAGGCCCTGTGCCACGCTCCTCCCTCGCAGAGCAGCACGCAGGCTCTGCCCACAGAGCCTTAAAGCTGCAGAATTCACTGAATTCACCTGCAGGGTGCCAGCAGAGCTGCAGGGCAGGCAGCCCCCAGCACAGCACAGCTCCGTGCCATGCCACAGCCCTGCTCCTGCTCTCCCCAGGCATCTGCTGGGAGCCGGGACTAAGCAACAGCTCGCTGACTTCTTCCAACATTTATTTCCTACCATCAGAAGTTTTACTTCAAGTCACATAACTTCATGTGTCCAGCTTGCACCCATCTTAATGTAGGGGTTTTAGTTTGTTGTAAGCAAAATTTAGAAATCTCTTCTCCACAAGTACCTTAATGCCCAGAAAATATTCCAGCGAGGGGTCAGCCCCTAGTAAGTTAAGCTTGGTTTATAACCTGTTGTAGAGTAGAGTGTGTTATAATAACAAAAAAAATAATAATAATTTTCTGTTCTAAGTGGAAAAATATCAGACCTGCGTTTCAGCCAAGTAAACCCCTATGGGAACATCTCTGGTGATTGCTTAACCCAAAGGAGAAATGAATAAACGTGCACCAACGTCTGCAGCTCCAGCACAGGCTCCGACCTGCCCACTGCTTCCTGCACCCGCGCTGCTCTTGGAGGAAGGAAGCAGTTGCAGAAGTTGCAGTCAGACAGGGAAAGCTTTTTCAAGATGTTATTCTTCCATCAGGTTTCTGTTTGAGAAGTAAGACTACGTGGTCCTCAGCAGCGTTATCCTCTCCTGGGAGGGCAGGATGGAAGCAATGGTGGCTGAGAGCAAAGTCCCTGCGAGGAAAGGAGCATTCCCTCCAGAGAGGAATCACCTGCGTGGGCACCCGCGAGTTTTCTGTTGCTCAAATCTCATACAGACCAGCTCATCTCAGAGTTTGGAACAACTGGGATATTACTGGTTTACAAGCAACACTTACACTAATAAGTACAATACTTAAGTGACTCCAATGTGATGTTGCTAGAAGTGGTTTTCTTGTGTAGTTTCCAAACTGGCCTGGCAATACCTTTGCCAGAGCAAAAACTGACCATTATATAAACAGACTACGCCTGCCATCAGCACCATTCCTTCAGCACAGCACAGTCTGGATGCAGGACAGAGGGACCAGGCAGCAGTTATTCTTCCCATGAAGCCCCACTGAGGCCAGCTGCAATGATCTGTCCCTCCCAGCCTGCTCGGCAGTACCACCTCCAGCTCCTGCACAGCTGGCACACGGGGATGCAACAGCACGGGTTAAAGGTGCTAAGGATGAAGAATGCAAAGTAAACATGAAGGTACTCCTAATTCTGCCACACTGACCTGGAAATACAAAGCTCCAACGAAAACAAACCACAGCCTAGAGAACTGGAAGACAGCAAGGAGAGGTAATCTCACTGATCTTGAGTTTGGAAAGAAGCAAAAACAGAGCCCAGAAAGACCAAAAAATAAAACTAAGCCCTGTGCACAGTGCACAAACCTAAGGAGCTGCGTGGGCTCTCGGCTGGCTGACCCACCCCACTGCTGGCAGCACCAGGGGAAAGCATTTGTGCTGAAAGATGTGGAAGGGAAAGGAAAACAGAGATCTCAGAAGCACTGAAGTTGTGCAGCGAGAGGAATCCTGCCACCGGGACAGCAACCCCACCAGAGGCATCTCCCAGCAGGGAGCTCTGGGAGCCGACACAGCCACAGCACGACCACAAGCTCTCATGTGCAAGCAATTAAGCCAAGGCAGCCTTATTGGGCAGATGATCCCAGAGTTTGTTTTTGTTTTGCCAAACGTCATACTGCACTCTGACAAACAGATCTGGTTTTGTAACAACCCAGAGGTGTTCTCGTTTTTGTCCACCTGCGCTATTTTAACTCAACCTCAGACTTGTAAGAATAAACACGACCAAATTCTCATTACAAGTTAAAAGTAGGATTTTCTTCAGATCCCTTTTAAATACACACACACACCATCACTGGAGAGCAGCACTAAGGTTTGCACCCCCCCCACCCCCACCCCCATGCATTCTGTTTGCAGGAGAACACCGAGCACACGTGCGGACACACGGTGCCCCATCCCTGCACGGCTGCAGAGCCGCGCGTGTTCCTGCACGCATTCGAGTGGATCCTTTATTAGGAATAAGAATGCTTCCCAGGCCATGCAGACAACTCAGCTCTGAAGTGATCCAGCCAGGCTGAACTTCAGGGGAATATCATCTCTATAATCAGCAGCACAACACGGCTTCAGCCAACAACAAAACTCAGCAGCGACCCACGCTGCCTAAGCACTCTGGATTTGTGTGCTCCATGGGTCCAGGTGGAGACGGGGATGTTATTTCAGGTAGAATGCAGAGCACAACTGCAGGTACCACCCAGCAGCCCTGCTCTCCAGGCACTGCTCAGCCTCTGATGTGGGATGCAGGCAGTGCACTACAGGTGGGCAGCGACAGGTCAGTCTTCAGCTGCGTGCTGCGATGTCAGCGTGCAGCACAGCCCTCCCCGAGCCCCCCGCGGTGCCGGACCAGCAGCACCCGCTGCAGAGCTGCCTGTTCCGCTCACCTCGCCCCGAGGCCTCTCCGACCAACCCACGGAGCAGCAACAAGTCGCTGTGGCTGCACCCAGCCCCACACAGACCTCAAAGCCAGCTGCAGGCACGCTATTGCACAACACCACAGGGCCAGAGCCCCGTTCCGTTCAGCAGGCTGAAAATTCTGCTAGCCCGCTGCGGCTACAGCTTGCCCTGTTGCCATCTGACAACCTCCTTGCTGTGTAAGACAACATTCCTGCATTTCAGATGCACAAGTGTTATCTGCATGCAGCTGACAGGCGAGCAGAGCGGCGCTGGGACTCCCAATCCCCGGAGGAACAGCAGCAGGACGGCCGCGGGGCCGGGCATCCCCTCGCAGCCTCCTGGGCAACGCCGCATCCCGCAGCGGCTCCCGGCAGAGCTGCCACGGGGCTGGCATGCAGGCAGCAGGGCTGAAATGCAAGCTGCACCACGGAGAGAGGGGGGGGAATCAAAGACGTCAGCGCAGACAGCTCCGGCGTTTTGCTACATGCACCCCTGCGCCAGCAGATCCCCCGCTCCGCGCCCTCATGCGCAGCAAAGCTGGTGGGATTACAGGGTTCTGGGGAACATGCAATAGTAAGGACATGATTGCATAAACATTGCAGAAGTCACAAATAACAGCAAAAATCAGCATTGCTTAGGGGAGGCCAGAGTGATGCAGCCTACCTGCAGGGGCTGAATGGATCATCCATGACTATGACAGGCTCTGGTGGGTTTGGATGTATTCCTGAACCCCCTACTTAACAGCTCAAACTCTGCCTTTTCCACTCTACCAACTCAAAATGGAGGCACATGCAGTCTGAGAGACCTCAGCGAGCTTTCACTGAGCTTGTGCTATGACCTAAGCCTGCACGCAGAACGCAGAAACTTCGCCCTCGGACTGCCGGCACTGAGCATGTGCTGTGACCCTCCCTCGGCCGCGCCGCTCCCCACGCAATCAATCTCAGCCCGCTGGTTCCGTGCAGAGCTGCGGCTCCGCCAGCCAAGCTAGTGTGCAGGGAAGTGGGGCCTTCACCAGGGGCTCTGGGACAGCCAACGCGCCGAGCCCCAAACGCGCCTCAAGAGCTTTTTCTTTTTTTTTTAAACTGGAGTTTGTGATTGGCTTTTAGAGAATAACAGCGATGAACAGGCTCAGAGGCTGCTGCAGCTGCAAGTGACAGAAGCCGCGCATCGTGGTGCACAGCGCACACGCAGCAGCGTGCTGATTCTTCCTCTCTCTGCCTTTACCCTCCCTCGTTCCGCCTTCATTTCCCCTCATCCTACCTCTGCTCTCCATCCCTGGCCCTGTTGCTGTGCAGCCTGGAGCTGCAGCTCCCACAGCATGCACAGATCCCCGCAGGCCCAGGGGCAGCCCGGTGCTGCTCGCTGCTGACGCTGCTTTGTGTGCTTCAGTTCCAGCCCTCCTGCTCGTCAGAGTCATCTCCAGCAAAATTCTTAGCTATGTCTGTGTAAGAAGGTAATCACATCCCTTCCCCTACAGCATAAAATGCTTTAATGGGAATCCCTGTCCCCATTCCTGAGCAGATGCTCGAATTTACTTCCAGGCTACAAAGGGACAGAAAGTTCTTCAGTTCTGAACTTAAAAAACAAACCAAAAAAAAAGCAGACTGAGCCAAGCCAACCAGGCCACACAACAAGCACAGATTCTCTCTCCCAGGCACCTAACCCACGTGGATACTCCCACGGGTCCTCCCATCCCAGTGCCACCCCCAAGGCTTCCCACTGCCCCTCCCTGGGGATGCACAGCCAGCCCAAGTGCCCAGCACGGTGCTGGGCCTGTCCCACCTCCCACAGCTCGTCCAGCAGCCCAAGGAGCTGGGCCCTGGCACACAGAAATATGCTAAAATTTTTTGTGAGGCTGGTGGGGTGGTTTTTTTTTTTTTTTTTTTTAAATACGAAGCAGGATGGTGTTCACATAAAACTTTCAGAAACGTAAGGAAGTTTTATAGACTGCTTTAACAAAACAAAAACACCAACAGCTTAATGTTAATTCACCTGTTTTAAAAATATTGCTGAACTGAAGATGCAAGAGAGGAGGGCAACAACCTCATGGGCAGAATGCTCACATTTCCTCTATTGACTGCAACACTGTCACTACCCCAAGCTTTTTGCACAGCCTCTACCAGCTGAGCACTTCTGAGTCAGGAGATGTACAAGCACACAAGTACCCAGCCTTCGTTTCAACGACAGCCAAAAGCCATTTCTGGATTCATTTCTTCTCGTTCTGGATTGCTTTATTTTTCTCAAGCACACGTTGTGAACTCAAGAACGAGTTCTCAGCTTTTACATCACCCTCCAGTTCAGAGAAACTGAGGCAGGACAGAAGGAACCACGTGCTCCAAGTGACATCAGTAAGCGTGGTATGAGCTGGAAAGCACAACCCAAGAAAGGCACACAATGAACGTGGTGCACGGGAGCTCAGCACCTGCCCAGCTGTGCCCTGGGGCTGGTACCCGAGGAGCAGCCTGCCTGTGACTTGGTCAGACAGCCAGAAACCACGTTTCCTCCATACCATACACAGTGACCCCCATTTTATAGATCTTCTGATGGTATTTTAAAAATCCTAAACCTTTTTTCCATTTTTTTTTTAAATTGGACTTAATATATGCTGCAGGAATTGTCTTATTTAAAACAAAGCCTGACACAAACTGTCATAATGTTCTGCTGAGTGTAAGCATAATGGGAACTCATTTCAAGGCTCTGCTTTGAGACATAAGGATGGATCCATTTAGATGATTATTTCACCCTCTATCACTGCCCTAGGCACTGTAATATGCATGGAATCAGAATAATCTGACTGCTAAAATGTAACCAGACTAAAAATGAAAATAGAAAAAGAGCTCTGTAGTCCTTTTTAGCCTCTGTTCACATTTTGGTTGTAGATATAAATTTCTTCTTTAACTACAATTTTTTTCTAGAGGAAGTCCTGTAAATACTTGCACACAACTCCACACTGGCTTCTCAGGTTCTTCATACACGCTTTCCTTATCTGTTCCCAGGCCTGAAACTTGTCCTCCATCCTCCATGCATCCCATTGACAGGAGGAAAATAAAATCTGGTTAAATCTGATTAACGCTCAATTCAAGGTGACAACACTCAGAATTAGTTTCACATTCAGACCTTCATCAGACCTTGCCCACCAGAGAACAGCCAACAGGATCGTGGCTGATATTTCCCTGGCTGAGCCTGTAGTCAATAAGCTTTCAAAGAGAAAATAAGGGATAAAATAGGCTTTCCTTTGGCACGGTGAGCTCCAAGAACAGAAGAGCTTCCTTCACTATACGTCCACCACGCCTGGGCTGGGATGTATGTTCTAATACATGAAAACACAGGATACAGTCAGATGCCCACCATGCTAAGCTGGAGAGTCCTGACAGAGCATGTGAGCACCTTATGGTAAATATAAATTAAAAGCACTCAAAGAGAAATACGACTTTGTAATGCAATTCACAGCTTCAGGCTGTTTGGTCTAAGAATTCATCCTATCCCACGTTTCTACAGTCCAAGTGGGGGGCCCACGGCGATATTCAGAACCGTCCCTACAGCATACCAGGGCCTGAAGCCACCAGAAACATTACCATGATTTCCATGTGAAACAAAGCACCAGAGGAGAAAGTCAGATCAAATTCAAGATGAAGGTTTGTTTTCAGAGGCAAGCCATTAGCAAATCATCCTGAAAAGGTGATACAACACTCAATACAATACTTCCAAAAGCCAAATAAATCTAGAAGAAGGTAGTTAAGAAGCACGTGCTGTAATGCAGTAGCAAATACACAGGTCAACATGGACCAAGCAGCCTAAACTCAGGTCTTATTCTGAATATCCTCCACTCAAGACAAAAGCAAGGTAAAATGAAGAAAATCTGGCTGCAACCAAAGGAATAAGACACTTGGAGAGCTGACTACCCCGAGTTGGTCACTAAGTGCCATGCTTTGTCATTTCTTTGACCACTTCAGGCTAAGTCATTTTCCACCTAGTAATACCTATAAGAATTAACAGCTACTTCTACACAAAGTGGGCATAAAACTGTCTGACAACTCTGGCACAAATGGCATTACACAAGAGAAATTCATTAAACAGCAAACTCGAAGGCTAGTACAAACAGTTCATTTAACATTCCCTACCTCAAAGTCAAAACGCATTGAAAAAAGTGACAAAGCTAAAATAGGGGTCAAGTGTGATGCTGGGTATCAGAGATGTGTCATGACAAGCTTCATATGAGCCTCCCCTTTTCGGACTGCTCCAAGAAAATACATAAATGATGTTACAAAAACAATTTAACAATGTACTTTAAATATTATAGGATTTCATGGTTCCCCCCCTCCACAGAGCTCAGCAGCATGCACTAGCTAGATTGCCTCTTATGGACCTACACAGACAAAATTTGCTGTCAACATAGACTGAATCAACTGAAGGAGTTTACAGAATCTGATATCCTGTCTCAGACACATGAACATCTTAGGACACTTCAGAGTAAGGTACAGGAAACCTCAGAAATTGGCAATTACATAATGACGTGCCCACACGGTGTTCCTTCCCAACTGCAGGCACTTAGTGGTTGCCTTCATGCCCTGAAGCATGAAGATTTAAATCCTATTAAAAACTGTTAATCTGCAAAGTAACAATGCATATATTTATTATTTGTATGCCTATCTAATCCCACTTAGAATAACGGTTGTGTCAACAATATCTCTAGAAATCAAGGTCCACACAGTAATTGTGTTTTCTGTGTTGAAAGAAACAATGCTGCATTCAGACAGCACAGTCTTGGCTGAGATCTATTAATCTTTTACTCAAATGCTCACAGAGAACGCCCTTAAGATACTTAAAGACAATATTTGTAAGGCTGCTCTTTGTTTACAGAGCTAAATAAATGAAAAGAGTTAGTGTCTGGACTTGGAAAATAACGAAAGTCCAGGCTAGTAGGAGTTTTACTTTGCACTCCCAGCTGATAAAGGCAGCTCAGACAACACCCAGGCAGAACTCTATAAACCGAAAGAGCATGCTGAACACACCTTCCTCAAATATGCTTTAATTCCTAAAGAAGTTCCTTCTCTATTTCTGCTTTGCTCAAGGCCAACACAAAGCATACAGCAGGAATTGCTGATACGGGACCCACTAAGGCCAATTACATTCGAAAGCACCAACTTCCACTTTCAATACAGATTTTTCAAAGTGAAAGCTTCAACACTGCTTACTATAAGAGGTGCATGTGTTTTACAGAGCATTTTCCAGGACCTTCACTCAATCAAAAGGCTATCTGAGAATTTCTGCTAATGCTTGCAACCTCTAAAATAAATCCAGAGTTCTAAATCAGGTATTTATGCATTTATCAGGTGATTTTGATTCACTAGTTCTTTACCCAGAAACACAACCAAATGTCACAACCCACAGCAGAATTCTGTCATCTGATGTTTCTCCTATATATATACACACCCAGCAGGAACAGCAACAGAACAGGTAGCTTCTCCTCCACATTCTCTTCTACTACACCTTCCTATCAGCATCACACTTGATTTCACCTTTTCTTCCCTCCAGAAGTCTTCCTGTTCCTACAGGCCCAGATCTGTGGTAAAGGTTGCTTTGAAAAGTCACTCCACTTACCTCGTCTCAGGATTATAGCCCAGTATGTAGAAAAAGGAATCCACTCTCGCTTTAAACTCTCTAGCAGCAAATATGTCAGAGAAATGGGAGATATTACACTTCCCTCTGAAAGAAAGAGAGAAAATGGTATTAGAATTCTATTGTGAATAAGTTATGTTAATTAAACACCCATGTAATCTGTGTATAAACCACAGAGATCCTTGTGTTCTCATAGATGTGCGAAATCTCACAAACACAAGCCTGCTTTAACAAGCATCCGTGCAGATTCATCCCTTGGTGGCAAGGGAAGAAGATACAGCATCTCAGGTGATGTTCTGCAAACATTCATTAATTCCCATTCAGCCAACACACACCCCTGAAGAGTCCCTCTGTAATCACATAGGCCAACAAAGAGTATCTGCCCCAGAAATACTATCATGAAAATGTCTTGTTTTCAAGGTTTATACAGTTCTTTTATACTTTTTTTTTTTTAAAATGAAGTGTTTAAGGAAGCTTCAAAAATTCTACTACTCATATTACCAGCTGGGATGCCAGCTTTTTATTTAGAAAGCTATACAAACTTCTAGTTTAGAAAATCTTAGGACAACTTAAAAATTGTTTTGACCCTTTCAAATATAGAAAACAAAACTACGTTAGGCTATAAACAGGACTAATCCTAACAGTGGAAATTCCAAACATGGAGCAGCAGGAACAGCAAACTTCACAACGTGAGCTCTTCCACACAACCTCAGCTGCTGCAAGTGAAGGAAAAGCACCAGGAGGAGCAGTAAGGTGAGCAAGTGCTGACTGCTCCAAGACACAATCGATGCAGCTATGCTGAGAGCTGGCACTGCATAATTGTCCCTGTGATTGCCTAATTCGCAGTCAATTGCCTTTCTGGCAAAGGGCAAAGCAACAGTGAATTCTGCCCACGTCATGCCAAGTTGTAATGGAACATTAACAAGCCTCATAATTGAGATCTTACACAGAGAAATACCAAAAAACTTCACTAGTGTTTATTTCATCCTCAGTGCCCAAACCTAGTTTCCTGGTTTGCCCATTTAGAAAGAAAACAAAAAGGAGTATTTGTTTTGGTGTTTCAGGTGAAAGGTAAAGATTTAGCTTCCTTTCAGTAATTCACCTGACAGTCAATAATAATTGTCCAGATAAGCTTGTATTCATCTATATTCATGAAAGCAATACTTGGCATTTCAGTAATTTGCAGCACTTCTCTACACGGGATCCACAAGTATCCTCTAGCTTTATTTTTCCACTGGTTAGAGCAGAAGATTGGAAGTCACAGTCACTGGTTTTATTTCCTAGTTTGTCATCAACTCATTGTGTGACCAGAACCATTTGTTTGTAAAGGGCAAAGAAATAATCCCATTTTATAGTAAATTAGAATTTCAAGTTAACCTTCCTCTCAGGCATCACAATACTTTTTGCCTACTGTATGCTCTCAAACTGTAAGCAGGCTGTGTGCAATGACCCTCGTGTGCCTTGTACACTAAAAATTACTTGCGGGCATTAATTACACTTTGCTAAAAAGCAAAAGTAAAATCTTTATCCTGCAGAAGTGTGTTAGCATCTTTAGACGCCACCTACAAGCCTTTGCAGGCTATCAAAAGAATGAGAAATCAAAAAAGAATGAAAAAATCCAAAACAAGAAAATGACAGTGAAACCCTACGTCACAACAAAGAGCTACAAACGGTGCCTATGGTATGGATTTCCAAGCTACCAGATAAAACAGGAAGATGAAACAAAAGATTGGTTGAGAAAGTGATCAGGTTCGTATTTCAGCAGCCTTCACTCTTTTTGGAAGGGAAGAGCAGGCTATTTTTCAAATCTGCTTGGTGTACACAAATATCCCATTTGTACCTTTTTCTTTAAACAAGAAAACAGCAGGAACACAGAAGAGAAGCTAAAATACCCCCATGAAAATTCCACAGACAGTTCAGTTTAGGCAGACAATTAGATTTCTGAGACTGCTTCCACCAGGACAGCCCACCTCCTGTTAGCTTGTTCCCCAGCATGCTGATTTAACGCTGGATGGCTGCCTTCTGCAACACAAAAACCGCTCTGTGGCATTGCACAAGATTACAGTGTACCACTGGAATTTTTCAAGTTTATCAAACATCCTCTAATATGCAAATCAAAGATTTTTTTTCCCACCCTTGTAACAGAATTTGCAGCAAGTTTGTCTTTTAGCAGCTTCAGCAAAGCGACTCTGAACAAAGAAAATGCCTCCAGATGGTTCTAGCGAAACACCATCTGAGCATTATTATCAGGGAGATTATTCAATTTGCATTTTGACAATATCCATGCATGTTTGGCGTGTTGAAAATCTGCTAAAAATAATGCCTCGCCGTTCCTATTTGAAAACATGAAGTAATGGTGCATCCCTCTGCGTGGTCAAAGGTCAGCAACTTCAGATCAGCCCTCGGTGGGTAAAGAGAGCAGCAGCCCCCCGGGAAGGGCAGATAGTGCAGAGAACAATACAGGAGCCCATTACCTCCTGTCTGTACAGCCAGCCTTTAATGGAGCTCTCAGCTGAGCTTCAACAATGACAAGTGCCTCAGAGCAAAAGTCTTTAATGCAATTTATCAGGGCTGCATACTAACAGTCACTTTCCAGAGGGACGCTATTGTTAATGGTGAAATCAAACACAGAGGAGGGAAGGGCAGTATTTCTGCAAGAACTAGCAATAATCTAAATTGGCAATGATGGGAAACAATATCTTCTGAGCAACATTGATTAACTGAGATTAAAATGAGATTGTAGAATTACAGCTCTTTTTTGAACGAGAACAGATAACACAAGTTAATTACTGCAGGAGATGAGAAGAAAGCTGAGCAGTGTGCTAATGATCCCCACACAAAACCAGAAAAGGCACCTCTCTCTCAGGAAGGTTTTTCTCACCCAGCTCAGAGATGCTGCACCACATCCTCTGGAGCTTACCTGAGGGCAGCAGCGTGGTAAGTGTCGACATAGTCTGAAATGAAGAGCTCTCGATTCTTGATAACTGGGTCTGTGATAACAAGCTCTCGTCCAGAGTCTGCCAGGAAGCAAAAAAGACAGAAAGCCTCACCAACACATTAGCTACAAACTGAAAGCATCCACCTTTGCCATTTTGCAGGTATTTCTTACAGCTCAAGGTCAGAGGATGTTTCTCATATACACTCCTCAGTGTTACAATGGCAAACACTCAAATTGCCCGTGTGGCCTGTAGGGTATGGAAATACGTGGTGCCCATCTTTACACGTGAGCTCCGCTGCCGTATCTGAGCTGCTGAAGGGAAGGTGCTTTCAGGGGCACTGGATGATGTAATACTGGATGACATATTGGCTGACCAGTTCGCTCCTGCATGAGAACAACTGATTTTTGGTTAAGGTTTTGCTTTGCAAATTTCATCTCCAAACTTCAGCTGAATCTTGACAGCACTGCTTAATGTTTTGACTTCCTTAATAATACCCTTGAAGAACACAAAAATACTTTTCCTCATGTAGAAGGAATGGTGCCACACGAAGAAGCAGCCACGTTATCAGAGTATGTTCACTTTTTGACAATGTGTCTATAAACCCCTTGTAGAAAGTTTCAAAGAAATCAGTGAGATGAGTTAGGTTTGTGCAGCTTTTGCTAAAAACACAGGCAAACCATCCTTAACATCTCCAGAAAGGAGAAGGCATGCTCAGCTTTACACTGCTGTGCACCAAACAGATGCTGCGTTGCATGTTTTAAGCATCAGCTTTTGGCATCACAATTCACCTCTGAGTATCTTCAGAACCTTCACTGTTGCCTAAAGGAAATTTGCTAATAACAGCAGAAATGTTATGTTTTCCCTAAAGGCAAGAGAGAAATGACACTGGAATATGTACTTAAGTTTCCTCCCCTGCTGCTATTAAAACTTGAGGCCACAATTGTTTTGGCAAAGAGAAAAGGGGGAAACTCAGCTAAGGTGCTTCAGTTACACCACGTACTGCAATGTTAACAACAACAAAGATTCAGATGTGCAAGGTAGAGATACAGGGCTTTTTTTTTATTATTATTATTTTTTTTGTAAAAATTGAGTTCTCATGACAGCATAGCAGGACAAAAACTAGAAGAGATTCACAATTTCTTTAGACAATTTGGCCTTCAATTAGGTATTAGTACACTGTCCAGAAGGGCTACAAAAGATCCACTTATTTTCATTTTCTGTTCCCTGTGTAAGACATGAGTATACCATTGCACAACATTTAAATCCTACCTGAAACACATCTGATGATAGCTACAGTTACAGGACATGAACTGCCAGAACAAACAAGGCAAGTAAACAGTGTCATCCATCTTCTAATGCACTGCCCTCATCAGCAGTCTTTGCTTCACATCCCTATGCAAAAGTGTCATTGCTTTCCGGACGGTTAAAACTTAAAATTCAGAGAACAAGTCAAGGCCTTCCTCTAGAGAGCCTAACTTACCATTCTCATTGTGTCTGTCCTGAACCAAGTGCTGATAGACTGAATCTGGGACTTCAGACTGGCGATAGTACCATTTGACATTCATAAGGAGATGGTCCCGTTTACTCTGAAAAAGAAGGTCTAAAGGCATTACTAAAAAAGAAATCAGACCACATCTGACACAATCTTTCAAAGTACAGAATTAATTTTCACACTGAAGAAAACCCGAGGTGAGACCCAAAAGGGAGCAGAGCAGATTTCTGTGGCAATGAAACAAGGGCAACGTGCTAATGATGGACTGAATTTCAAACTAAACAGAGGCCATAGGAACCTACTCCATTTTCACGCAGTTGTATCTCTGTATCTGACCAGCAAATACAAGGGGGACACTCACAGAAAACAAACAAGAAAAGAAAAGGAGGGGATCAGAAAAAAAGACTGGAATTTTTGGCCTCCTGCAGCACGACCCCAGCCAGCTTCTTTCCACAAACAAACCAAATTTACAGCCCAGCACAGAGCACCATTACCAGCATAACTCAGTGACACCACTCTTAGCAGCTATAACCAGCAGATAGCGAGGACAGATGGTTTCAGACATGATCGTAAAAGTTCCTTATTACACTCTCTTAGACAAAAGAATAGGATGCTGTGCTTCCACCCAATAATTAGAGGCTCTGCCTGCCTATAACACAAGGCAGCACACAAAGCCAACAGCAAGGAGGAAACGGGCATAAATACCACTTCAAAAGAATCTTTAGATCAAGTTATTACAGAGTCTGCTTCCGTCGATCTTTGAAGCCCTTGCTAGTGCTTCTTTCTGCTACTCCCAAACACCCAAAGAATTGGAGGAAGGCCTAAAGGGGAAGGAGCATTCCTAAAGGGAGCAAGGCAGCTGCAGCACTGCTGTGTTTTGGGCCACGGCTCTCTGCATCCTTCTGTGGTCGCCCTTAACTCTCCATTTAAGTTACACTTAATAGCTTGCAGGACCAGGAAGCTCTTAGCATCTCTCCTAGTTGGTACAAAAATTTCCACCAATGATGCTCAATAAACACGAGAATCTTTCCACTGCGTACACATTCCTTGAGGCCTCTGCTTACAGGCACACGTAATACCACAAGACACCTGCCAGTGGCAGCATCGTGCCGGAAAAAAGTCCAACTCCAGCAGCACGTGTGCTCTGTGCACTGAATGCCTCCAAAACACTCCAGACCACACTACCCACACTTGTACTGCAGAGAAGAAATCCAAACTTACTTTTGGTGGTCTTTTTTGATAGCACATTTGCAGTTAAAGACACCCAACATGTCTGATGCATGGAAGAAATCACATGCATGATGGCTGGGAGGTAAGAAGGATGTGTGCTGCCTGCTGTACGCTGTGCTGACATAAAGGTCTGTCTGCCACAAACAGGGTATGCAAGGACAAAAAGCTTCCCTTCTCTCTTACCCCACTGCAGCCATTTGTTGTTAAAAGCATGAACCAGTTTTGGATATTCAACAAGAAGAAGATAAAAATCTGTAAATGGATTAAAGCATCCCAGTCCACAAACATCTGGTCAACCACTTAAAAATGAACATCTCCTTTACAGAGAGGGGGGAGAACCAAAACAACCTTGTGGGCTCCCTTTAAACCACGCAGGTATTGACTTCCACAGCACGTGTGACACTTCCAAGGTGCCAGTTTTCTTATACGACACTTGAAAACAGAGCTCCAGCACGTTGCAATTCACATCTGAAGAGATCTCACATCCCCTTCGCAGCGTTACGACTAACCAGACCGTGCACATGGCCACAGATGTCCTGCAGATTCTCTCTGGGGGATTTAAGCAGCATCCTTCATTACTTGCCCTATTTAGATACCACGCTAAATCACAACGAGCTTTGGAAGCAATATACCAAATGCTGGAGATGACAGATGGGCACGCTGGGGCCGGTGAGCAGGAGCTGTTTCAAAGAAATAAACAGCAAAACGGAAACGCGGAAAAGAACATCTTTCCTTTCAAACACGTTTTCAACAACGATTTTTTTCCTATCAGGAAAAAATCATGATTAATTCTAAGCTTCTGAGGGTCTTTGTATTATTTTAACAGATGTTAAATATTTTAACAGCGACTCCATGGCTCGAAATAAATGTCTCATGCACTGCAGCATGGAAATTGTGGCCCCACACACAACCAATTCAAATGGACAATTTATTTCATTTTTATTTAATTTATTTCTGCTTTAACACTGCAGATTAACCTACTCCTTTGGGACAGTGTGTGTCCCCCCTAAAACATTATTTTCCTCCATGCAAACAGCTCTAATTGTGCTCCATGACACAGTACTGGCCTGCTCCAATACAAGCAGTAATTTGACTCTGTCCACTTATTGATCCCTCCAGCCTTCCCTGCTGAATTGCTACCTGTATTTCTGCTCCTGCTACACAAGTATTTCAGCACTTATTCAATTCTGACATTTATTAATTTTCAAGAGGAGGGTGCAGGGAATCAAGAGCAGTCACACCAGATCCCCAGGGAGAACAAGGGCAAGATGACACAGATGAGGCTGTTTGGCAGTCAGAAATACAGCCAGGATCCCTCTTCTCCCCACATTGCTATCACACGTGTCATTTCATGCTCTCAGGATATCTTTTTCGAGGCTGTTTTCTAATTAAATACTAAGAAATCTGAACAGCCGTTGGTAAGCCAAGGGAATCCACCTTGGAAATACAGAGGTCATTACTACAGATGAACGTTATTTCTGCAGCTTGATTGTTTAATTCAGATGCACGCGTATTAACTGCTATCTAAATTACTTCTTGCAAGCACAGTAGCGTTGTCATAAAGCTATTGATATGCACCAAAAATGTTGACGACGAGCACTAAGGAGGGCAATATGCTCCTTAATCCCCTCAAACACAAGGGCCCAAGAAGGCAGCCCCGTTTGGTCCCTGCCCTCTTAACCCGAACCAACACAAAGCCCGCAACCTTTAAACCCCTTAGTGTTATCTAATGACTATTCCATCTACAAGAGCTTTTCTAATAGAAACATGCCTTGATGGCTTATCTCTGTGCACAAGGCAGGCCACAAAGCACCGTCGGCTTGATTGAGCGCAGTAATGGAAGGCAGGAAATGAGAAGGCTTGGTTAAGCCGCGGATAATCGATCAGTGTATTCAGTGAAGTGTGAGCTGAGCTGGGAATAAGCTGCCTGGGGTATCAAATATTGCTGCTTCCAGGGTAAAGTCCCATTTCTGTGATCTATGCAGGGGAAAGAATAATTTATTGACAAAACAATACAGGATCTTTTTTCCCCCCACAATGTCTTGCTCCTGACATTTTGCTATTGTTTGCAGCTGGAATTTCACTCGTGCTCCTGTTATTCACAAGTTGAACAGATGAAACACCTTTTGGGATTCATTAAGTCACCTCAGTGTGCTGGAAATTAATTCAGTCTTGTATACGAATAACTCTAAGATGTAGAACAGGTCTCATGCTCTCCTTCCCTGAATTCCTGACTGCTTCTCTCGGGTGTGTACGTCCACACACAGCCCTACACCAAGAGATGCAATCCTGAGGCTCCAAGCTGCTCTGTTTTCCTGGGAACGTTTGTTCTATCAAGTTTGAAGCAAAGCTGTTTGCAAGCAGGTAAATCAGTATGGACAGGTTATTTGCAGACAGTTGCTTCCTGCAGGAGGAGAGGGGAAAGGCACACAAGTCCCACGACCACACCTGTGAATCCCAGCCTGCAGACAGACCTACGTGCACCCACGTAAGCACCAACCAGCCATTTGTTGCCTGTGTCTTTTAACAATGGCATAGCACAGCCTTCTCTTTGCAAAGCCAAAAAGAGCATTAAAACAACTTGTTACAGTCTGCAAGGCTGTGCTTAGTGCCCTGTGGGGAGATGGACACGTGGCACCCAGCTACCAGGGCTGAAGCCTTTGTAAAAACACCAGGTGATGTGTTACTTAGCCGCATGCTAATTCACAGGAGCTGCCATATGTTGTCTCCTAGTGTGGGCGGTCTGGCATTATAGCTGCTAGACTGTCTTTAAAAAAAAAAGAAAAAAAAAATACAGCCTTCAGAAGAAGCGTACCATCACAACTCGCTGTAATTCCACTCGACAAACACAACAGGTTCAGGTGGGTTGGCCATAGCAGTCACAAGGCAGGAAGAGCAGGGCACACATGACAGAATGAGAAAGGCTCATCAGTAAATCCTGACACCAGAAGATGGTACTGGCCTTGGTGAATTAAGCAGTGCAGGCTGCCTGGTAAGGATCTAGGTCAGCACAGCATTTCATGGTGCTACAGCTACATGTGCTTTTAAGACAAAGCTCGGCGAATTGAGCTCTCTGAAAGCATTTCCTCTTCCCTGCTTCTTCTGCCTGCTCCTCGCAGCCCTGCCTCCCCTCCACCCAAAACTTTCACAGAAATGAACATTGCATAAAAGTTACCAACTCTTAACATTACTTAGTGCCACTCATAAATCAACCCTTCCCCCACCATTCCTGCTTTCCAGACATCCAAAGCATCCTGAAACAATTAAGCCAAAATCAACCCCAGTCACCGAAGAGCCGATATACTGTTAATTCAAACCAAAATGCACCCAGCATCATGCAAAACCTGGCTCCTGCCTCATCAGGCAACTCTGGCAGTGCAGTCAGCATGCAGGACCGCCTGGTCCTGTGCAGATCAGAGGCTGCAGCTCCCCAGGTACCCAAAAATCACACTGAGAAATAGGATCATGAAGAGCCCTGCACTCCTAACATTGCAACTCAGGGAAGAGAGATTCCTTTCTAACCTATCGATAAGGGCTTCATCCTCTACGAGCCAGAAGCAGACCTGGAGAGCGTTCTCCTTGAAACACCTCAACTCCTTCTGCTAATTACTTGCTCACTGTTCTGAAGACAATGTCCTCTAATCATCTGCTTCCAAATGAATGCCGAGGGGTGCATGTCTGCCATCCCCCTCGACACTGGGGCTGACATTGATTGTGCTGAATGCCAACAACAGGACAGCAATCTGTGCATTAGGCACCATATGAAAGGGGAACGAGGAACAGATGAAAATACCATGAGGCAAAGCGCCGTTCCTTGCCAGGACCGAAGCAGAACAATTGCCTTAACAAGGCATGTGCCATGAGCCAAGTAAAAGTTATGCACGTTTGCTTGCATCTTGGAAAAAATGCAAAGTCTGAAACAGCTGATGGAAACTGTGCATTGATGGTTTTCTACTTCAAATGTGGCTAAAGAACAGGTAACTACCTAAAACCTCAACCTCTGACAACACTTCTTAAAGGCATAGGGCCATTAAGATACAAAGCAAAGCATCCTGCCATCTACTGAGGCTCAAGACCAGAGAGAAATAAGTCAAAAAATCAACTGCATAAGTTATTGGTCCATGCTAGCTAGTTACTTCCAGAACAACACAGGTTTGTACATGCAAAACAGTGCATGCAGTTATATACAAAACACATGCAAACCAGAATTGGCCAAAATGAGGCTGTGGGTGCCTGAAATCCAGGATCAGACGGCCAGTTGGGACCGAACAAGAAACTTCATTTGCATTTCTTCCTCACCTTCACCCCTCAATGTTAATCCCACCTTCCCTACTTCCAGTTGGTGGCCAAAAGAGAGGACCAGACACAGCACACCTGCATCACACATCAGATGTTAAACATCTATTTGTTCATAGGCTTTCGACAGTTGAACAATCCAGAAAGCCAAACTGCCTCATCCAGGTTTTCAAGGAGAAAAGGACATGACTCAGTTCAAGTAACAACCACAAGCCATTTGTGCATTTAAAACAAACGATATATTTCTTCCAGAAACTTTTTAGCTTTACTAGAAACAAAGCTGCTTCATGTGGCAAGACCAAGCAAGTTCCCTGTTTACATATAACTGAAATACTCTTCAGTACACCACCACCAGTAAAACCACAGAGCAATTCTAAATGAGGAAAGATAATTTCATCCTGTGGAAAAAAAAAAAAAAAAAAAAGCAGTTATACTTGAAAACTGACTTGCTTAAAATAAAACTATCATAAGATCTTTCATGAAGGTTCTGGGTCACTGCTTACTACCTCATTTAATCCCTTTGTGGTATCTTTCTGCTCCGTTTCCCTTTTATGTTCTCCGAATCCCATCTGTGGTTCATGGTGTCAGATGAGCTGAGGAGAGGCATAAGTAACCACCCTGTTTCAGCACACAGCTATCCACAAACAAGCCTGCTTCATTACAGCTGCCAGGGCTGGAAGACAGCGTGTCCGCCCAGTTTTTCTCCCTTATAAAAAGCTCCTTTGGTTCAAAACGCTTCCTCCCTGTGCTGACTGCTCCTTTTGGAGGGGGTAAACAAGCAGCTATCCACACCAAGTCCCAGCCAGCAAAGCGTGCATGCATTTTGGGAAAGCTGTGTGGATGAGCCTGGAGCTGCCCCCAAAGCCTTGAGCTCCTGGAGCTGGGGGGGCGGCCTGCTGGGCCCTGCGGCCTACCCACGGCCTACCCACGGCCTACCCACGGCCTACCCTGCCCACAGCTCATCACACCACACTCACAACGAACACAACTCACAAAGCAGTGCCCTTCCACACGCACGTATACACGGCACGTGGCCCAGCTCTACGGCACGACATCGCAGAGGGATCGATGGAGATGCCACGTCTCAGCTGTCAATCCTACAGATAGCAAGAAAGCTCCATATAAAAAAAAAAAATCACTATAAACAGGGGTGTGAATTCATTAATAAGCCGCAATAAAAATTGCCACTGCATAAAGCAGTAAGCACTATTTTTGATAACAGCATCTCTGTGCTTGCTGCTTTCACAAGCCCCGCTCTGATTACAGATAATGCCCTCCTTGCAGCAGGGCTGGCAGCGAGCTGCTGACAGCGGATTGATGGCGGCCCTCCTCACCACACGGCCTTATTAGCATCGCCAGAGCTGCGCGACACGTCGTACATCAAATGCTCTGTGTCAGGCATAACAAGCAAACTGTTACCTAACAACTAATGGTATTACAAATGCGTTTAACTAATCATTGAATATATGCTCTGGTAATTAAATGCCATTACGGGGGTTTTTTAAGCATTATCCTAAAGAAAAGCAATACTGAAATGAAGATACCGCTCAGACCATGCCTGACATTTGCCATTAAATGTCATCGATAGTGGATAGCTCAAACCTAATTGCTGAGCTCCACCAGCCGCAGCATCTATCACTTCCATTAAAACAAGCAGCACGCAGCAGTGGGACCGTTTGATGTCATCATATACAGTTTAAACAGATTTCTCACCTTTCAAATATCAAGGGGCCACATTTCCTTTAACATCTCACCAAGGGGTTTGCCTTTTAACCAAGAGATACCAAGAGCTGAAGGGATAAAACAATCAGAAGGCAGTTTACTCTGCAAACCCAGCACAGGGTCTGAGCGGTCACAGGGCTGTTAAAATATCACCTGGTCGTCTGGGGAATGTTATGACAGAGGAAACATTAAAGCACTGCTGCAACCCCGCTCACTGCGGTAGCAGGCTGGGTTTGAAAATTAGAAAAAACACAGCAAAAATGCTGATCAGCAGAATACCGTGAAGATTATTTCACCACACAAACAAATGTTGCTACTATGAGAAAGCAAAGTGTATTTGGAGAATAAATGCCTGAAAGTAAATGTTTCCTTGTGCAGCTTCTCAGAGGATGTAAACATTTGCTTATGAAATGGTCAGTTACTTAAATGTTTACATTCCCTAGGAAACTGCACCTAACATATGCTGTAGTAGGAAAAGCTGACATTTCAGACCAGAAAAAATGCCGTTTTCCACACGTTTCATGTATTAGTGAGTTCAGAGACTGGCTGATAAACAAGGTCACGCCATCGCCTTAATAAAAATCACAGTGTCAGGAGTTATTGTGACACAAACCAGAGCAGCTATTCAAGAGAACAGCACAGCAGCCCTAAAAAAAAAATGTTCCAGTTGTAGAAGACATGGCTGTATCTTACTACCAGGGGATTTACAAAGGACAGTGCTGTCTGCCACCACATCTGTACCTAGCATTAGCAACACGGGAGTTCATTTTTTCCCTTTGTATTTATATGTAAATCAGTACTAAGTAAATATACCCCAAGCCAGGTCCACAGGCTGCAATCTAATCTAAACCAGTAGATTGGAAAGATGTCCTCCATTCATCTGGAAATAGCTTGATATTGAAAATGCTAAAATCAGAAATAACTACACTGGAGAACAAATGGATGTATTTACCTGCTATAAAAGGAAAATGCTCAATGGAAAAGTTGGGAGAGGGATACAAAGCAGAAAACCTTTTTTTAGGTGCTGAAAGTCATGTGTGACCAGGCAGACAACCAAGATGAACCACAAGATAAGAGCTGTCTGAAATAAAGAGACTCCTTTTTAAACATCCCGTACACATACCAGGGACACCATCTGCACCCTCGTTTGAGCTAAGATTAAAGGGAACACAGACAGCCAAGCTAATAAACAATTCTAAAGCTAATAATTTGTCTTGGGCAATATAATCTGTACAGCACTACAACAAATGAAGCTGCTAATAGCTTCTTTCTTAAAACAAGTCAAGGTATTATTTCAGAAGTGAAATGCTTTGAAAACGAGTAGTTCCATAAGCTATTCCGTCCTCCTACAGAATTCAAATTAATTTATTACTAGAGGCATTAGACAGAACCCATCTTCCCCAGATTCAGACACCCTTGACTCAGAAATCAGCATGTATTGTTGCTGAAAGTTTACACCTTTCCCATTTTTCAGGGCACAGGGATTTACATGAAGCATATCATCCTGGCCAATTTCTTTTGAAAAGAGACATTGAAAACAACAGGACACCTGATTAAGAATTCTATGCACAACCATTACCTACAATTGCAGAAAGTGGCAGAGTAGTTTAAAAAAGAAAAAAAAAAAGCCACTTAAGAGCAAAATAAAACACCCTAACCAAGTATTACTAAAACTTATTAAGGAAATCTGTGTAAAACCTGATTTGACTGTTTTACAGATGTCTCGTTATTCAGATCGCTTTCCTTTTATCAAATACAATTTTCTCAGCATGCCTTACAAAATTGTTTTGAAAAACCAGTTGAGAGATTTTTGTAGCAAAACGAGATGCTCTCCCTCTCTTTGATGCATACATTAGAGGACAAAGCCTGCTTAGAACAATATTAAAGCACATATTTGAGAAACTTGTGCAGCTGCCCTCAGTGCTGGCCACACTCCTCCCTGCCTTGCACACATTTGACTGCACAAAGCAGCAGGGTACACATCACACACTCCAAGGCTTGGATCTGCAGGAATGCTGTTGGGACCTTGTGTGCTACTTGCAAAGAGAAGGAAAGAAGAGTCCCTGCTCACTGGGAGCCTGCCCTAAAAGGCGTGCAGCCACCTGAGTGCTTCTTACCTTGGCAAAGTGAAATAAAATATTCATGTACTGGCTGCAGCTACACTGTGACAAGCCATTTTCCAGCACTTACATTACTGTGAACCACAGCACTCGTCCTACAAGTGATTTCCAATAAGCATGGTAATAAATGAATCTTTAATATGATGCAATATTAGCTCAAATTTAAATATTTATTAAGCAGTTTGCGTATTTCAGATGCAAGCATGCTCCAGAGACTCTCCCAGCTGCTTATTTTCCTGATCCACTATCTTTGGTGACAAATAGCACCTGTCACACGATCGCCTGGACACATCCAGCATCCAAAGGCAGATGTCCAGCACCACACTGAGCTCCTGCCTGGCCCTGGGAGCAGGAGATGTCCTGCTCAGGGCACAGGTCACATGCAGAGCTGCACCAAACAGTGGGTTCCACTGCACAACCGCAGAGAATCGTGACAGCTGCAGTTGCCAGATGAAAGATTTATGGTGATATTTTACCACAGTTCAAGGAATTTTGCACTTCAAGGTGTGAAGGTCTTCACTCTGAGGCCCGAACTGTCTCCAAAATCCAACAGCTTTATACTGGAAGGGTGCTCTGAGGGCTCAGGGAAGCACACAAACAGCGTCTGAAATCAGGATACAGTTTTGAAAGATTTCCTTACAATTTGCCTTCCCCAATGCAGGGAAGCACTCAATCACAGCCTACGCCAGCCATAATAATATCCTTTGATCATGAGCACAGCACAGGGAGCAAGAATCTCTACGTTTACAAGCAATTTTGCAATACAAACATGCAAAACACTACAATGCATCAGGACCAGAAAACCAACACCTTGAAATAATAGCTTCCTTTTTGCAAACACATTCCTCAAGCTTTTCAGCAACAGACGTTCAGAACAGCACCGAGGGAATGCCCTTCTGCAGGCTCCTTGGTATGCACTGCACACACTGTGGGACATTATATATTATGCACCTTCCTTCTGTCTCGCTAGGTCCTAAGGTTCAGACATATCAAAGCACCTAAAGGACCTAATTGCCTCTTTTTTTCCTTTTTTTTTTCCTTTTTTTTTTTTTAAACATGAAGAATATGAAAGCAGATCCTGGTCCTTGTTAGCAGACCCATTTTCATCTCTTTAAACTCAAAGAGAGTAATTCCCTTGAAAATTGTCACAGCATTTTGGCAATCCATAAAGAGGAAGTTCAACAGCCTTAGGTCACTAATCACAACTGCAGCAGATACAGAGCATAAATTATGTCTTAATATTTCACAGTAGCAAATAATGTGTATTCTTTTATCTTAATTACTTGATTCTTTCTATAAATCAAATATTCCAGATGTGTTTGCAGCCAGCAGGGTGTAAACAGCTGCAATTCCTTTCTTTTAAGCATTAATGTTCCATCTCCTTTCCTTTCTGCAAGGTCTTCTGTAAACCTCATCGTAACCATTCCCTCCCATTTTCTTCCGTATATGACAAACACACGACACCTATTGTTGCTCCTCTCACACTGTAGGAGTGGCAAGTGGCCTTACTCTAATTAAGACAGTCTCCCTCTCATTAAAGCATTGCTGCAGAGATGAAGTTGTCTGTTTTATGCAGCAGCTAGAGCTGCTCTAGGATGTCTTAGATACCCCAAGCACTTCACAAAGATGCACGTGACACGAACTCACACACACGGGATGCAGACTTCCTAAGATGTTCATTCACTGTAAAGCAGTAGTCAGATTTCCCAACAAAATTAGGATACAGGGCACAAAAGAGCCAGTGCAAGCACTTGGGCTTTACTAAGCTATCTGAACAAAGTCCATCTGAAGCAGACATCCACTGGAATTCTCTGACTGCAAACCACAGCAGAAGGGATGGATCATTTCCATCCCCCCAGTCATCAGTATGAGACATCGCCAGCAACAGCACCTTTAAAATTCAGTGTTGTAAGGAAATAAATTCATTATTTGACCTGCCAGAACCCTCACACTGCCTGTGACTAGTAATGAATCCACTTCATGGAAATCTTCACTGTGAAAGAGAACAAACAACACTGCACAAATACTTAACTGCAAAATTCCAAAGAGCAAGACCCTGAAGTTCAACAGCCCTAGTGATGTGTCTGATATAAAAGGAAAAGGATTTGTAAAGAGAACAGCCTACCTTACAGCTAAGGCAGATCTTATTTACAGTGCCTGAGAGCCTGTTGTGCTGGTGCCATGAGCTGCTTCCAGCCTGTGTCCCAGCAAAGATCCCATGTACATCTTGAGTCTTGGCCACAGTCTCTAGGCAGGGTTTTCTCCTGGAGCTACACCCATCACCTTGTCCTGGGAGCTCCAAGAACTCCTAGAGAGCTCCAGGCTGCACTGAGGGTGCCTGCACACAGCTACTTTTCACAGCATCACTTAGAACCTTACCTCTACTCACAGCTACTTTTCACAGCATCACTTACAGTGTCAGAACCTTACCTCTGAGGAAGGTCCTTACGTTTACAGATAGATTTCTGCTTTGTTTGATGTTGTGATTACAATCAGCATTTTACTATTTGAAAAAAAAAAGTTTTACAAATAAAAGCAAAATGCTGTTTGTTTTTACAGAGTCCCTTGGATGTCCTTACAGGTGCATGGATTAAGAGATGCTTTACAGAACAACACAGCTCTTGTATTTTCCAAAAGGAAAAAAGAGCTCAAGTTTAAGATTTGCTCAGCATAAAACAACTCTTTTTGTTTATTTTAATAATTCTGCACTGTTTTTAACCTTAAAATGTGCCAAGAAACAAAATATTGAAAGAAATAAACTAAAAAAAAGACAAACAAACCAAACCTGAAGTTCTGCTTCAACAGCAGAGCAGGATGCTTCTGCACTACTAATTTAATTAAAGAGTTATTTTCCTTTTAAATACCCTCCAATGGCCCAAAACGAACGCAGACTGATTTAAAAATCAATCATTTTAATCAAAATTAGAAGTTCAAATTCTCCATGGATTGGTGTTCAGTGACTACAGAGTCAAAAATGCACATCCATCACACGCCTGCCTCTTCCTTGCTCCAAGTCCCAGGCTGGGAGAAGAACGGGTTATCTCATTTATGCAAAACACGACAATTTCAGGCTGATGCAGTCAGGCAGTCAGCCCCTAAGCCCCATGTATGCTCTCTACACAGGCCCTAGGTAGAAGAAGAGAAATTGGGGGTCACCAGGTGGAGCTGACCTGGAGCATTTCCCCAGGTGCTGGCCAAGGGCAGCCACTGCCTCCTGCCACCCAGGCAGAGCAAAGAGCAGGCACGCAGACAGCATCTCTGCTATTCTCCCTCCCACGTGCCCACATTTTTGCACCTCTCACCAGCAGCCTGCTGCAGGCCCGTTTTTAGACCAGGCACCTTCCCCAGTATTTTTCAGCTGCACTCAATGATCACCCTGTGACACAGCACGGCGTGCCAACCTCCACCCTACAGCGAACAGCCCAGCTGATCACCGCCTTCAAGAACTGGCTCGCTCTGCACAACAGGCACCCAGAGGGACACTGCGTGGGAACAGCCCACCAGCAGTGACACCCAGGGAAGCAGCCATTTGGGAAGGCAGAGCAGGTGCCCAACGCCCACCCTGCCTCTGGGTGCTGCCCAGCAGAGGGAATGCTGATCCTTACCGGCACCGACAGCTGCCGCCTGCCCAAGCAGCAGCACCGTGGCCAGGAGGGCTCGCAGGGAAGTTACCCAGGACTGCTGGAGATGAACCAAGTGAGCTCATGTGTCCTCAAGGTGTGAAATCCACAGCAGTGGAAACTGGAGGAGTCCAATGGAGTTATCATGGAACACGGGAGGATGAGATTCCTGACCATGTCTTCATCTGGATTCAGAGAGGAGATGGCCCTGCCACAACTGCCCATGTCACAGACACGTGCCAGCTGCTGCCTTCAGCCGTGTTCTTCTAGAAACAATTGCAATTCCACAACATCTGGGACCAAGCTTAAGGTTAGGCAGTGTCAGCAGCACTTTCAGTAACTAAACTCCACTACAACACAACTGCACTTACCCCAAAGTAGCTGGAAAAAAAAATAAGAGATGTTTATTTTACATATTTAGCATTACTCTTTTCTGCCCATGGTTTATTTTCAAGCATCCACACAGTACACCCTAGCTTAGGAAGATGCTTGTGCATCTTAACTCCACCTACACCATGGCAATCATGATGGCCATGGGACATCAGCATCTCCTCCCTGTCCACACACAACGCTGAGCATCCCACAGCAGCATCCCCTCTGCCTTCAGGAGCAAAAAGGAACAGGCCACCAAGGCTGCCCCCTCCCAGCAAAAGGCAAGCAAGGAAATGGTGAGGGATGGGACATGCTGAGATGTAGTGATCACAGTGACACTTCCCTTTCCTTAAGGAAAACCATTCTGAAAGTGGGAAAACAAATTTCCTTAATGAATTATCTTCACTGCTTATGAAGCATAACAATGTATCTTTGGAGACTCAGCACAGGCACAGGAAACCTAGCAGCGCTCAAGTACCCCCAAATGACCAGAGAGAAAATTTCAACTTCAATAATCCTAAAGGTCAGAAGCGTTATTAAACATGACAGATGCCCTCACTGTTCAACACCAGAGGACATGGCTAAATTTGTTCTAACTCCATTTTCTCTTGCTACACGTAAAGCAGCAAATGAACCATTTAATGCATATTTTTTTATAAAAAAAAAAACTAGAAATAACATTTTTTCTCTCTCCATGTTTTCAAGATGACAACTACTGATTTATTTAGCAGTCAATTATCTCAACCCCAGGTGCAGGAAATAGCTAGCTTTACCCTGCTAAAAGGAAACAAGACAGAACAAAAGCAGAAAGAGCTGAAGGCTGCACTATCATGAGAAATGCCTTGAAAATCTGGGCAAATGTACAGAAGGATGAAAGTGGATCCTCTATCTCCAGTCAAGCCACAGCTATTGTACTCTGTGTGATGTCCTCATGCAGAAATTATTAGCCTCTTGGTAACAGGATGGAAAAAGCAGCCCTGATTCTATTCCACCACCACAAGTGGTGTGTTCTTATTTCCCTATTTGCAGAATATCAGCTTTGGTCCTTGGCTCACAGACACGAATGGGGGCATGGGGAGTGTTAATGGGATTTGTTTCAATTGTTCCTTATTCCTTTCCTTTTTTTTTTTTTTTTTTTTTTTTTTAAATTGGGAAAAAATAACAATAGCAATTTTGCAAAACGAGCATGGGATTTCACGTTCCTATTTCTGTCCCTGTGATTCTCAGAATTCCCCTTCCTGTTTTACACAGAATTTGGCTCTCAAAAGAAAACAGCTTCACCATGAAAGGGAGCAATTCACAGCTCCCAGCCAAGCTGACAAGCACCCCCAGTGTGCTCTAAAGCCCTGCGCACCCCGCTATCTCTTTTGGGGGACCCAGAGCCCCCCCAGTGGGCTTCAGTCCCCGGGGTGGGGGGGGCAGCTGCAGCTCCCCTGGGGCAAAACAAGCAGGGTAAGCCCATGGCAAAATACATCGTGGATTATTCTCTGGGATTGTTTTTTTCATATGTAACCCATAAACTGTACGGTCTGGATTTCAGTTGTACACATCTAGGGCAGATGGAGGGGAATGGAAGAAGAGCTGGATTCGAGCCCTAAAATTATGTACATACAGTCCTAACTCCCAGCTGTTTAATCCTTATTCTTAACAATGCTTCCATCTGCTTTAAGCCACAGATCAATGCCATCGCCCTTCCCAAAAGGCGATGACGCTGCTGTGGCACAGGGCATCTGTGGATGCACGAATCTGGTTGCATTGGTGCATTGCACTGTGAAAGCTATGCAGAAAAATAACAACAAAAAAAAAAACACAAATCCTCAGCACTCTACTTGACACAGTAACACTGCGGATGGAGTTACAGCTCCCTGCCAGCACCAAGCAGCTCTGTGAGCCACGCTGGTTCAGCTCCTGCAGGAGCAACGCGCGCTGCCCTGCCTTCAGAAGAGGAGCAACACAACAGAAAGAGCCTTGCCTTATTTTTCTACCAAGTTCAGTGAAACTCCAACACCCACATTAACCCACAAACCCAGAGCAGCCTCATTCCTCCTCCTGCAACTCTGAACTCCCATCTGAAAAACATTCCCACCAGCTTGCTAATTTAACACACCAAAGGCAAGCAAATCAATTCAGCACTCGAGGAGCTGCCCTGATGCTACAAAGATTTTTTTGTTACACGGACGTGACAAGACCGAACCCTCCCGCATACCACAGCTTAAATCTGTGTGAAAATCCACAGTGTCATCTGGGCGAAAGCAAATCACAAATCTATCGAGAAGCATTTTAAAAGGGAAGGGAATTATCAAAATGGATTCATATGCATCTGGAATGATTTTAATACAAAATGCCCAGCAAATCTCCCCGCGCTGCTGACAAATCACCAGCTGAGGTAAATCCCAGATAATGAAACATTGCAAGAAAGGCTCTATTTAATAATTTAGCTCCTGTCAAGGAGTTTGTATTGATTCTTGTTTTCAGCACAGGGAGAGAATGTTATCTTCAGCCTTACAGCTCAATGACAGCATCAGTGAATTTAATCACTGTGCAGCTCCTGCCATGCAATCCTTAAACTGTCACCTCTGATTCTTCATCATTCCTTGCTATTCCCCTCAAAACCCCCCATGCCCACATTTTCATACTAATCTCCTGCCCCACGCGTGCCCCTCTGTAATCACAGCAGCATTTCAATCTGCTTCGCATTAGACGTAACAGCCCATCTCATTTGCAGCCTAAATTTTTCCCTTTAAATAATTCAGCGCTCCTTCAAACGTCTCATCCGTCTGCCTGTGATTAGCAGGCAGCTCCGTGGCCCGATGGCAAACCCTGCCCGAGGCACAGGAGCTCCAGCGAAGGCCTCGAGCAGAAGGAAAACCTTTCAGCCTTCCCCCTGGCTGCAGAGGGGAGATGGATCTGGAGACGCCGGAATCTACATCCATCAGCATTTTTTCCACACCAAAATGGAAAGGTCAGGCTGCCTCGGAACGGGCCAGGAAAAATTAGCCACAAATTAATTCAGCTGCGGTTCAGGAACAGAACATCAATTCATCTGCAAACAGAGTGAGGCTTTTCAAGACATACATGCTTGTGGCTACAGAAACCTCACCCAGATATTTGCATTCAAAAGCATCGGTGCCTATAGGAGTGCAGAGAATCCCAGCTCCCAGCTGTAACATGGTTGCTAAAACACAGGGCTGGATGTCAGAAGAATACAAAGGAGAGGAAGCACACACTGCATCATTTAGAAAAACAGATTTCTTTTATTTTTCCTTCTTTATTCCCAGTGAGATGCAATCCTTTCCATTTTATAACCCTTTGGATCACAGCAAAATGATCCCAGAGGCCCTCGCAGACAAGGTCATCATACACAGATTTTCTATTACAGGGCACTGGCGGCATTTCACAACTGTCTTTTTATGCACTCCTGCCTTTCCATCCAGACTATAAATTGTTACAAGGCCCTGGGGCAATCCAGCTGTATGCTCCATTCAAATCAGGCTTCAAGGAGAAAGCATCACAGTCAAGATGCTTCAATCAAGTAAACACACAGGCACAAAGGGCAACTGCATCACAACTAATAATGTTTTCTTTCATATGGCAAATTCACCATTTTTCTGTTTTAAAAGCACCGCAAGTTTCTCTCTGATGCTCGGATTCAAAGTGGAGCCCATTAGCATTTTAAATGTGACACCAAATTAAGTCGAAACACGAGAAATCAGAAGCATGCTGCTAAAACCCATTTGCTGGTTGGGTTCTCCAAGGAAAAAAAAAAAACCTTAAAAAGGAAATCTGGACTCATTTATCAAACGCTGGAAATTCATATCAAAAAAAGGTTTAAACCGGACAGGATTAGAGAGCAGATTTATCATTATTAGTATTACTAGAGGGCAAGGTGTGTGACACCTGCATGCAGTAGCCCATCCCATGCTCCGAGGCAGCTTGTTAGCACTGCCAGCAGCCAGGGGGTGCCCCGGGCTGCCAGCCACAGCCCTTTGCTATCTGTGGGTGTTACTGAACTTCTTGCTGCAGCTCCAATGGTTGCTGCAGAGAAAAAGCACTGACTTCTTGGCTGCCAGCTCCACCTTCATTCTGGATGTGGCTTTCTTCCCTTTCAACTTAGAAGTTAGGTTGGAACAGCCTTGGTTAACCAAGGCTTACATTAATCAGAACCTTATAGTCAATACACTTGTACATAAGCTGCATTTTCACACCAGCACTCTCTTACCAGGGATGGAAGTTAGAAGTGAGGCAGTTCTGCATTCCGTTTTGCTTCTTTCTCCCCAGACACCGGTATTCAGTGATCTCATTTCACCAGAGATTTTGGTATAACAGAAAAACATACTTCAACATCCACCACTCTTTACCTGACGCAATTTAAATACCAAAAACAGTCATCAGAGCTGGGTACACATGCTTTCAGGTGCATTTCAGAATTGAAACATTCATATTTTAGATGCAGCTACTACCGTTGTGTCATATTTAAGCCAAGGGATGGTTATTTTGGAATCAAGTCATCTCAAACTCAAAATCCCTTTTTTTTTTTTCCTTCTTTTGGCTCCTACTGCCTGCTGGGGCAGCGCATCCAGAGCTCGGTGCAAGGTGCCCACGTCTCTGCTGTTTTGGGTAAGTTCTGCTGGGCTTCAAGAACCACACCAGCGGGATTCCTCACCCACACCATCTCAGAGCTCTCCCTAACGCTCTGCACATCTCCCTGAGCACCACACACCTTTGTGCTTTGCAGAATGTCCGTTCCAGCTCTGTGCCATCTGCAGGTAAGCAGCACGGCTCTGCAAGAAGCTGGAAAAAAAAGTTCCTTATCCAGCAAGACAAGGTTCACAGGGAACACCTTCTCAATGCTCTTCCACCATCTCCTGCTGTTCCCCTTGGAAAAAAAAAAAACAAACCAGGTGAACCAAGCAGGATGCTGTATGCTGCTGCAGGACTCAAGCTTCCAGCCAACCATGAGGTTACGCTCAGGTCTGCGATGGCAACGCACACGTTGATAACATTGGAGAGCTCTGCTGTCAGCAGCGCACAGCTCTCCTACCAGACACAAACCTGAGCTTTCCAGGATGAAACTTAAATCACATTGTAACCAGTGCTGCCTTATCAAAGCCGATTTAACAAAAAAAAGCCCATTAGTGAAGACATCTGGTAGAGTTAAAAAAAAAAAAAGTTCAAGTAATAACACTGTCTGGAAACCTGTAATTTTTTCTTTTTTTTCCTCCAGCAGCTCTATTACTGCACTGTATTAGATCTGTGCCTCTCTGGAATTTAATAGATCTGTGCAGGGGAAGCTTTGCCAACTAGATCTGGTTCAGATCAGGCTACAGTGGGCTTGGCAGCATTCTTTGCCTCTAAAGAACAATCAATACAGGTCCCTCTACGCGGGGTTCTGCTGACTGTCAGAGGGCTTACAGACAACCCAGAGCATGCCCTTCAGACACAGGAGAGGTGCTTTGCCCCAGGACCACCGATCTCCTCTACATTAGGTCACTGCTTCCACCAGAGGACCTTATAGATCCTGGCAGTGTTCTGGTGATGCTGTCACACAGAACAAATGCAAAGAGAGAGTCTGTCAAAATTTGGTCTCGTTTCAGCAAACTCCAGCTAGTGACCAAAATGCTTAATCACGTGAAGACAAAACTGATGAGAAGGTAGAAGCTGAAAAATGCGGCCTGTGAAAATTTTTAAGATTTTAATCTGTTTGTTGAACAAAATAAGGAAGCACGCAGGGTTCAGTAGAACCCAGACCAACCCCACTCCTGTAATTTGTATCAAAAAAAAGAGAAAAATCTCGGCGTGTTTTCCCTGGCACCCTTCCCCATCCATCCCCACACCCCACCAACTTTGGGAGCTCACAGCACCGGGCAGCTGCTCTGAACGCAGCGCTCAGATCTCAGCACGCAGCCAGCCGCTGAAACGTGCCAGGGAGTTTTCTCTCCCTCCCAGCTTCTGCATACCATCAGCTTTTGAAAGCAAAGTTCAGACAGATGAAAATAGCAGAAGAGATCCAAGACACGATGCCCTGAAAATACTGTTACCTCACTCCTGACTCCCAGCCCTCTGCGTGGGTCCTAAACAAGCGCTGGGTTTGCTTGGATCCTGAAATAACACTGCACTGGAAAGGAATTGTGTATTTAAAAGGGGAGCATCTCACAGCAATTGTCATTTAGCAGCAAGGCTGAGTAAAAGCAAGTGTATTGGTACCTGCTGGGGCATCTGCCACTGAAAAGAGACAAATGAAAGCTTCCCCAAAGGCACGTTAGTTTGTACCCTGCAGAACCTTTCATAGTACTGTATCACTAAAATGAGTCGCAGTTCTGCAACAGCCCTAAAAGAACACAGTGCTGCAGAGCACATTTATCAGGAACAGCCAGAGGGTACTGAAGTGCTCCTGCCCATTTTTACCACCCCACCAGCAATAGGACCCCTCCTGTTTGCATGAGCTCAGGTTGGAGGCACGCAGCTCAGACTTGGGACACCAAGGGCAGGCTGTGTGCCTGCACAGCCTTCACCTCAGCTCACAGCTGCTGATGCTCTGCAGCTGATTCCTGGGGAAGCTGTCAGTGCTCTCACTCTGCATGAATGTTCCCAGCAAGACAAGGGACCCAGGCCTGGTCTAAGCCTAAGTGTAAGCTCATGACTAGCACTGAACAGGAAGGACAAGAAATGAAGGAACAGGTGGCTGTTGGGCCTCTTCTGCCATCATGTTCCCTCCCCAGCAGCGCTCTCTGAGATTCCCAGCGGTTCCAAACCAACACTGCTCCAAAGTGGTTTCCAGCATGACACCAGAATACTCACTGCATTTACTAAAAGCATGCCAAAAGCTCTCCTACCAGAGCAGCTCTGCTATCAAACCTTCGGTGCCAGTGTTACTTGGCTCTCTCCAAAGCTACAAACCTGGAAGTGCTTGTGAAAGATGACGTCCATCCCACTTGGAGACCCGTGCTGGGGAAGCACTGGAGCAATGGCAGACCAGGAAGGACACAGCAGTTACTCAGTGCCACTTCCCACTGACACTTTCCCTAAGACAACACACCACGTTAATCACCACTTACTTCCCTATTCCACAAAGTCATTTAAATGAATCCCAGGAAGTGGGAAGGAGCCCAGGACCATGGAAGTGGTAAAGACAAAGGAGGATAAATGGTACCCTTGACAGTTTCTCATGTAGAACTGATCACAGCACTGCTCCTCTTCCCACACAGCCGCTGTGACACACCACTTCATTTGGTGACTCAGGAGGCAGATCTAGAAAAGCAGCTCTGGTTCTCCTGCTGCCCACAAGCCTGGGAACCAAATGTGCCAACCTCAGCTCATCCTGATACAGGAGCCAATAACTCCCAAAGGGAACAGCCAACCTCTGCAGCATCACAGCTCTGCTTCACGCGATGCAGCACAGCAACAAGCAGCAGGACGGTGACAGAGACAGATGACAAAGAAAATAGCAGGAAGAAAAGCTCCATCACGAGGATTTTACGGCCACTGGTGAAGTGCAATTGCTCTTCAGGAGAGCAGAACTGCTCCTCTAGTCTCATTTTTAGCAGAATGGATTCATCTTCAAGTCAAGAGCAACTGGTGATGAAAGTATGAAGTAATGCAAGACAGTGTACCAGTGCGTCTGCAGGAATTGCTGGAGCTGCTTAGAGCACACATAAGAAAGCCAGTTATCAGCTTCTGTGTCACCAATCTTGACAGCTGAACACGAGCTGCTCTGACACCACGTGCAGCATCCACGCTGCTGGAGCAGGATGGCTCCAAGCTGAAAGGAACCTCCCCCCTCTTCCTCTATCACTCTGGTACTGAGAGGGAAGCAGAGCAGCTCTGAAACAGAGGTGCTCTAATACAGCCTTAACAGCATGAAAGGGAACGAGTCCATTTAGAGGGAATAAAACACCATTTCAGTATTTCCTTCTACCTTCCTGGCCTCCTTCGAGCTGTTTGTCAAAGCCTGAACGCTACAGTAGAAGAAACCGTCAGACTTCATAGAACCAGCTCCAGCTCTGCAATCAGCTTAAACTCATATCCAGCTGTGATTTGAGGTCTTACTGAAAAAAGCAAGCCAAACTCCAATTTATGTCAAGAATAGAACTGAATGGTACAGGAGCCCCTTCCCAAAAATGACTCTTTACAATCCACTTTTGCATCTGAACTGCACCTAGAGCAATAGGAACTGCAGGCTAGGATTCGTAGATGCAGCCAAAAACTTTTCCTTCTTGGTAACCCAAATGGCAATGTACTTAATTAGCAGGCGACATTTCAAAGCTGTTGACTTTTTCTTCCCTGCTTCACTTGACGTGTTGAGCTGAAGGCAAAACAAGGCTGCTTTCCTGTTGCTATCTGGCATGAGGAGAGGAAAAATGAAGTGTCCTTTCCACTGTACATCTTTCCTTTCCCCAACAGTAAAATCAACAGTGACAAATGCACGGAAGGTTCATCTTTGTAAGCATAATCTGCATCAAAGGGGTTTGGTGGATTTTTTGTTATTGTTTTTTCGGTTTTGTCAGTTTTACAAGTTCCTTTTATGTATTATGTCAATAAGAAAAATCTAGCAGGGAAATTAAAGAGCTCAGAGCAGGCAAAAGAAAACAAAGTAGTGACACTATTTCCATGTGAAAACACACAGAATTGCCAGCAACGCTGATGTCACATCCTTTGCCTATTGAAAACACAAGGAAAGAGAAACCACTCAAACATTAGCAAGGCACTAAAGCGTAGTGCAATGCCCTTCCCACACAGTTCTGCACACAGCTTTAACGTGTTGCAGTAGGCCAGTGCTGACAGCAGAAGCTTCAGCTTTTGTTGCTGTTAATACCCCTGGGCAATTCATGCAACTCAGCAAGACCTCATGCCCAGAGCAGCAGCGAGCACAGCGCGACTCCGCTGCAACACAGAGGCACCTGCTGAAGGGCAAGGGCACCACAAACAGGGCTCAAATCCGAAGGCAAGACAGGGGGTGACGTCCACCTACAGGCTGTACACTGATGGTAGGGACAGCTTACCACATCCAAACTTTCCATCAACCATGAGCAACCATCAGCAGCCACAGCTGCTGCTTCCCAGCCCTGCGAGGCCCCAGAGAAGCAGCAGCTTTCCGACAGGCATTGCTTCCTGCCCTGGGCCTGAAGCAAGGGGTTTTGTGCAGACCGAGCAGGGACATTTCACATGTTAAGAGAACAAATTGGGATAAAAGGGGCAAACTACAAACCCTTTGTTCCAGCACAGGTCTCATTTTTAAAGAACAAAGCACAACACGATTTTTAATTATTTTTTTCCCCCCTCTAATCAATAGGCACTGTCACATTGAGGAGGAGCTGATACTCCTGCGGGTTCCAAAGCCTTACAACGAAGCAGAGCACAGCCTGAACTCTACAGCCTGGCCAACTACAGCTGCACAAGCCCAGATCTCAGCCTGAACAGCTGAACTGCTCTAGTGCAGAAGCCAACGGGCTGGCTCAGAAGGAGCTGTGGGGAGAGGAAGGGGCCGCCAAGCATTGCACCTCACTCAGAAGGGGTGGGGAAAAGGAGGAGGAGGAGATGTGAAAAGTTTTCTTACCAGTTTGAAGTCTTGAATGCTGCAGATGAAATACGGCGTATTCGGCCGGCGGCTTTCAATATATACGCAATCTTTGAAAAAAACAAGATTTTAAAAATAATGGAAATTAACTTCTGTACCTCAAAGAAAGAACATAAAAACAGGATAAATTAAAAACAGCCTATGCTTAGAAAGAGCCACCATTTCATTTGCATAATGAAATTTATTCTGGGTGTGATCTAAAAATAGAAACTAGATACTTTATGATGATAAATAAGGGAATTAGCTGCATAATTTTGATTCGAACAGACATTTTGCTAGAAAAACAAAAGGAAGCCATACCAGACCCATTTGGAACCCAGTTAATAAATTGGCCACGTCACAACCAAAATAAGACAGGAAACTAATCAAATCTTCTGTGGCTAACCTGGTATCAAGAACCCAGCACGAACGTATTTTCCCTTCTAATTGTAAAGAAGAGCAAGCAACCAATGGCAGATGAAATGCAGCAACGTAAATTAGATTTACCTCGGGGAAGAGCTGTGCTTTCTCAAAGCACATTTGACATGACAGAAACAGAGTAATTATTTTTGTTTGCTTTTGACAAGTGGACCCTACGCAGTTGCTGTAGAATGAGGTTTGTTGTATTTAAAAGTGTCTTGGTCATAATTGCAACGAAAGCAGTGCCTGGGAATAAAATTACAGCAAGGATGGGAAAGAGCTGCCTGATTAATGATAATGACCTTAGAAATCAGAAAGTCCACGCACAGCTTGCTCGAAGGCAGGGATGCTGCTCCTGAAAGCAAGCAGCTGTTTAAAGGGCACTCCTCGTGTTCTGCTGTCTGCAGACAGGGAACTGCTGCTCTTCCAACAGAAGACACAAAGAACCCCAGCTATTCTATGAATGATTCTCCATGAACCTAGCTACAGTTCTACAGAGAAACACTGAAGCCTTAGAATTTTGTAGGACGTGTTTCAAAACTAATGCCCTGCTTTGTGCCTTGGAAAATCTCAGAAACCCGTTCTGCTTACACCAAACACATTCACGTCCATCTCAGTGGTGGGACCAGGAAGAGAAGAGCATGGAACAGTTCTAGCTTTTCTACCATTCCATTCTGTACTTAGATTTGAGGTATGTTTTCCTTTATCTTCCTAAATTCTGTCTCAGGTCACCCCCACGAACTCGCAGCAGCCCTGGGTTTCTGTCCCACGTCGGCAGCATGCCAATGCACTTCATTCACACTTTATAAAAGCCACCAGTCCCACAAGAATTACACCTGGAAGCCAGCATGTTGTGTTTCAGATCCAGTTCTTCACTCCCAGCATCCTCACTATAGGCACTATCTACCAAATTAACACTTTTTTTTAATTGCAAAACCACGCAAGCAGACCAGCACCTCTTTCCCCCAGCTGACCAGAAAATAATTTCTACATAAGAGTCTCCATTTTAAGCCTGCAGGTCAGGACAGCTCAGTTTGCACACTCAGTGGAAGCAATTCAAAAGGATTTCAGCTGCTCTGACCCAGGGTTTCAATCCAGCCTGGCAGAGATGCTGCTCTTCGGGAGGTTACAAATCAGGTTGGTGTCAGAGCACATGAGTATCAAAGCTGGGCAGAAGGTCACCTTGGAAGGAGCTCCTGGGCTGACAGCCCCAGCTCGCTGCAGCCCTCGTCCCCAGAGAGCAGAGGGCTGGCAACCAGCTACAAGCAATCACTTCAGCTGTCACCAAAGCCTCGCTGCGAGAGCTCGTGTATCTG
Organism: Penelope pileata; assembly: GCA_013396635.1. Taxonomy (NCBI): domain Eukaryota; kingdom Metazoa; phylum Chordata; class Aves; order Galliformes; family Cracidae; genus Penelope; species Penelope pileata. The sequence continues at coordinate 446,831 of WBMW01000350.1, read as the reverse complement.
GGGCTCTTAACAGAGAAATTTTAACAGAGAAATGGGAAAAGGTTACTGAGATCCTCCTGTTCTTCAGAAGAAAATCCCTTTAGCACAAATACTACCCAGTGGTGCATGCACCAGGCAATTCCTTGAATTAAAAACCCAAAGGCACGGAGCACAAGCTCCCAGAACAGATCTCAGCTCACGAGGGCACGCAGCAGTGTGCGAGCTGTGCACGGAGCAACAGCAGCAGTGCTGGAGGGCACCCAGGACATGCTTCAGTGGAGAGCATCCTCCTCCTCCTCCTGGACCACATCCTGCAGCTCCATCCGGCTGCAGAGCACCCTGCAAGCCTGTAAAGCCAAGGGCCACATTTCTGCAAAGCAGGCTTCTTCACCACACCGGTCTCCATCCATTAAAAACTGCTCTGCTAATCACTTCGCAGCAGCATTTAATAAAGTCAAACGAGCTTGACAAAATGGATTTCTCTTTTAAGCTGAAAATATATTGCTTATTTTGTAATAAGAATCAAAGACACAGGATTAGGATCTGGATTACTCCGAAATCTTCACTTCAGCAGCATCAGCAAAGCACAGGGTGGGCAGGAAGGGAGGAGGATCTGCTCAGCCCTCCCTGACACCAGTACAGAGAACACAGCCACCCCGAGGACACAACCCTAAAGCAGCTCCAGCATTCCCAATCACAATTCAGCAGGCAAATTTAAAGTTTCTGCTGCTTATTTTCGCTCCCTGCCATGTGACAAACCAAACGCCTCGTACCGAAAGCAACAGCAACTTGATGGATGTAAAATGTGCTAACACCGCAGGTTTTTTTTCTTTTCTAATAAGAAAATTATAAGTATTTTTATAGAACAACCTCCAGTGTCTCTGTATAATTACACAGAATTATGCCCATTCAGATAGAGCAAAATTTGCCTCTCCCAAATGACCAATTTCAAGCTCTGTATTTCCTAGCTAGGATAGTAGCAGCTGTTGGAACAGCATGCATATGTGCATTTTAAAAGCTTGAAATATCATATACGTAATCAACCATCAACACCAGAAGAACTGTAATCTACTTGACTCGTAACTCACACAGTACTTTTCACCCCAAACCCTCAACCTCCCATAGCAACTAAGTGACAGCCCCCAGGCAGGTGAGCACCAAACGCACCCCCTGTGCCTCTTTGCCCTGACCCGGAGTGCTGCAGCTCTGCTGATTCACTGCCTGCAGCCCTTGAACCCCACGACGCCTGCACCAGTTTGCTGCCCCAGCCCTTCCTTGCTGATCATCCCATCCAGGAAGCCCTGAGCTCACCCCAACCAACTGCTCAGTGCCCCGGGTGATGCAATTACGTGATGTAAAGGATTCTCACTCATTTGTGGGAGTTTTTTCAGCATTCACCGGAGAATTTGTATAAAAAGCTACAAGATGTCAGGTGCAAGAAACAACTTCTATGATTCTTTTTCCTTGATATCTTACTGCAAGCCTCGTGCTCGGGATGCTACCAGGCAGCAGGCTGAACAAAGCAAAGCATCCCTCTGCAGCGCTCCCCACAGAGCAAAAGAACAGGATCTGGCAGCAACTGTGGGTAGAGCAAGCCTTATTGCAGGAAAGAGAGGCACACCTGGCTGCCTGCCAGCCTTAGAAACAAAGATGACATCTCGTTCAGATGCCTGCAAAGCAATCGAGGCCGTGCAGATAAGAAAACAAGTTAATTCAGGTGCAAAGCAATGCTACAAAAGATAGGACCTGGAAAAATGCCAGAAGGAGAACAGTTATGGATGCGTCCACATTAGCCACTCAAAACTCACCACAGAAAGCAATTACTTCCATTTACCAGAGATCCAAAACACCAATACATCATTTTGAAGAACAGCTTCTCTGTGGACCCAGGTGACAAAGGCAAGCTGTGCATCATTTCCCAAAGGCAACAAGCGTGCGTGGCTAAGGCTTGTGCTCACAGAAACGCCTAGGATAGGTTGCCAGCAGCTGCCCCCTACCCTTACCATAGGGCAAGGTGCTGCTGTGCCCTTGTTCCACCAACCACAGCTTCTGCAACGTTTGAGCTGCACGTGGCTGCAGAGAGCTTTTGCTTGGATCAGACTTGGATCAGCTGCAGCCAGCTCTTACCACTAGAGCTCAGGCTGCTTTGGTCTGAGCATCTATTACCTCTCTGCAGAAGATGCCCCATTTCTCCCGTATTGCTCCTGCAATATGAACATCTGTCTCCACCACTGACTTTCCAAGACATACCAGCTCATTTTCAACATGTTCATCTCACTGCATGGCATTAGGGGCCGGATGGCCCATAATTGTAATTAAGCCATTCTGTTTCCAAGGGCCACCTCTGACACGATAACTGCATGATCTGCTACACCACAGTTTACTGATAACCCAAACAGGAAAATATCCAGCTTTCCATAAGCCTCCCTGCTACAATGGCAATATGGGGTAAAGAAATTCTATGTCCCCTGCACAGCCTGCAGGACTCGCTGCCCGTCCCCATTTCCAGTCTATCCTTTTCCATGTAAAACCTACACTGGAGATCAAGTGTTTCTGTGACACATGCTGGGGAGTCGTTATGCCTTTGGGCTTGTGATGCTCACCAGATGTGCCCTGGTTCTGAAGGGTTGCTTTAATATTCCCACACTAAAAGCTGCTTTGAAAATTAGAGCTCGCATACATAGACTTAACGATCTTTTGGCTAAAAAAAACAACTCACTGAGGACACAAACCTTTATCAGCTTAAATGCAGCAGTTTATGTAGCAACCATCTCCACAATTAATCCTGTTGGGTTTCAGCTAATGAGTGAGCGCCTGCACCATCCAAGCAACACAGCCTGAGGCACCGTGCAGCACAGCACACACTTCCAAGATATTCCTTGAAAGCCACTGACAGCATCACCCACAGCCCTGCCGTCCCTTCAGCAGCCACGAGCTCAGATTTCAGCGTTGCTGCAAGCAGCCAGGACCTGCTGCACGAGCACTCCCCACCTCTGACACCCCAGGAGCTCGCTGGGTTACACATCCCCTCCCTCACTTCGCTTTCTTTCAGATATTCGACATTGGAGCTGCATGTTCTGAAAAATGATGTGCCAGAAGTGCAAACACTGAGCAAGTTCAGCACAGCAGTGAAACAGGAGAGAGCTGGGCAGGCACCAAGCTCCAGCAGCTCACGCATCCATTCTTCCATTCCCCCCAGCAACCGGAGGAGGCACCAGGTCCATCTCAGCAGCACAAACGCCTGCTGCACGGTCAGCCATTCAGCCAGTGTGCCAACACCACGCTCCCAGCCTACTTTTTCACATCCACTTTGAACAGAGGTCGGTAGGGGGGTGTTTCTTTACAAGCACGTACCCCAACACTTCCTCTAAGCCTACAGATTTAGTTGCACCGCAGCAGAAATCCGTATGATGCATTAGGACTGCTCCACCAGTATCACCCTGGGGGAAAAGGGAAAAGGGAAAAGGGAAAAAAGGAACCCAACTGTTCATCAGTGCTCTAAATACAGACAGGCTACCAAACCCTTGAAAACAAAGGTCAATAATGGAAGCAGACCTCTAGCTGCAGCAATACTTTGCGCACAAGGGTTTAATAACAGCCTCAGAAATACAAGGAGGAATGCATCAGGAATGCCAGATCCATGGTTTTATCTAGAAATATATTGCTGCTGACAGGTAGGGAGCTGTGCAGTTACCTCTTTTCCCCGCTATGGCTGACAGCAAACAAATTGCTGGGCTGATCTTTCAGTGGCACTTCCTGCTGAGCAGATTTCAAGCAGCACTGCTGGCTCCTCGTCAGAGCACGACGCGCGAGCCCTGCTCGGCAATAAATGGCTCAAGCAATTTACTGTGTTCATCTGAGACTCACAGGAGTATTCCCAACGCCCAGCCTGTAGTTCTTATTTGGCAAATGATTTTATTATAAACTGGTATCATAGCGAATCCATTTTCTTTAAAGGGTTTCTGCTGCTGTTTAATGGACTGTCAGTATAATTTAGATTTCATCTATTTAAACTCATTCAAGCCTGCCTCCTGATTGTACAATAAATGGAACATATTTCTATTCAACAAAATTAATGACAGTTAATTGTAGGCTGCAGTTCCCAATGTTATAAATGCAACTGTTCTGCAGCTCAGGCACCAAGCTACATCACTTCCCACACCAATTCTTCTGCCACACTTCTCCCACACGCCCACACCACCTTACACAGCTCGCCTTGCAGGATGCGTCCCTGATGGGACCAAAATATGCCACACTGAGAGCAAAGAGGCTGCAGGGCTCTGCCCTAGTTCAGACCAGGGGATCCTCCTCCTTTCTAATGGGTTTTCTTCCTCAATTAAACACATGAGGAGGAAGGAAGGGTGGCATTAATGGTGCAAGGGGCTAGGAAAAATACTCAATTCTGAAATAACCATTCAGCCTAAGAGCTCCTTCTTTAACAACAGGTAAGGCTTACTGGATGTGTGTCATTTAGAACAGTCTTTTCTACTCTTGAGGGTCTCTGTGCACTTTATGTCCCACAAAGATGCAGTGCTTGCTCCCCACACTGCTCAATGCTGTTTTCCCAATGCCTGCCCAGCCACCTGCCCCCAGCCCCACCTGATTTCAGGAGCTCCTCGCAGACATTTCTCCATACAGAACCACATCACTGTGACAGCCCCTCTCACCCCCTGGTGCTCCCAATGTCTGCTAGTGGGACAATGCTGATCTTGGAAGAAACTGACAGCACACAGTGAGGCTGCACCTAATGCACATCCCTACACAGCTCTGAGATGAAGAGGTTTTCCCTTGGGCCACGCACAGTTCTGACTGCTCCAGAGCTAAGCAAGGACCCCAGGATAACTTGGAACAGAGAAGTGCTCTGCCCCCAGGCCTGCCCCAAGCACCCACTGGTCACTTCCCTTCCCTCCCTGCTCTGCCCTTCTGATCACCATAGTGCAGCACGCTCAGGTATCTCACAGAGATGCACAGGGGCTCTATCTGTCCAGCCCTCAACTAGAAAAACATGACAGCCACTATTATTCCCTAGTGCTGGCCCAGTATTTGGTTCCCCAATCAGCAGATAGAGGATAACCCATTTACAAGCTGCTGGTGCAGCCCTGAGCATGAACACGTTCAGGAGAGGACAAACCCAGCTGGACAAGGATGGCTTTCACTGCATTCTGTATTTAAAGCACTGTGACACAAACACTGTCATGGCAAGGTGGCCTCTGGGATGTTCTCCCTACTGCCTGCTAACCTGATATTCACCTACTTGCAATTTTTTTCCATTATTTTTTTAAAAATCAAGTCTAGCGGTGTTGAAAAAGATGCCTGTATTTTGAAAGCAGCCAAGCAATGCACATCTTCTGAGACGATTCTCCTATTGTTTAAGTTTGTAAACTGCTCTGAGATGTCATTTTGAACAGAACAAATTAGTGCAGCAGCTGTAAGGCTGAACTTGAACCATAAATGATCACTGTGACCTTTTCTCACTGCTATTCACATGCTCAGAGGTTGAAAACACTGTGGCAGAGGTGTGAAAAATAAGGGAACTCTTCTAAGCACACCCAGCAGCGAAGCTCTTCTTGCTCACGCAGGCATCCACCAACCTCTGTAGCAAACCTGGGCTACAGGCAGCAAGGAACAGGCTGCTCAGCCTGCCCGAAACCAAAAGGCACAGCTGAAACAAGCAGTGCCATTACGTTTCTTCCTGCTGTCTAAGTGTAAAATTCAAATTTTCATATTTCCCAGAAAAGAATTAATCTCCTCCAACTTTTCAGCAGATCTAAAAAACCTTGCCAGAACTTCAAGGTTTACAGAAAATACATATTCATAATCTATCTATTTTTATATTTCAGTTCTGGCATGCCCACCTCTCTCAGCTGGTAAAGCTGTCAGAATAAATAGAAGGCAGCAGCTGGAAGGCTGACAAGCACATGAGTCAATGTCAGACAGAAGCCAATCACTGTCAGCCAGCCAGCCAAATCCCTGCATTTCCATCTCCCTAACATGCTCCAACCCAAATACCAACACACCACTTAACACAAAAGCACTTCCTCCCCCTCCCTCTGTTTACTTTGTTACCAAATTGCTTGTCTGATAGAGCTGATGGGGGTTTCCAGATTAAAACAACTATGTCAGCAATTTCCTCCCTTACAACAATGCAAAGCATCCAGGCTGGGCTGCCAGGCAGGAACATGCCACCAGAAACTGAGCCAGTGAAAAAAAACAAAGCTCAGGAATTCGCAGGCTTTCACTTCTGCACACTATAATGACAGAATGTATGGAAGCGAGAACTGGGTAAGGTCTGACTTGGATACATTTGGTGACAATGAGCAGCACGATTCTGTAACAGTATCAGCCTGCAAACAGCCTCTTCCCTTCTCTGACAACAGCTCATGGGGTCACGGAGCCCCTGAGCAGCTGCAGGGACAGAAATCTGACTCAATTTGAAAATGACATCAACCTACACATCCAGAAACGTCTGTATTTTCCAGTAGCAATATCTGATCTGTCCCCAGCATTGGGCTGCACCCATCCAGAAATACTCGATGTCTCTTAGAGCAGCCTGGAACACCCATCCCAAACCATTCCCCTCCAGGAGAATCACTTCCACTTTGTATTTTCAAACACAAAGGATATCTGAAAAGGACATTTTAACCACCATGCAAGGCATGCAAAAGCAAGCACTTGAGCAGCACATTCATTTTCAGACATGCACAAACAGGCAGTGGTCAGTGTTCGACAGGTGCCTCCAAACCCAACCCCCCACCCCAATGATGCTGTAACAATCGTGATGCTTCCAGGTTCACTCATGCACATTCTGCTCATTAACACAGCTGCTAACTAACATTCTGCTGTCTTGTACAAATTAAGTAAATAAAAACCTCCTGACTACCGCACACATTTGAAGGACTATGGCTAAATGAATGCTGAAACCCACAATATTGCATCATTACTGCACTGAAGTCCAGAGCTCCATCTCCTAACTGGACCTCAGAGCAGATGCCAGGGTACAGCCAGCCCATGTGCAGAATCCTCAGCTGGCTGCTACTCAGACACAGCACTCAGACATGTCTCTCAACACACTTGCAATGAAATGAACACACACAGGGTGCACCTCCCATCCCAGCCTGCATGGCACAGAGCCCTCACGTCGCTTTGTGCAAAGCCATTTGCCATGGGGCTGGAGAAGGACAACATCCCCCAATGCACTGCTCTCCCAGCAGAAGCATTTCACCTTCCATTACCTCATGTTAGCTCTTCTTGCTGGTGGGCTGTTTATATAGCTGCTGATGTCATTGTAGAAACAGATCCTCATCAATCCTTTTAATCCCTGTAGATCCCTTTAAACATTTCTACGTAGGCAGAGCAAACAGCACTGCCCTCATCTGCAGGTGACACATCAAGTCATCTGCCTTCCAAATCAACCAAGACCTTCGCCCAGCTTCAGTTTTTCCACTGCAGACTCATGGTGACATTACAGCAGCAACAACACCCTCAGCATTAAGCACCAAGTTCCACAGCTCCTATACAGCTGTTTGAGGCACTTCAACACGCTGATCTATTTAGAAAATCTTACCGAGACCAACAGCCCAACCCAAACAACAGCTGCACTGATCAGGTCTGCTTTGCACAGCGGAGTATTCAAGTGTTCACATTTGCTTACGGTCTGCCAGTCACGTAGAGCAGAGCTGTAGAAAAAAACCCACAGAACAAAACCAAACCTCAGCCCTGGAGCACACCCACGGGGTTAGGGGCCACGTGTTGGGTGCAGACCCAAGCTGTATGGGAAGTGAACCCTCCCAAGCCATGCTGCATGTTGGCAAAAGCTGGCAGCATAGGAGGAAGTCAGCCTGTACTAGAAATAGATGGAATTTCAGTATTAAATAATCTGATTCTAAAATAAAGAAACCTCAGCTTTGATTTTGTAGGACCGTGACCTCATGCTAAGGAAGCCCATAAGCAAATGTGAACACGCACTGTGCAACAAAAATTCATCTCTTACCATGACAGTTGTTGTGACAAGAGCAGGGTGAGAACTGCGAGACAAGTTAAAACCAGAGGAGACATGAGAGGAGCTGGAAGGGAGGTGGTGGAAATGGAGAGAGGACGGATGGGGAAGTGGGCCAAGAGGTTTCAGGACAGGTCCGTGTGATATCCAACACAGCCAAGATGAACTGCATGGTGTTGTCTCTAAGCTCTGCTCGAATTTAAATGCATGGTTTAAAACTATGTATATACTCGTGTAAAAGATTAATAAGAGCAGTATTTACACAGTGACAATATAGCATAACCTTTCATTTGAAAGGAATCCAAGGATTTGATTATCTATTTACAGTCACTGTTACTCAAATACAGATGCAGGGCTTAGCACAAAGAGAAGGGAGCGTTGGATTAACCGCTGCACTGCAATGGGACAGACAGGAGGGGAATTTTAACCAAGGACTTCATCGAAAGAAAATGCAGACCTTCAACATCCATCCGTATCAGATCAAAGTATTTAAGAAACAGAATCAAACAAATTGAAAGGATTTCCTTTCCCTAAAGCCTAGAAGATGTAAGCTGGAGACAGCTATCCATTCTGCACACACCTTTAGTGCTCATCTTTCTAATCCTTGCTGTGCGAGTCTCATTAATTTAAACTCTCCTAATACCTCTTAAGTTTTATGTATTTTATACCCTTAACTACAAATACATCTCCCTATATATGTTAGCCATAAGACAGAAGTTAAGATTTTCTTCTGCAACATGTACTATAATTCTTTTACAATATGTATTATGCACTGAAGCATGAATTCAGTAGCTCACTCCTGTTAAGAAATTATATTTTAAATTTAAAAAACTATAAAAAAATCAAATAAATCAATTAAGGTCTCATCCAGGCTCACATCCCTCCAGCAATGAGCTAACCAAGAACATGTGTTCTCACTGCTCCTGCAGTTGAAGACAAGAGACAGGTGCAAGTCTGAAAAAGAAGTACAAAGAACAAAAGGAACAGAAAAGTTTCAGTGGTGTGGTACATCTCTAGGGCTAGTTCCTACTAAAAAATAAAAAAGATAAAATTTACATAAAAAACGTAGAAAAGAAAATGCAGATCTTTAACATTCATCCATATCAGATTAAAGTATTTAAGAGAGAGAATCGAACAAATGGAGAGGATTTCCCTTCCCTAAAGCCTGCACCTCAGCACACAAACACAATCTCTCCTGGTGTGGGACTGCTGGCAGGTGGGAAGGTACAAGCCACAACCAAAGCTCTTGCTACAACAGTCTGCACATAAAGATTCTCTTATGGGGAAACACAGCACTAAGTCACTGAAGCTCTTCCCATGCTATCAGCATTTCTAGGTGCTCCCTCCTTTGGCAACTCTCTTGCAAAGGTCCAAATTCTGCACAGACCACGGGTCTGCTCCCTGCAAGTACACCTCCAGCCAAGTGCCACCAAATTGCTGGTACACCGAGCACTGCAGCTACTGAGTAAAGTGCTAATTCTTCTCCAATCTGCTACAGAATGAAATTGAGATCACAGTGATTCTCCATCTTAATTTTACGCCAAGTCTTTCTGCGATGAAAGCCAGCATATCGCGCGGTACTCCTGGGCCCACACAGCAGCTGTTCCTGACACACTCGTATCTTACATCCTCTGACACTGGAAATAAGACTGCTCCAAAGCTGATCCTCAGGCAGGCTCCCTACTGCTGCTGCTCAAGCAATGAACAGTACTCAGCTGCAAGCCCTGATCGAGAGGAAAACACCATTTCTAACTGTTCCAAAGCTGTTTGGAAGCATTTCAATAGGTAAGCTGTTCTGATAGACAGCAGTCATTCCACATGGGAGCAGACAACATGGAATATGTATGCAACAGCATTATGTCAGCAGGACACACAGCACCCACCTGTAGGGCACCTGATGCTGCCCATCCATACAAGTGGGACTTCAGAGCATTTACAGCAACCCCACCTGGACAGAGCATTTAAACCCTTCACATCTGTACCCATACAATGACATTTGAGTACTTGAGATAAGCAGCACCTCACAGAAAATCAGACAAGGTTTTACCTCTGTGGTTTCCATGGTTTTTATTTGGAATTCATCTGTTTTGCTCCAGCAGGGTTACTGTACCACAGTGATCATTTTACAAAATGTAACATAAAACTGCCAGAGCCCCTAAGCCAGTGCTCTGAGCAGCAATGCCAAAGATAACTATTCCTTGTGGTGGAACAAACAACTGCAACTAACTCTCCTGAAACAAAGCATAAATGAACAGAGAAATTTTTACTCAAAAAGGAGGAATACAGCTAGCTGAATAATCCCTGGAATTCTCGAGGAGAATTTTATTTAGAGGAAGAAGTTAGCTGGCAGCAGCCAAGGGTTAGACCTTGAAACCTTACACGAGACTAAAAACTTTGTGTGAACTTTGCAGTAATTAAATGGCATGTCCAAGACATCCAGAGCATACTGCAAGCTCCTAATTGCTGTCCTCGGAAGACCCAGACACCTGCTGACACCCACACCCGTGCTTCTGATCAATACACACGTTGCTGTGCACAGGCACCAGCGAGCTACTGGGGGCCAGGGAAAATGAGTAGGTAATAGGTGTGAGATCTTAAGTCACCTGATTTACATTTTAAAAAGGGAAGAAAGAGGAGTTCTACAAATAAAATGGATTTGCAGGACAATTTAGAAAGGGGGGAAGATGCCACCTCATCCAATCTCTAGGTCAGATCATGTCTAGTTTCAAATTCAGACCAGGGTGCTGAGTGCTTTGTCCAGCTTAATTTCTAAACTCTTGGACAGACATCCCATACAAAACACAGGTAATGAATGGAGTAAAAAGCAAAAGGGTGGCTCACTTCTGAAGGAGAACCTACATTCATTTCAGTATTGCATGTCGTCAAAGTTTCACATGCACATCCATAATCATTTCCACTGCACATGGCAGCCTGCCCCCTGTACCTCCATCATCTGAAGGAACCCTGAGCCTCACGGCTTGCTGCAGCCACCTCACCGCAGCCCAGGTGCACAGAGGGAACAGAACACAGGAACTTCTTACCTCCAGGCCTGTACACAACGTCATCCTCCGTGATGAAGGACGTTATTTCACCGTTGTCCGTTCTCTCGTACCGGGATTTCTTCTTGGGTGGTTTCTTTTTGCTTTTCTTTGTGGACTCCTCCGTGGTGGCACTGTTGTTGTCATTGTCCTCGTCTTCGCTGTGGTCGCTCTCGGCGTAATTCTTGGCGCCTCCTTCCAACGTGCAGCTCCGCCGAGGACGCGAGTTCTCGCTCTCCCTCACCTTGTCTCTTTTGTCTCGCTCCTTGTCCCGGTCTCTATCCCTGTCCTTCTCTTTGTCTTTGTCTTTTTCTTTGTCTGCTGTCATGATTCGCCACGTGCCTTCTTCTGTCCTCTCACGGCTGGGCCTCCGTGAAAGGTAGACAGTGAGCCTGGGCTTCAGTCTTCTGAATTTCTCACTCAAATCCAGGAAAAATTCAACCACTCCAACAACCCCAGTGTTTTAAAAAGGTTCTTGAAGGAAGAAGGGGGAGGAAAGAGGGGAGAAAAGCTCATGTTAATACTCAACATTCTTTCCATTTCTGAAAATATCAATTAAAACACAAAGAAAACCCCACACCCTAAAGCAATTTAGTACGAAAAATCCAAGACTGCAAATACAAGACAGTCCTTTGAAGCGCTTGCAGAAATGATAGCTTCAATATTTTACGGATACTTGACAAGTTATCTCCATCCTCAAAAACATCTCGCAGCTTCTTAAAAACACTGCCAAGTTCTTTTGTTCACTCTAGAAATATAATCACTGCTCAGATGAGACGTGCTCACTGAGAACACACCGTTCGATGCCAAGCAGTGAGTACAAAGCAAGTGGAGAAGCAGCACTGGATGCTCTGCTGGGCTGGGGCAGAGGACACGGACATCCAGCATCCCCAGGGCAAGCTGTGGGAAGTCTTCCCTCTATCCCATCTGCTTCTCCAAAACCAGAGCTAACCTGTAATCCAGACTGTACAGGAATGAATGAATTGAAAATAAAACAAAACACACTGTAGTTACAAAATCTGCTTCTCCACTTGCTTGCTTTACCACTAACAGAACAGAGAGAGGTGGATTTTATAACTCATCGACTTCACACACTCCGTTTCCTGCTGGGGAATAGAGGGGAAGAGGTAATCCTATGCTTTTACCTCCTTGATCATTTAATCAATACTCTTAACATCAACCGCATTATTTTTCCCTTCAACGCAAGTCTAGATTAAAAACCCCAGACTAGCTGTTACGAGAACATTTGGAAGCTTAGCTCTGCGGGTAGGATCCTCAGAGCACAGCCAAGCACACAGAAGAGCTGCCCACCCATCTCCCTGTATCCCAGCACCCTGCAGCAGTTGCCCCATCTCAGCCAAACTGGAGGTCACAAAGCACTGGTCCCATGCAGCCATATCCTGTTATTCTTTTCACTCCAAATGGAGTTTTCTTAAGATGTCCCATCTTGCTCAGATCAAAACGATGGGGACCCACCAGCTGCACCTCGGAGCAACAGCCAGCAGCAGCTTCCTCCTCCAGAAAGGCCTCTGTCAGGTAAGACAGCTATTTCCCTAGGTCATCAGTTCAGGATACGAGCCAGGCAACCCATCATTCTCCTTTTGGGAGAAAAAAAACTATCAAGTATGAACAAGCAGAGAAGTATTCTGAACACTTAACACCTCTTCAGAAAAGATATCTGGTATCCTGATATTCTAGAAGAGAAAGCTGATGCAGAAAAGCCACACAAGCTGCATCTTGCCATTATGTTTTGTTCTCCTGCAGACTTCATTACCATTTACTGATGGGGATACTCAAAGGAGTTCAAGCTGCTGTCATAAAAAACCCTCCAGTCACATCTTACACTGCAGATTCTGTACCATTAGTAAAAATGCAGCAGTTGTAACTTGGATTCACGTACAGAA